>CM069903.1:150004987-150293625 GCA_036172215.1 Camellia granthamiana
AAAGAATTGAGAATTAATCAAGGATATGTCATCACCTAAATTATATTAGAATCATATGAACCTTGAGCATTGAATTATCAAACTCAATCAACAGCCTCCAAATGTCAAGAAATCATACATTAAAGTCAGCAATTGATATTATATTAGGCCTGCCACTACTCATGGAAAAGTAGGTACTTTGTGGTTCAATGCATATCTCATTTTGTGGAATTTATTAAACAGCAATATTAGGTATCATGAAAAACTTTTCATGAAAATAATCATGAAAGTTTTATGATCCTTGGATTACACTTAGAATAAAGCACCACACACTAATCAAGGAAATCCAATGATAATAAATCTTTCATGTTCATTTTCATGAAAAAAATTTCACGATCCCTAACTTTTCTCTTTATTAAATGGAGCTTCTTTAATTGTGTATATAAGGGGATGGATGGCATCGTTTAAACTATTATAAAACATCACATTACATGAGACCCATACATCAATTAATTTAGAACTTTCAATATTTTTTTCTAAGGGGATGGATGCTGCTGTACGTTATAGTACTACGTTATTAGACAACAGCACTATATGGCATCGTTTCAGTTGTTATTTTAAAAGTAAATCATTTAGAGGGAAACATCATTTTGTCCTTTAAATTATTATGTGAAAATTAATTTAGCATATAGATTTCATATTATTTTAATTTGATTAATTTATCATCTGCCATTTGTTTCTATTTACAATCAAACAAAACTTATTGACGTGACACCAAATTTCATTTAAAATTTTATTTTATCCCAAACTATACCTTAAAAATCTATTAGCCCCACAAATATTAAAAAAATAAATTTAAATATTTAATTAATTTTCATCTCAAAATAAATAAATTAAATTTTAAATAAAAATTAAGTATTAGTCATGTTGAGTATTCTTTAGACAATAATTGAATTGAATTTTTTTTTTACCCACTCAATTTTAAAATTACTATTAGTCGATCAATTCTATTAAAATTTATTTGGAGAAATAAACTAGGTACAATTACACGCGCGCACACACACGTAAAGTAGCCAAGAATTTTTTGGCTCAATTAATTTCTCTATGATTGACTTGAAATAATTTGAGACTTAAATAGAAAATTCTAAATGCGGATTTTTCTACTTTATATATATATATATTTTTTTGCAAAATATATTATTTAAAATTTATTTTTTTCATTATTGAGATAAAAAAATTATTTCTTAAATATTTAAATTTTATTTTTTTTTATATTTGGGGGGCTAATTGATTTTTAAGGTATAGTTTGAGGGGTAAAATGAAATTCCAAATAAAATTTGGTACCATGTCAGCAAGTTTCATTTGATTGTAGGCAAAAAATTAAAATAATGATAAGTCTCAATGTTAAATTGACTTTCGTGTAAACTGTCACGGGCCGACTCCTTTGAAGGCGCAGCGGATCAATTTTTGCCCGTGTGGCGCTCAAACTCCACCAAGTTTAAGCCTGCCATAGCTCGTTGACAAATCGAGTGTTGTTGATCTCACCCGTTTGAACATTAGGTCCCAATGCTTTGTCAAGCAAAACAACTCCACATAGAAGCTCCGTCTTCACCCGGATGCCACAAGTAGGCCTGACGCCTCCAGTGCACCAAGCACGGCATAAGTCGCTTCATAGCGCCAAGCTTATCTCAGGCAAGGTGCTCGCCCAACTTAGGTTTATGTCATCAAGGTGCCTAGCCACACAATAATGTGCTAGCGAAGGTCCTCAACTTAGCCGACAAGCCAACATTGCACGTTGGGTCTTTAATAGCGTCTCGAAGTGTCATAGGATCTAGCATGCCTCAATAGATGCATATTGGATGGCCACTTGGTCATGCAAGGCCCACAAGCCACCGAGGGTCTATCTCTCGCCCACGGCGCAATCCTCGTGCCAACACGCGTGCTAGATTCTGCCTAAGGCCATTGCGCACCTTAGTGTTGCACCAACGTGTAGCATGAGTAAGGCAACATCTCAATCCGTAGCTTGCTTGTAGCATAAAGTAGTCCCTCAATGAACTTTGTCAATACATAGCTTGATGCCTTCATTCGATAGCCCACATATGCGGTGTTGCCGTCCAACCGCTTAGCTTAAGCCATGGGATCCCCTTGTGCAAGGTTGAACCCAAACCAAGCACTAGAGTTGGCACACGAGGCCTTTAGTGGTGCCTCGATAGCCCATTCAGTCCAAAACGAGTCCCAAAGGTACCATGTTGCGTGGCATAGTGGAAACTACGTACTGGACCTCCACCCGGGAGGGTGCGCGCAGTGCCTACATCATTGCACCGTCCACGGGGCTCCCAAACCCACGTGGAGACTCTAGACACCCCTCTGGATGCCTATAGCCCGCCCTTGAGTTGCCCCAAGGTTGCTCACTTCAAACCCAGTATGGGTGGGGAGGTTGGTAGGTAGCACACCATACCCCCTTATAGTAGCTTGTTAAGCCCTTTTTCATCTGGCAGGAGGAAACATCATACATGTCCGAGGAGTCATAATGACTTATATGGGCTACGGCTTTGTCTTCTGTTGGCTATTGGTGGCTTACATGCCTTGGGCTACTTGGGGCCAATGTTAGGCCACGTTGGGGCACTTCCAACGGCCACTCTTGAGCACTCCAATGGCGACACCACCACGAGCGAAACGTCACGGAGTTAGCCTTGCAAGGCAACCCGTGACACTCTCCTCCACTTCAACCATCAACGTCCTCGTTGATGTAGCACAAAGCTGATGCTGCAGTGCGTGTACCGGCTCCTCTGATGAGTCCAACACCTCTGTGTTGATGGCCTACCTTCAACGTCTAACTCTTTTAGCCAAGCTCCCCTCTCAAAATGGCCTCTGCCAAAGCTCCTCTGAGCGTCTCTAACTCTCCCTTTGCCAATACTCTTGAAATGCCAAGCTCCCCTCTCAAAATGGCCTCTGCCAATGCTCCTCTGAGCAAACTCAAGCTCCTCTGAGCTGACTCAAGCTCCTCTGAGCAAACTCAAGCTCCTCTGGATGATGTTCCTCTAGAATGGCCTCCGCCAATGCTCTCTGCCAATGCTCCTCTGAGCTAACTCGATGGCCTCTCTGCCAATGCTCCTCCGAGCAAACTCGATGGCCTCTCTGCCATCTCCAACCCACTAGGTATATAATGCTTGTTGGTCAAAATGCCTAGCATGACTCACTTTTTTTAACTCCAATGCACTAGACATATGATTAGGCATTTTAGCTCAACTCACATTCACTAGCTACATGTAGCTAGCCTTCAAGGTTAGACAAAATGTATTTAATCATTAGGATTATTTCCCTCCATCTTTGTTGCCGATGTGGCATTCTATAAAGTTAATAGTATTTGGATAAATAGCTAAAATACAGAGTATGGTTGGAGTAGAAACATGAAACAGTTGATAGGCAAAATAAAATATATATTTTATAGTAATGTTTAGATAGGTAAAATGCCTATTACCGTTGGAGATGCTCTAATAATTTGGGGGGCACAATGATATTTCCTTCCATTTGAATTGATTTTATTTTAGAAAAAAAAAAAAAAAAAAGAGTTTGATCCCTCTAACAAAATAAGTTTTGATTTTTTAATTTCGTCAATTTACACTAATTTTTTTTTTCAATTTAAACAATTTGCACATTTCTTTTAAGTGAAATTGATAGAAAAATGGATATATTAGTCATTAAACTCAATAAAAAAGGGTATTTTAGATATAGGTATATCTACATTGATTTTAATAACAAAAATACTTATTTTTTGCCGATTTTACTTATCAAAAATAGGTAAATGCTTTAAATTGAGAATTCAAGATTTATTGTGTTAGACTTAGATCCTAGAGTTTTTTATTTTTTATTTTTATTTTTATTTTTTTTGTAATTTTTCCTTTTACTTTTGGTTACATTTCTTTGCTTTTTATTTTTCTAAAAAATGTCCCTTTGTTTTTAAAATGTACCTATTAGGAAAACGAATGAGTTTCTCTCCAGTCCAATTAAGGACTAAAGACTTGTTGTCGGGCCTATTGGGCTTATTTTTTTGGTCCATTTCGATAATTCGAACCATTCATATTTTAAAATTCATTGAGTACATCATTCCTATAAAAAATCAAGTTAATCGGATAACAACAATCACGCGTTCAGACCAATTTTGTATGAAACAAAAGATTCAAGTTTAACTTGGGTCGGATTTAAACAGACAATCTTGAATTACAACTCGAACTTAGGCGATCTGAGCAGCTTTCAGCACAACTTGAACTGAGATTGGATAACATCTCAACCCACCCTAACCCCGCTCACACCACTAATCAAGACCATTGAAAAAATGGAAATCAGTTAAAAGTTGAATGAATAAAAATAACTGTAGGAAGGGGGTGTCTGATTGTTTGTCAATTCTTTCTTAATAGGTTTAATTTGTTCTATTTTTCTCTATTTGGTGTTAATTCTAAAAGTAAGTTTATATATGTTCTTCCATAATGGGTTAAATGTATTCTTTCAAAAATAGATGTATTTTAAATGTTTAGAGATTTTACATGTTATGATGATTTGGTAGAATATTTAATTTAGCTCATGAACCATTGTTATACGTGACAATGGAATGTGTGGAAAGTGAAAGATATGTTTTATTTGAAGAAAAAGTGAGATTCTTGGGTGTGCACAAGATTGTATCATACATGGTATGGTAATTTATCCAAAAAAAAAAAAAAAAAAAAAAAAAATTGTATATGGTATGGAATATTTCTAGTATGTTTCTTTGAATTTTAGGATGGTTCACTACAACAAAATACACCTTTGGCGACTAAAATTGGCGACTAAAACAAATTTAGTCGCCAAAAGTTTTGGAATTGGTGACTAAAACTTTTTTTTGGTCGCCAAAAGTATAATAGTTAGCTATTAAATTTTTTTAGTCGGGATATATTGATTATTGGCGACTAAAAAATAATTTAGTCGCTAAAAATACTAGAATTGGTGACAAAAAAAATTTTAGTCGCCGTATATTGAGTTTTGGCTACTAAAATATTTAGTCGACGAATGTAAAATTAAAAATTTATTTTTTATCTTTGGCGACCAAAAGTTTAGTCGTCAAAACATATTTTCAGCGACCAAAAATTAGTTTAGTCGCCGTATATTAAGTATTGGCTACTAAAATATTTAGTCGCCAAATGTAAAATTAAAAAAAAAAAAAACTATCTTTGGCGACCAAAAGTTTAGTCGCCAAAACATATTTTCAGCGACCAAAAATTAGTTTAGTCACCAAAAAATAAAAAATTGGAGGGAGACATTTCTAATTTAAATTTGAGGGATTTATAAAAGTAATTGGCGACTAAAAAATTTAGTCGCTAATGGTGTAATATATATATATATTTGGTTTCCAAAATTTTACCAGCGCCTCTCTCTGTCTCTCTTTTCAGCTTCTCTCTATCTCTCCGGTGCTCCTCTCTCTGTCTCTCTAATTTTATTTGAAAACTTTTGGCGACTAAATATTTAGTCGCCAATTTATGACTTTTGGCTACTAAAAAATATTTAGTCGCCAATACCTCGTACTTTTCCCTACTAAAACATTAGTAGCCATTTATAGGACTTTTGGCGACTAAATTTTTTTTAGTCGCCAAAACTTTCCCCGACCGTTTTCCCGCGACAAATCTAGCGACCAAAATATTTAGTCGGGAAAAGGCTTCGGCGACTAAAACCTTACTTTTGGCGACTAAAACTTTAGTCGCCAAAAGTGAATTTTCTTGTAGTGGTTGAATTTCTATTGGAATAGTTTAAACTCTTCTTCTTATGCGATTTTCATTTTTCTTATCAATAATTTGTTAACCCTAGGTTGGGTAATATATTTCCCGTGTTCTGAATAGGCCCAATGTACTTGTATCAACAACAAAAGCAGGTTGTTAGAACAGTAGTTTAAGCATGGCCATGAGTTTGAAATTCCACATATCTATATATGCTAATGCTAAGCATATGGATAAAAAAACATGCCAAAAGTCGGCCGAAAGTTCACAAAAATATTAAGATGTGAGGAAATCAGAACTCTACAAACAGGTTCTAAGCAAGGTCGAAGAGAAACTAATGATAATTATGTAGTATTTTATCTATACACACTAATGATAGTTATGCAATTTAGGTAGTTTGAAACTTTGTAAGTTTTAGATAACAAATGATCGTATATTTGAATGCATCTACAATATGGAGTAAATCCAACAGTCAATAGCTATCATGAACACACCAATACTTGTGTTGATTCATACCATTTATATTATTAGAACTTACTTGGTCCCAATTCTATGACCATGATTGTATAAAATTTACCAATACTGTCATTAAAAGCCATGAAGCTAATTCGATTTTAAAATTTGTTGTTTTCATTCTATTTCATTTAGCTATATTAGTATTTACATTGGTAATGTATAACTGTATAGGTAATGTATATATACCTATGTGTGGGGAAGTATTTTGTGAATAACAGCACGTGGCCAAGGTGATGCCGAAGTGTCAGTCGAGATGCCACGTGGCCTGGTAACGTTGTTGAGATAATCTCTGCTAGGCCGAGGTTATCTACGGAGACGCCGGAATCCGAGATAAGTGGATAGGGAACAAGAGTCCTAGAACAAAAGGAGGATCTCAGTCTGGAGAAAGATAAAGCTCAAGAAGAGTTTATCCCTATCCAGCTGAGGGTCCCGGGATAAGTATTGAGCCTGAGTCTACTGAAGTGAGGCTTCTAAAGGGATCAAGTCACTGTTGTTTATAAAAATGGGACACCTCTATGGGTCTCAGGTATGTGTGATATACTGTGTGCAATAATTTGTGAGTTAAATACTTGAACTGATATCTTTGAGAGATTACTGACTTGATCATCGGAGTGCCCCCGAGTGGACGAATCACCTCAGTATTCTCATCTTCTTGTTACAGGTTGTTGGGCTTAATCTATTCTGCCAGTACTTTCCAGCTGAGTTTCCCATTTGATTGTGTGGCCAAAAATCAACACCCACAATTTGGCACTATCTGTGGGAACTTAATGAGAATAGATGGCCAACAACGGACAGGAAGAAAAGATTGGGGACGAAATCCATAGTGAAAGTGGTGAACATGTAGATCCTAACGTCGGGGAGGAAAATCGTAATGAAGGAGCATAGGATTTGAATCCTGGGGAGAAGGATGTCAGCAAAGAGGGTAATGTCCAGAAGAAGGGTGGTTGAGATGAGTATTACAATGAAAGCGGCCTCCGGATATAGAAGGATAGATGCTTGAAGAGGGATGGCATGATGAAAGGAATGTCAAACAAGTTGGTAGACCTACAGTCGGTTGTTAACTTCATGATACAGAACAACGTAATGCAACCACCATTCCCGTTGTAGGACAAGCCAGCACCAGCGGCCAAGACTAATGCCCAGAAAGGGGGGTAGAAGACAATCCCAGTAGTTCCGCAACACGGAAAGGGAAAGGAACATTCACACCGGCTGTCACGGGATGTCGGGTGAATAGAGTCAGTGAGAGGTGAGTCGCAGAAGACACCGTGAACCAAGGGGACCTATGTCAAAGATCCTTGGCACATCGTGGGGAAATGCCTTTGTTTTGATGCAGTGGATGAGGAGAAGTCCAAACGGACGCACAATTGCACCGGGAGTAGCGCGCTAAAAAGGTTGAAATCTGTTGATAGCCGAGCTCTCGATTGAATGAAGGAGGATTTGAGAGATTACCTCCAGAGGAAGTAGCACAACGCCGAGATCACATCCCTCGTCAAGCCGAAGATGCCGTTCTCAGTGGAGTTGGATTCGTTTGAGGCCCCAAAGAGATTCCACATGCCAAGGTTCCAGATTTATGACGGTAAGTCTAATCCGAACATTTATGTTAGCTTGTATTTAAATTCAATGGCTTTATGGAGCAGGAATGAGCAGCTGCTGTGCAAGGTGTTCCCTTTTTCCTTTGGTGAGATAGCATCTTATTAGTTTCATAGTTGCCGAGAGGAACTGTGAAGAGTTGGGAAGGCCTGGCTGAGATATTTGTGGCTAGGTTTGTTACAAACAAGTTGCAACCACAAAGGGTAAACTCTTTGTTGGCTTTGAACATCAGCAATGGTGAAAGCTTGAGGGCTTACGCCAAGAGATATTACGAGGTGTTCAACCGAATTTCGGCTTGTAACTAGGAGCTGGCGATCGTATCTTTTAAGAACAGCCTGGATGATGAATGCCCACTTCGAAAATCGTTGGCAAAATATGCCAAAGCAGAAGAGGACACACAAGGAACGAAGACACCAAAGCAAGGGAAGAGAAGCGGCTTGCTGAAGCAAGGTTGTGGTAATTCCGATATAAACAAGTAGGAGACAGGGTTGAGGGCTACATAGACAGTCACCATTGTATTTAGGATCCTGATCTACAAAGTTCTAGAAAAGATCAGGAACTAGCCGTATTACAGAGCGCCAGAGAAGATCCCTAGCAAGTTTATGGGAAGGAGCATTAGGAAGCACTGTGCTTACCATAAAGAGGATGGGCACTTGACTTAGGGGTACAGGGCTCTAAAGACGCACTTGGAGGATCTGGTTAGACAGGGTCACCTGAGAGACCTAGTAGATGAGGTCAGGACAGCATGCTAGGCTTCCCCAGGCACTAATAGCACCACCTCCACCACTGCTACAACAACAAGCAGATAGACCTTGGGTGATCAATGTGATTCACTCGAAGGTCAATGAGAATGATGTGCGAGGGAAGACCCAAAGAGTAAGGCGCTTGTAGCACGTGTATCAGGTCCAGCAAAAGAAGTCTAGGACAAATGAGTACCAAGGACCAATGGTTTATTTTACTGAGGCAGACCTGGATATGGTGCAGCATCCATACAACGATGCCCTGGTAATAACATTGAAGATTGGAGAATGTCAGGTGAGGTGCATATTGGTTGATCAAGGCAGTTCTTGTGACATCATGTATGTTAGATATTACAAGGAGCTCGGCCTTCACCCAGATGATCTAAAACAATTCGATAGCCTAATGGTTGGATTCAACGGGACGCCGACATGGCCTCTAGAAGCCACGAATTTGGAAGTGCATGTAGGCACCAAGAAGGTAAGCACAAAGGTTACAGTAATTGACACCCCCTCCCCCTACAATGTTATTTTGAGAAGACCGTGGTTGCACGCAATGAGGGTTATTCCCTCAATGCTACACCAGCTGTTGCGATTCCCAACTGAACAGGGGATTGAGGAGGTTAGAGGGGATTAGGTGCAAGTGAAAAATTGCTCCATGGTAGCAATGAGGTCCATCTACAGCATACGGAGGCCGACAGGTCAGCTACCCCGAGGTCACTTGTCATAGGCTCAATGTGGATAGGTCGGCTAAACCTGTTATCCAGCGAGCACGGAGGCCGACATTGATACATGTGGAGGTAGTCGAGGAGGAAGTGGACAAGCTGTTGGAAGCCCAGGCCATTCAGGAGGTGAACTACCCTACCTGGCTATCCAACACAGTAGTAGTGAAAAAAAAGAACGGCAAGTGGAGGGTTTGGGTGGACTTTACCAGCCTGAATAAAGCTTACCCCAGGGATAGTTTTTCACTGCCCAAGATTGATTAATTAGCATATGCCACTTCAGGGCATGGAAGGATGAGTTTTCTGGATACATACAGAGGCTACCACCAGACATCAATGTATGCCCCAGATGAAGATAAGACAGTCTTATGACGATGTTCTCATGGTGAACATGACGAGTAACTTAGAATTGCCATATTGTAGAGTTGAATTAACACTTGCCATATGGTAGAGTTGAACTAAGTTGGCAATGTTTCAGAATGAAACATGATGAGTAATTTAGACTTGCTATATGGTAGAGTTGAATTAACATTTGCCATATGGTAGAGTTGAACTAAGTTAGCGATGTTTCAGAATGAAACATGACGAGTAACTTAGACTTGCCATATGGTAGAATTGAATTAACACTTGCCATATGGTACAGTTGAACTAAGTTCGCAATGTTTCAGAATGAAACGTGATAAGTAACTTAGACTTGCCATGACGGTAGAGTTGAACTAAGTTTGATCTACTCAAATTAACAAAGACATCGAGGTAGAAAACCTCAGCTATGATTTGTTTGAATCAGACTTCGGAAAAAATTAAAGATGCATGCTTAATGTGAACATAAGTGGTACTTAGATTCACATTAGGGGGCAGGGAGCAGGAATAAGGAATGGGCTTGACACTTGTTAAAATTTTAGAAAAACTTTACAAGCTGGAGTCAATCGAGGTAAACAGATAAGGGAATACCCGAGGTACTTGTTACCCGAGATAAACAACCAAGTTGTCAAGTTTGAAAGGGTGAAGTCTTGACAAGAGACATCAAGTACAAGTAAGGAAACAACACTTGTTGAAAGTTATTCAAAGAATTGTCATAAAGTGCTAGCTGGTCGAGATCGCGGCAAAAATAAATTCCGAGGTATGTTGGTCCGAGGTGACCAACTAAGGTTACACCCGAGATAATATGGGATCGAGGTGATACAGGTCCGAGGTGTTCTAACCTGAAATGATTACACAAGTAAGTTGCACTTAAGAGAAGTGCAAAAATATCCTAAGTATGGAAGCATACAAAACAGTTAAGGTAGATCAAGCACAAAGAGACAAACATACAACACTTAGAAGAAATAGGGAAGATTGGTATTCATAAAAGACAAACTTGTTCATTCACAAGGGCATATCGGCCAAAAGCAAAAACTAGTCAGGCACAAAAGATTACAAAGGAAAGAGTACAAAGAAAAAAGAAAAATCCTAAGTACTAAGATCTTTAGTATTTTTCTCAGACAACTCGACCTCGGCAGTTAGAGTTGTTGCAACCTCGGACAACGGCTGGGCAGACTTTTTAGCCGTAATCTCGGCATCGATTTCAAAGAGGGTCTAATCTAGACTCTTCTCGGCTAAAGCGACCTTGGCCTCGGAAGTTGTTTTGGGAGAGACAGTTTTGGAAGCCCTGTCCTCATAATCTTGAGTCAAGTCTAGGACTTGATCATTCAGAGTGGAGGATTTAGCCCCAACAATGACCTCGAACTCAACCCCTTCCTCAGCTTCGACATCTTCTTCTTCGCCTTTTTCCTCGGATTCAGATGGAGAAAGAGGGAAGGGAACTTGTAATTGAGTAATATCTCTGTGTGGTGAGTCAAAGGGCACCGCCAGTTTGTTAAGAGCAGCCACCCAGCCCAAGTAGTAGCCTTTGTTGCAGGCTAGATTGACTTGCTCTTTGTATTGATCATGGACGGCGGCTTGGCCTTCTTCAAAAGCCTTTTCATCGGCCGCCTTGACCTCGGCCTCCTTTGATTTAATGGCCTCCTTGAGCTTGGCCTTAGACTCTGCTGCCCTGGCATTTGTAGCCTCACCGTCAACCTTGGCAGCTTCAGCAGTAGCCTCGGCCACTTCGGCTTTAGCCTCGGCCTGGTTTTGAGCAGCCTTGGCCTGATCCAGCAAACTTCGATTGTTGGTCTCGGCATAGTTTAGTACGGAAAGGAGTTTGGCAGCTTCTTGGGTTTTCTTTACCAACTCTTTCCTCACCATCTCAGTCTTGACTGCATACAAATGTGCATGCTGGATGGCATGCAAGGAACGGAACATATTAGTAAAAATTTGGCTAAGTGTTGGAAAGCTTTAAAGGATAAGTAAGAAGTTTACCAAGTCGGAGTGCTACATCATAAGGCCGAAGTTCTCATACTCATGAAGATAGACTATATGATTCATGTTAACTGGAAAGAGCATGGCCATTGATAGGGCAACGCCAACCTCTATGTTTTCAATCGCGCTATCACCGGCTGTTAGAGGTCGGTCACCAACCATGACCTCGGGCGCCCAGGTCTGATTGTGGGAGAAGCTGCTACTACTCTCTAGGCGATCGGACCTCAGCTTCTTTAGTGGTGGGGCATTAGAAGTTGCGGCCTCGGCTGGCCTCTTCTCGGATTGGGCTAACTTTGATATCAGCACAGAGTCCTCAGGATCCTTCTCAGATTTAGAAGGAACTTGAGTCACAGTGGCCTTGGCCTTCTTCATTCTCTTCGGCTTTGGCTTGGATTGAGATGGAGATGAGAAGGACTGGATAGTCACAACCCCAAGAATGTTAGCTAGGAGGTCTTTAACAATGGCTGGTTTACGGCATATCTCATCGGCGATTGCAGTGACGATAACCTTGGTATCGAAATGAATTGTTGGAAGGGCAATAGGGGGGCTTGATGGGTTAGTCACCGAGAAGGCAGGACCTTGGCATTTTTTATTGTGAGTTCTGCCGGCAGGAGCGTTGAGAAGAGCTCGACGTCGACGTTGGCGTTGGGCCAAAGGGATCAATTGGGGGGCATAAGTGGATGGCTAGTCCACTAGATCTGAAGTGGAGGCTTGGTCTGGCCTTGGCGACAAAGTGACTAGTGGACTAGTGTCAGAAGGTGGTGTTTGACTTCTCCTAAGGACGTCGGGCAGAGGACTCCAGTATGTCGGTATATAGTTGAGGAGGATTGGAGCCTTGCGGACTTTAATTGGTAAGCCGAGAAGGCGAACCAAGTCTGCTCGGTACGTAGGACTGGTAGAAGTTCTTTTCTGGATGAGGGAGAGCTGCAAAGACAAAAGGAGAACATTAGAACAGAAAAACAGAAAGATTGCTAGATAAGGTAATAGAGAAGGGACTTTGTGGGGGGACTAAGTCCTTACCCTTATCATCCCTAAAAACTTCACGGCATGATTGGAAAAGTTGGAGCTCATCGTCTGGCGCAAACTCCCAATTACCCGAGACAATTAGGTAGTCGTTTGCCGCACCCTTATTGGAGTCAAGAATATCAGTTATCAACTTGTATTGTGTAGATCTTGGCTTGAGGTAGTATGTGTAGCTAATGTTGGCCTTAAGGCCACACATAGTATAGCAATACTGGATATCTATCAGGACCCAAACCCGCCCCTATAGGTTCAGCGTCATGACCGCCCAGTAATCATAGATTACCTACAGCCTCCATACAAGTAACCCTTTAAAAGTAAGATACGGGGCTTAGCGGAAGTCTAAAATGTTGTAGAAAATTCATCCACTGAGCTGTGCGTAAATGAGGAGTGTAAAGATATTAAGCAAAGTTTGATACAAATATACATCCAACATAAGTACAATTCATGTCTTACAAAATACAACCCCAACTATGCATTAAAATACAAAACCATTAAATCACACAAAAAGGGGTTCAATAAGTATGGCTCCACCCAAGCCTGATTACTTCACTTGGAAGCTCCACAAAAGGCTGACTCGGTTAAACTTGAGGCTATCTAACTCTGATGTTCGGGTTGCCCACCTACAATTACATATATAAATAAATAGTGAGATAGAGCCCAATGAGTAGTGACGAAATAAAGAGGTTATATGAATGAAGTTCCACAACTTTACAATTATCCTTTAAATTAGCCAATCAAGTCAATCCTTCACAAAATGCATAACCATTAATCGATAGCATTTTCATTAGTTCATTAACTTCATCATCAAGATCTTTCAATGTCAAATTATGTGGTACATCCATGAAGTAACAACGACCCGCATATCAATTAATCCAATAGCCATGGTATTGTTACCCCCAGGCAAGGGCCTATTAAACAATGAGCCACGGTATTAATTTCCCCCGGGCAAGGTCCTATTAACAATGAACCATGGTATTAATTTCCCCCGGGCAAGGGCTTATTAGCAATGAACCACGAGGCCTATTAGCAATGAACCACGATATTAATTTCCCCCGGGCAAGGGCCTATTGAACAATATGCCACAGTATTCATTTCCCCCGGGCAAAGGCCTCTTAAGTGACAAGCCACGATATTCATTTCCCCCAGGCAAGGGCCTCTTAAAGGATGCCACAAGTATAGTTTCATAATAGAACTTCATTCATATGAGAAATAACGTTTCAATAAACCATTCCATCATTCGTCATAAGGTTTCGATAAAACATTTAATCAATTATATATATACATCAATTTCAATAGCAATAGCATTTTCAGAAATAGGAATAACTTGAACATATCTTTATAAAGTTATTACTCACAGTGGGTTGTGGTGACGTTAAGCCTCGGGCGTCCACCAAAACGAATACATAACAAAGTATAAATGAAATTCCATTTTATTTCAATTCAATTTTCTATGTGCGTCTCTAACTTATTGGATGATATATGAGTCGAAAAAGGTGCCTAAGAATGCAAGGAATGGCATGAGGATACAAATATGCACTTAAAAGAGTTGGCAAAATTTTGCTGAAAACAAGGTCTCCGCTCGAGCGCAACTTTCTACGCTCAAGCGGAGGTTCAAAAATAAAAGTGGTTGCTTGAGCGTGATATCCGTCGCTCGAGCGGTCTGCAAAAGTACTGGATATATGAAATTCCTGCTTGACCATCGCTCGAGCTGAAGACTGAAGAAAAAGGGTCCTCGCTCGAGTGCCACTTTGGTCGCTCGAGTGGACTGTAAAATTTTAGAAACCTCTGGGTGCTCGAATTCCACGCTCGAGCATGGACTTCCCCGCTCAGGCGGACAACACGAATTCTGGAATTTCCAGAACTGCAATTGAAGATCAAACATGGCATTCAAAGCTTCAAATCTTGCATTTTTGGTATAAAAACATGGAGAATCACTATATATCATGAAAATACTTCCTATTGAAACCATTTATTCAAAATCATGGTAAATTCTCAACCATTAACTTAAATTTCAAGTTGTAAAATAATGTTTAATTCAAATTAGATGCATATCTCTTCAAAACATATTCGAAGCATGATCAAGTGGCATGAGAAGCATGAAAACATGAAGGATTCTCCAAAATGAGGTATAATTATGCCATGCATGAATGAATTCCATGAAATTCCAACTCAATTATGCATGCATGCAAGAAATTCAACTTCATTCTTCAATTTCTTGAAATTCATAGCTCCCTTTTCTTCAATGACATGCCAATGAATACCAAAAATGAGAGGAATTCACTTTTGCATGCTATGTCTACATGAATTAATGATGAGTGTCTTACCTAATGTTGAATTTGAGTGTGGTTTAAGCTTGATTCCCCAATCCTCTAGCAATTCTCTTCAAATTCTTCTTCCTCTCTCTAAAGTGTTGAGTTCACCCCCTTCTTTCTCTCAAATCTCAGCCCAAGAGAGTTTATATGAGTTCATAATCTTAGATTGAGCCTTATATAAGATATAATTAGTTTAGCCTAATCAAAGTTGATTAAGGTCAACTAACTAGGCTTAATTCTATCTAATTTAATCAGTTTATTCAAATTATTTTGATCCAAATCAAATTTTAATTGAAGTCACCATAAAATTCTAAATATTCCAATTAGCCTATTGGGCTAGTCAATTTCAGCTTCTGAAGCCGTTTAGGCTTCCAATTGCTCACTCTAAGTTGTTAATTTAAACAACTATTCCATAAATCAACAGATAGTTATAGAATCAAACATGTATTCACACAATCAAGCATATAATCATGCAATTATACTCATTAAAACTACATAATGTACTAGTTTGGAGGTCGGGGTCGTCACAGTCTCTCCCCCTTAGAAAGTTTGGTCCTCCAAACTTAAGTTACCTTCTGATGGAAACAAATGCGGATATTGTTGCCGCATCTCTTCCTCTTTTTCCCAAGTGGCCTCTTTCCCATAGTGTTCCCTCCATTCAACCTTCACCATAGGAATAGTTTTGTTTCTCAATTGCTTCACTTGCCAATCAATGATTTGCACGGGCCATTCTTCATACACCTTATCCTCATCTAGAGCAATCTGGTGGTAATCAATCACATGGAATGGATCTCTGAGATACCCCCGAAGCATGGATACATGAAAAACATTATGCACCTGTTCCATTCCTGGTGGCAAGGCAATACGGTAAGCAACAGGACCCAACCTCTCAAGAATCTGAAACGGTCCAATGTAGCGAGGGGTCAATTTTCCCTTTTTACCAAATCTCATATGCCCCTTCATTGGGGTCACCTTGATGAATACATGATCTTCCACCTCATATTCTAAGTCCCTTCTTCGCTGATCAGCATAACTTTTCTGTCGACTTTGTGCAGTTTTGAGCCTTTGCTGGATGATTTTGATCTTCTCAGTTGTTTCCTGCACCAGTTCGGTCCCATAAATAGTTCTATCACCAACCTCTGTCCAACAAATTGGTGATCTACACTTTCTGCCATATAGTGCCTCATATTGTGCCATACCGATACTCGCATGAAAACTGTTATTATAGGCAAATTCGGCTAACGGCAAATAAGTTTCCCAACTTCCCTGAAAATCTAGTACACACATACGAAGCATGTCTTCTAAGGTCTGAATAGTTCTCTCGGTTTGCCCATCAGTTTGTGGATGAAATGCTGTACTGAATCTCAATTCCGTTCCCATTGCCTCCTGCAAACTATGCCAAAATCTAGAAACAAATTTAGGATCCCTATCTGATACAATAAATACTGGAACCCCATGTAGTCGAATAATCTCATCAATGTAGATAGTAGCAAGTCTATAAGCAGTAAATGAAGTCTTTACAGCAAGAAAGTGAGCAGATTTAGTCAATCTATCAACTATAACCCAAATAAAGTCCATACCTCTAGGAGTTCGAGGTAGACCAACAACAAAGTCCATGGTGATGTGTTCCATTTCCATTCTGGAATAGGAAGAGATTGAAGCAAACCTGCGGGTTTCTGATGTTCTGTTTTTACTTGCTGGCATTGTAAGCATTTAGAGTTGAAGTCAGCAATTTCCCTTTTCATGTTGGGCCACCAATACACTAGCTTCAAGTCTTGGTACATTTTGGTGTTTCCTGGATGTATAGTAAACATGGACTTGTGAGCTTCTTCCAAAATTTTCCTTTTTAAATCCACATCATTCGGGACACACAATCTCCCCTAATATTTCAACATGGAGTCTTCAATTATGAATCTCGGTTTAGGCTTGGTGTCAAGCTCATCGTAAATCTTCTTCAAAAACTCATCATCCAACTGTTTCTGTTTAATTTCTTCAATAATAACAGGTTGGGAACCATGGCAGCTATCAAGCCATTTGGTTCAAAAGGCACCACTTCAATTTTGAGTTTTTCAAACTCCAGCAAGAGCTCTCTTTGATCTGTGAGTAAACAGGCAAGATTCCCCACATTCTTCCTACTAAGTGCATCCGCTACAGTATTAGCTTTGCCCGGATGACAGTGAATCTGTAAGTCATAATCTTTGATTAACTCAAGCCATCGCCTTTGAAGCATGTTCAACTCCTTCTGTGTGAAAAAGTATTTCAAACTTTTATGATCTGTATATACTTCACATTTGACCCCATGCAAATAGTGTCGCCATATCTTTAATGCAAACACAACTGCAGCAAGTTCCAAGTCATGTGTAGGGTAATTCTTCTCATGGGGCCTCAACTGTCGAGAGGCATATGCAACAACCTTGCCATTCTGCATTAAAACACAACCCAAGCCCTTATAGGATGCATCACTAAAAATCACAAAATTTTCAGTACCTGAGGGAATAGCAAGGATTGGGGCTGTAGTCAGTCTTGTCTTCAACTCTTGAAAGGCTGTTTCTCTCTGATCCGTCCACTCAAATAGTTTCCCTTTTCGAGTCAACTGGGTCAATGGTACAGCAATTTTGGAAAAGTCTCTGACAAATCTTCGGTAATACCCTGCCAATCTCATAAAACTACGAACTTCTGATACATTAGTCGGGGTAGGCCAGTTAATAATAGCTTCAATCTTATGAGGATCCACAGATATACCATCCTTATTAATAATGTGCCCCAAAAATGCAATTTCATCAAGCCAGAATTTGCACTTTTTGAATTTCCTATACATTTGTTTTTCTCTAAGTGTTTGAAGAGTCAGTTTCAAGTGTCGTTCATGCTCATCTTTACTTTTCGAATAGATCAAGATGTCATCAATGAATACAACAACAAAGTCATCTAGGAAAGGTTTGAAAATTCTATTCATTAAATCCATAGATGCTACAGGCGCATTTGTAACCCCAAATGGCTTGACTAAAAACTCATAATGTCCATACTTGGTTCGGAAAGTAGTATTTTCGACATCCTTGGCCTTAACCTTCAATTGATGATATCCTGATCTCAAATCAATTTTCGAAAATATCTGTGCCCCCTGCAACTGGTCAAACAGATCATCAATACGCGACAAAGGGTATTTATTTTTCACTATTACCTTGTTGAGCTCTCAGTAATCAATGCATAATCGGAGAGTGCCATCTTTCTTTTTAGCAAAAAGTACTGGTGCGCCCCATGGGGATGTACTTGGTCTAATAAACCCCTTATCAAGCAATTTCTGCAACTGAATTTTCAATTCTTTCATTTCAGTAGTAGACATACGGTAGGCAGTTTTAGAAATTGGTCGAGTTCCCGGTATTACATCAATCACGAATTCAATTTCTCTATCAACAAGTTGGCCAGGTAGTTCCTCTGGAAACACATTGGGAAAATCTCTCACCACTGGTATACTGTCTAGGGTAATGTCTGCCGCTGACTCGATTATTACACTACACAGATACCCTTGACAACCCTTATTTATTACTTTTCGGGCTTTCATGGCAGATATAAGGTATGGTGGTGAGACTACCCCTTTTCCTTCAAAATAGAATTCATTTTGCCTGGGAGGTCGAAATATTACTCGTTTCGAGGCACAATCAATAGTTGCATAATATTTAGTTAGCCAATCCATACCTAGAATAACATCAAAATGTCCCATGTCTAAAGGTATTAAATCAGCATACAAGGTAGCATTCCCGAGAAACAATTCACATGCAATAAATACAGTTGAACATAGCATGGATTCCCCCGTAGGTGATGCAACACATAGTATATAATTCAAGGTTTCCATATGTCTATTCAAAGTTTCAGCAAAAGCCATAGAAATGAACGAATGTGTAGACCCGGAATCAATTAAAGTATAAGCAGGTTTACCGCAAATGGAGATTGTACCTAACACCACTGCCTCAGTATTTTGAGTATCCCCTGGGACCAGTGCAAAAACCCTTCCTTGCCTTTGTTCATTCCTTGTGGTAGACGGTGTTGTGGCAGGTTTTGTCGTGGGGGCAGATCCAATTGAGCTTGTAGCTCCTCAGTTGCTATTCAGTCATGATTGTGTGCAATCCTTCGCCATATGCCCCAACTTTCCACACTGGTAGCAAGCCCCCGTAATGCGATGGCAAACACCTTCATGTTTCTTTCCGCATGTAGTACAAGCTGGTGTTGAGTTACCACTTTGGCTTGAACTAGTATTACCAGAACTCCCCGACTTGAACTTCTTGCTCATTGACGTGGCCCCCTTGTTAAAATTCTGTTTTCTACCCTTCCATTCAAAGTTTTGCTTACGGTCGGTCACATTCCTTTCCGCTATTAGTGCCCTGTCAAGTACATCCACATATGTTGGCAATTTGAGTACATTGATTTTATCTAAAATTGGATCACGCAAACCTCCCTCAAACTGTCTAGCCTTCTCGTAATCCGTATCCACCATGTGGGGCGCAAAACGGGCTAATTCTGTGAATTGAGCCTCATACTCAGCAATTGATTTACTTCCCTGCTTCAGTTCCATAAATTCAACTACTTTTCTATCCCGCACACATTGTGAAAAATATTTTTCATAGAAGATTTCTAGAAAACGGGTCCAAGTAACATCCTTATTATTGTTCCGAACCAACATCCACCAACGCCTTGCGTCGTCTTCCAATGTAAATGTAGCTAGTTGCACCTTCTGGGTTTCGGTACATGGGAATGCCTCAAACAGTTTCTCAATTCCCAATACCCAAGCTTCGACCTTCAATGGTTCAATTCCATCATGAAACACTGGTGGCTTCATCTTCTTAAATTCTCTAGTCAAAGCAACAGTGCAGGTCTCTGGCTGACACCCTGGGGCTGGAGGTGGTACATGCATTTGAGGTGGGGGAGGTGGTTGTTGTTGTTATTGCTGCCGTTGCTGTTGTTGTCTTATGGCTTTAGCCATGTCTTGCATCATTCGTTCCATTCTATCCAGTCTTGAGGAGGTCGCCTCCTCTATTTCATCACCTCTGGTTCTCACCATTTTCTATGTGAAGCTTTGTATTATAACAAGCATGATATACATATACACACATAGTTATGTACGCAATCGCCTATATAATCACAAGTTATCTTACTTAACATATCAATGCACATGAATGCATTCCTGAAGTATCTTCTAGACTCTCTATAGCTCAATGGATAAGTAAGCGAGACATAACTTGTGCTCTGAT
Organism: Camellia granthamiana; assembly: GCA_036172215.1. Lineage (NCBI taxonomy): Eukaryota > Viridiplantae > Streptophyta > Magnoliopsida > Ericales > Theaceae > Camellia > Camellia granthamiana. The sequence continues at coordinate 150,025,194 of CM069903.1, forward strand.
ACCACTCTGTCAGGACCCGAATCCGCCCCTATAGGTTCAGCGCCATGACCGCCCAGTAATCATAGATTACCTACGGCCTCCATACAAGTAACCCTTTAAAAGTAAGATACGGGGCTTAGTGGAAGTCTAAAATGTTGTAGAAAATTCATCCACTGAGCTGTGCGTAAATGAGGAGTGCAAATATATTAAGCAAAGTTTGATACAAATATACATCCATCATAAGTACAATTCATGTCTTACAACCCCAACTATGCATTAAAATACAAAACCATTAAATCACACAAAAAGGGGTTCAATAAGTATGGCTCCACCCAAGCCTGATTACTTCACTTGGAAGCTCCACAAAAGGCTGACTCGGTTAAACTCGAGGCTATCTAACTCTGATGTTCGGGTTACCCACCTACAATTACATATATAAATAAATAGTGAGCTAGAGCCCAATGAGTAGTAACGAAATAAAGAGGTTATATGAATGACGTTCCGCAACTTTACAATTATCATTTAAATTAGCCAATCAAGTCAATCTGTCACAAAACGCATAACCATTAATCGATAGCATTTTCATTAGTTCATTAACTTCATCATCAAGATCTTTCAATATCAAATTATGTGGTACATCCATGAAGTAACAACGAACCGCATGTCAATCAATCCAATAGCCATGGTATTGTTACCCCCAGGCAAGGGCCTATTAAACAATGAGCCACGATATTAATTTTCCCCGGGCAAGGGCCTATTAACAATGAACCGCGGTATTAATTTCGCCTAGGCAAGGGCCCATTAGCAAGGAACCACGGCATTAATTTCCCCCAGGCAAGGGCCTACTGAACAATATGCCACGGTGTTCATTTCCCCCGGGCAAGGGCCTCTTAAAGGATGCCACAAGTATAGTTTCATAATAGAACTTCATTCATATGAGAAATAACGTTTCAATAAACCATTCCATCATTCGTCATAAGGTTTCGATAAAACATTTAATCAATTATATATACATCAATTTCAATAGCAATAGCATTTTTAGAAATAGGAATAACTTGAACATATCTTTATAAAGTTATTACTCACAGTGGGTTGTGGTGACGCTAAGCCTCGGGCGTCCACCTAAACGAATACATAACAGAGTATAAATGAAATTCCATTTTATTTCAATTAATTCTCTATGTGCGTCTCTAACTTATTGGATGATATGTGAGTCGAAAAAGGTGCCTAAGAATGCAAGGAATGGCATGAGGATACAAATATGCACTTAAAAGAGTTGGCAAAATTTTGCTGAAAACAAGGTCTCCGCTCGAGCGCAACTTCCTACGCTCAAGCGGGGGTTCAAAAATAAAAGTGGTTGCTTGAGCGTGATATCCGTCGCTCGAGCGGTCTGCAAAAGTACTGGATATATGAAATTCCTGCTTGACCATCGCTCGAGCTGAAGACTGAAGAAAAAGGGTCCTCGCTCGAGTGCCACTTTGGTCGCTCGAGTGGACTGTAAAATTTTAGAAACCTCTGGGTGCTCGAATTCCACGCTCGAGCATGGACTTCCCCGCTCAGGCGGACAACACGAATTCTGGAATTTCCAGAACTGCAATTGAAGATCAAACATGGCATTCAAAGCTTCAAATCTTGCATTTTTGGTATAAAAACATGGAGAATCACTATATATCATGAAAATACTTCCTATTGAAACCATTTATTCAAAATCATGGTAAATTCTCAACCATTAACTTAAATTTCAAGTTGTAAAATAATGTTTAATTCAAATTAGATGCATATCTCTTCAAAACATATTCGAAGCATGATCAAGTGGCATGAGAAGCATGAAAACATGAAGGATTCTCCAAAATGAGGTATAATTATGCCATGCATGAATGAATTCCATGAAATTCCAACTCAATTATGCATGCATGCAAGAAATTCAACTTCATTCTTCAATTTCTTGAAATTCATAGCTCCCTTTTCTTCAATGACATGCCAATGAATACCAAAAATGAGAGGAATTCACTTTTGCATGCTATGTCTACATGAATTAATGATGAGTGTCTTACCTAATGTTGAATTTGAGTGTGGTTTAAGCTTGATTCCCCAATCCTCTAGCAATTCTCTTCAAATTCTTCTTCCTCTCTCTAAAGTGTTGAGTTCACCCCCTTCTTTCTCTCAAATCTCAGCCCAAGAGAGTTTATATGAGTTCATAATCTTAGATTGAGCCTTATATAAGATATAATTAGTTTAGCCTAATCAAAGTTGATTAAGGTCAACTAACTAGGCTTAATTCTATCTAATTTAATCAGTTTATTCAAATTATTTTGATCCAAATCAAATTTTAATTGAAGTCACCATAAAATTCTAAATATTCCAATTAGCCTATTGGGCTAGTCAATTTCAGCTTCTGAAGCCGTTTAGGCTTCCAATTGCTCACTCTAAGTTGTTAATTTAAACAACTATTCCATAAGTCAACAGATAGTTATAGAATCAAACATGTATTCACACAATCAAGCATATAATCATGCAATTATACTCATTAAAACTACATAATGTACTAGTTTGGAGGTCGGGGTCGTCACAATATCGAATAGGGTAATTCTACCATTCTGCCGATGCGCCAACTCGGCGATGCCATTGATGATCCTAAAGGAGTTTATGGCCAGTTGCATGGGATTAAGTTTGTAGTAATGGAGGACTTCCGTAAAGAGGAAGTCAAAAGAAAACCTGACTTCGCCCTCAATAATGGGGACTACTGGAAAGGGCATATAATCCTTCCCAGGCATAATAGAGTCCTCTTCCCCAGCCAACCGGAGTTGAGCGTTGGTTGGAATGGAGAACTCTTGCCTAAAGTATTCTAGCTTAGTAGGGTTGTCTACCCTCCACCTGAACATCCCTATGATATCGGCTTAAGGTGATTGGTGGAAAATTTCAGATAAAACAGGTTGATAAGGGTTTTGAACACCTCGGCTGGATCTTGAACGACACTAGGAAGAGGGTTCTGGGTGCCTAAGGGAGATTGTGTTTCAATTTTTCTAGGTATGTGATTTCTAGCAAATCCGAAACCTAACTCTACAAAGATGGAGCAAGAATGAAAGGCAAAGATCTAGAAAAAACAGGCAAGAAGAACAACGAAAAACAGGACTCAGAATCAATCCGAGGTGAAACAAGAACACAAAAAAGTGGCATACTCAGTACAATAAGAAAATATAAGAGAGGCAGTAACAAGTTTGAAGCATGGCGAATGCAAATGGGATCAAGTACATGAACAAATCAAATCAGAGGGATAAGCATACAATGTTTATCCGTGTACAGTGGATTAAATAGCGCATTCATGAAAAATTCAGATATAGATGCAAATTTCACATCAAACAGATACGGTGTGAAACATATGGCAAATTAAATTATATCGAAGAACATGGTCAAGAACAATAAAGACTGAAATTAAAAAGAAGAAATTGAGAACTTACTGAATAGGGCCGAGAACGAGAACATCAGAGTGAGATTCGTCGGAGTCAGTTAAAAGGCAGAATGACAATGATGTGTGAATCGTTGGAGGAGGTAAACGGAGCAATTGTAGAGCTTCGAAGATACTAAAATGGCAGATTGGAAAATTTTAGAGAGAGAAACTCTGAGCAGAGAGAAGGAATGTGAAAATGAAAAGTGAGAAGACAAAGAGAATGGGGAAAGTTTTGTCAAAAACTAAAAAAGCGGCAAACCGTAATGAAAGCACCTTGGACGATGTACCTGTCAAGCGGCGTGGATAGAAATGACGTGACCTGCTAGTGCGTGTCGGGTACGACCCAGTGATAGGGTGACACGTAGAGGGAATGATTGAAAAGACTGTGCGTGACAACTCATGCGCAGTTAGAACTCTTGAGATTCTTGATATAATGAGGCAGTAACCTCGGCCAAAGGAACAATCTCGGTTGAGATACTTGAAGAGCTTGATTCTTGGTAAAGTGGCCAGTTGAGCCCTGGTCCCTTAAATCCAACGAGTCATGATCTCGGCCAGAGAGCAGAGTGAATTTTTAGTCGACATGAAGTGTGCACAAATGATATAGGTTCCATCACCTCAGATTGCCGAAGTAATGGAGCCTAGGAGGGCAATTGTGGGGAAGTATTTTGTGAATAACAACAGCACGTGGCCAAGGTAACGCCAAAGTATTAGCCGAGATGCAACGTGGCCTAGTAACGTTGCCGAGATAATCTTGGCTAGGCCGAGGTTATCTACGAAGATGCTAGAATCCGAAATAAGTGGATAGAGGACAAGAGTCCTAGAACAAGAGCAGGATCTCAATCTGGATAAGGATAATGCTCAAGAAGAGTTTATCCATATCAGTTGAGGATCCAAGATAAGCATTGAGCCTGAGTCCACTAAAGTGAGGCTTCTAAAGAGATCAGGTCATTGCCGTTTATAAAAACAGGGCACCCTCATGGGTCTTAGGTACGTGTGATATACTGTGAGCAATAATTTGTGAGTTAAATACTTGAATTGATATCTTTGAGAGATTACTGACTTGATCGTTGAAGTGTCCCTAGGTGGACGAACCATTACGGTATTCTCATCTTCTTGTTACAAGTTGTTGGGTTTAATCTATTCTGTCGGTGCTCTCCAACTGAGTTCACCATTTGGTTGTGTACTCAAAAATCAACACCCACACTATACATATGTATATATGTATGAATTTGTGTATCTATATCTATATATGTATATGTATGTGATATATGTTTCAACTCGTTTCTTGGTCTCTATGGATTTGTTTCTGCATTGAATTTGTGAGTCCTACACATAAAAAATTAATATCCAGGATTATAGCGAACGGCAAAGATGGATTCCTTGTAAACTCTTGTATATTTTTTATTTTTATTTTCAATACCATATCAGAAGATTTGGCCTAAAAGCAGCTACAGTTGCCATGAATAATTGTCGAAAAATAGCTTTTGAATCATCTAATCTTTCTCCTCTACAAATTTCATGTCCAATGAACAAAAATATCCCCCATCTCTTGAAAGAGGTATAACCACATTTAATAGAGCATAATAAAAACTTGGAAAAAAAAATTGACCAACCTACAAAGTTATATAGTGTTTAATTACTCTTATCAAAAAAATATTGAGAAAATTGTTGAAAAGTCCAAGTTAAGCATGGTATAAGACATTAAATCCAGTGGATATTTTTTTTTGTTGGTAAGACATCTACCATTTGTAAAATAGTTTGGAGAGAAGTTCTATTATTTGTTTTGAAAGACATTTTGTTTCTGATTGTACCCCTTAATTTATCTGTTGACTTTTTATTTTGTTTTTATTTTTTGACTTTCGTTGACTATATGTTCAAAAATTTTTCCTATCTGTTTACTTTTTCCTATCTGTTTACTTTTTCCCTCTCTGTTCAAAATTTTTACTATATATGTTTAATTTTTTAATCTTTTTAATTCAAATTTCCCTTGTCTATTTAAATATTCGTCCAAATAAAAGTCTATCTATCCTAATTTAATTTTTTAATCTTTTTAATTCAAATTTCCCTTATCTATTTAAATATTTGTTCAAATAAAATTCTATATATCCAAATTTATTATTTGTTCAAATTTTTTAATTTTTTTTTCTATTTGTTGAAATACTAAGTAAACCAAATCCTATCTGTTAGATTTTTTTCTATTTGTTCAGATCTTTTATTCTCTCTCTCTCTCTCTCTCTCTCTCTCTGTCCTATATGCTGCAAACTATTTCCTGATCATTATCATCATCATTATCATTATCAACAACAACAACAGATAATAAAGAAAAAAAATTTAGAGATAAATTTTGAGCAAATCTCTATTTGTTCTATCTGTTCATCAACAACAACAACAATAACAATAATCATCTACGACTACAAAAAAGAAAAATAAAAATTCAGCGACAAATTCAAGTGCTTGTACGAAGGAGTCAAAATCATCGGCATACTGATCGCTTGAATCTTACTCGGTCTCTCAAATTTTATTTCTACATATAAACCCTTTAACAAGTTCGGAGACAAATTCAAATTCTTAAATGACTTTGCAGAGTTATACATAGTATCGCTCGCTGCAACCTGGAAGCAAATTAGAAACACTAAGAAGTTGAAATCAAAATCAAAACCCTAGAAATATAAAAATTAAGAGAAAAAGCATTACAACTTTGATGTTTGAGTTGTGTTTATTGATCAAAATTGAGACCAGATTTATGACCATGATTTTGAGAATGTCATGGTTCTTGATCTAGATCTAGATCTTGTATCGATGGTCGACGGAGAAGCAACAGAGCATCGGCGATACCGAGATCGCAGTGGCGAGATCGAAGTGAGGGAGATCAAGAAATGAGCGGCAGATCTAAGTGCACGGCGACGGATCTGTGTGCACAGCGACAGATCGGAGGTGATGATAAAGACGATGACGGCGGCGGTGAGGACGCTGGTGGTGGCTGGATGGCGACGGTGAAGGATGCCTGATCGGCGGAGAGAGATAGAGAGAGCTGCGGTTCGATCGGAGATCTTTGATACAGCGGTGGAGGCATTGTCGAAGCTCTTCGATCACTAACGCCGCCGTTTAAATCGGTAGAAAAAGTTTGTTTGTCCTTCTGGATTCGGTAGTGGTGGAGGAGAGAAAGGGGTAGGAGTGTAAATTTGGCCTGACTCAGCCCATGTCAGGCCTCGTAAGCTCTTGTCAATATTCAGACCGAGTCAGGCCGGCCCATGAGCTAGAAAATTAGGCCCAGGCCCAGGGAGTATTCGGACCTTGGGTGAGCCAGTGGGCCTGGGCTAGGGCTTGGGCGGGCCTAAACAAATTTTTTTTGTTTTGTTTTTTAATTTGTTCAACCAAAATTTTATTATTTTCTATTAAAAAAGACACTGGCCCTCGAATGGGCCTTGAGTGGGCCTTAAGCAAGCCGATGGGCCAGGCTACGGACCGGGCTTCAAAATGATGGCCCAGGCCCAGGCTCAGGCCTAAGGTCTCGAGCTCAGCTCGGCTCGGGCCCAAACGGGCCATGCCGCAGGCGGGCTTCGGGTAACCCACGGGCTACGGGCCATTTTTACACTCCTAGAGAGGGGGAGGAGAGTGAGGAGACAGATAGAGAAAAACGATAGTCTGATTGTGAAGAGAGTAAGACAAATAGTACGTGAGGAAGGTAATGGGGCATTTTGGTCATTTTGATTAAGCTTGTCTTTTTAGATAAAATATTTGAGCGCTTAGACCTTTGGCCAAGAAAAATCTGAGGCTTTGTTTGGGGTACACTATATAAGTACACTTTTTATTTTTATTTTTATCTTTATCTTTTTTAGGTCACATCACCTCTCTATTTTTCTATACATCTTTTCATAAAAAGTCAAAAAGGATACTTATTTAAATCATTCCAAATAAATCCATTTAAATTTATCAACCGAGTGCGCAAAAATATGTATATATATAGTGTTCAATCATTACCAACATTCATGATATTGAAAACAAGGACCAAATATTATTGAGTCCTATCAACTTTTAATTTGGACAAGTATCCTGATATGGTGCTTCTTCATCATCCATGTATTTGTATATGTGTGGGTAAAGGTCTCATGTGTCATGAGAAAAGGTGTGATGGACATATTTTCCAATTATCATTTAAATAAGTAACTGGCACATTTTTAAATATCCCGCTGGTGTCTTAGCAAGTGCGGGCACCATAGCATAATGGCAATGAATAAAGGAAGTTTTCGTACATATGTAGGCAGTTAACATTCCGAAAAGCTCTCTATATGATCCTACATTCCAAAACGCTATTTATAAGTTCTATAACTACAAAAGTATGCTATATTTTTTTGCTGACCACAAGGAAATGTAACATGTATCATAAAGCTTAATTTGTAATTCTAATTGCATACTATAAATTCATAGTTTGGAATTTTTTTTCACAAAGTGGCATAGCACACACCTTGTGGAATTGTTATTTTCACCATAAAGAATAAGGAGGTCCAATATTCCACTGAGATTTCCATTTTCTACACACTAATCAAGCAAAGTGTTTTGTGTTGTCTCTTTACATGCATCACAATTGAATATGGAATCACAAAATTGAATATGTTGGTATCCAATGGTGAACATAATAATTTTATTTATTATTTTAAACAAGCATATTATCCCACAAATTGTCTGCATAATAGGACAGATGTGGGTAAGAATCCTACAACATGATATTTGTTAGCTTATTTGTCTATATTTGTTCTGTCAATATTTGGATGCATTTGTTTCTATATTTATAGTGTGGTAGTGTAGTGCAAAATTCAACTTATATTTCATTCAATTTTTTTTTCCCACATATTTCCTCTATAAATTCAAGAACAAATTATTGTAAATTGTACCTTTAAATTTTTTATTTTTGGAGAAATCATTGTCCTTGTGAGACCTGAAAAATCCTCTCATATGGATTGTAGAGATCCAATGAGATGAATTTTGCCTCGTAAATCTGCAAAGATAAGCATACTCGACACCACCCAACCAGGGTTGCCGGCCAGAGACACTTCAATGATAAAGTTAGCAACTTGAATCAAAGAAAGAAGATGCAGACATGAAGGGTGTCTGTGTGTTATGTTGTAGAGATTCATGAGCCCCCTACCTTCTATGTCCTCCTTTCCTTTTATAGAGGTGTGATATTTGCTTGGTAGGTATTTGTTTGGTGGGCTTGCTTGTTGGTCTTGGCCCATTCTTATGACTTGTTTGGGTTACCCCTAATAAGCTGATATATTGTTTTTGGGCTCCCACAATTGCCCCAAAACTTTCATTGTCAGCGGCAGAAGGAATAAAAGTTTTTATTATCAAGCTACGCTGTTCAAATAGATGTTAGGTTTCTTGATAAAGAACATGTTTAATAAATTAATAAAATGAATAAATGAATGATTGTATGAATGCATGCCTGCTTAATTGTATGTATGTCTTGTTCCGAATTCGGAGGCTTTTGCTAATGGCGCTTCGTACCGAGCACGAAGAGCGCTTTGAATTTGGAGGCTTAGGTGATGGATTTTCGTGCCAAGCACAAAAACGCTCTGAATTTGGAGGCTTTACTGATGGCGCTTTGTGCATGAAGAGCGCTCTGAATTTAGAGGCTTTGTTGATGGTGTTTCGTGTTGAGCATGAAGAGTGCTTCAAATTCGGAGGCTTTATTGATGGCGTTTCGTGCTGAGCACGAAGAGTGCTTCGAATTCAGAGGCTTAGGTGGTGGCTCTTCGTACCGAGCACGAAGAGCTCTCTGAATTCGAAGGCTTTACTGATGGCGCTTCATATCGTGGAGCATGATTATAGTTTTTTTTTTCTTTTGAGAATGTCCAATGCCATGGAGCATGTTGTCAAGATGTGACTCCAAAAAGAGAATGACTAAATTTGTTCTTAGCATCGCGGTTGTAGCCAACATGATTGAAGATATATACTTGCACCATTCATGACAATTATCATTGCTGATGAGCTTGACGGAGTTGTGGTGCTGAGTGTCAAAAAATAGTCAAGTAGTTGCACCTTCAAGTTGGTAGCCACTCGGCATTGCTGATTGACCTGTGTTGCCAAGTAATAATGTTGCCTAATTGTGGAGTCATCGTTGGGCTTTATTGATGTAATTTGGTGATTTGGTGTTGTCATCTTCTCGGCATTGTAGTTTAGAAAGACGTTGGACACGGTTTGAGTGCCGAATTATTAAATGGGGGCTGAGGTGGTCATTGAACGGTGGTGACATCGGAATACATGGACGTTCCAAAGGCCGGTTCACACAGAATAGTTGCTGAGTAATGCAAAGGTCCATGTGTCGACATGCCGAATAACCATTGTCGACAGCTGATAGTTCTGTTGGTGTCGAGGAAAATGGACGAGAACTTATTTTCTTGGTGAGGTGGTAGTTGAAAAGTGTGATGTCGTGCCTCTATTGGCGTTATTGATGTGATTCAACTCTTAGATATTACCGAGTAAGCGTAGTTGTGATAGCCCAATCTTGAGTTTGTGAGCTTATGATCACAAGGATTTTGTTGAAGTTGCCTTCATATCAACTTGTTTGGATTTAGATATACATATACATACATGTATATTGCCTCATAAGTAGCCGACTATCCCCAAATTATTAATTATTATTATTTCTTTTTTAATAACTCATGGCCCTATCTTTGTCACCTTCTCTTGTTGGGAATACTTCTAGAGAGAGAAAAAGTGAAGACCCAATCTTTGGATTCCACAGAAATTTTTAGCACAGGTATATGTAAGGCAATAAATAAATAAACAATCTTAGGGTTGGGTTTGGCCGAGCAACCCTTTTTATAATGCCAAAAAGAACTTCCACAAATAAAAGTGTGAAACCATTTTTAGAGAGAGAAAATGAAGATGCAAAAGTAAATTCGTGAACTCTGTTTTATTTTAAAACTTTTCATCAAGATTTACCATGAACAAAAGTTCCCATAGAGTTTGTAAGCACAGACATATGTATATACAATTCAAGAACTGATTTTACAGTAATTTTAAAATAAGTTTAATCAAAGAGAAAATTCAAAGCCTAGCCATAGCTCGTGATGTTTCAACCAGTGTTGTTGAATTTTTACTTATAGTAACATGTTTGCTATTTACTTTGTTGAACTCTTTCAGATAATTCTCATAGACGGCGCCAATTGTGAGACCTGGAAAATCCTCTCACATGGATTGTAGAGATCCAACGAAGAGATGAACTTTGCCCCGTAAATCTGCAAAGATAAGCAAGGTTGGCACCACCCAACCGGGGTTGCCGGCTAGAGACACTCCGATGATAAAGTTATCAACTTGAATCAAAGAAAGAAGATGCAAAAATGAAAGGTGTCTGTGTGTGTTGTATTGCAGAGATTCGAGAGCCCGCTACCTTCTATGTCCTACTTTCTTTTTATAAAGGTGTGATATTTGCTTGATAGATATTTGTTTGGTGGGCTTGCTTCTTGGTCTTGGCCCATTCTTATGACTTGTTTAAGTTACTCCCAATAAGCTGATATATTTTTTTTGGGCTCCCACAATCCTTATAAAATGTTATGTTGAATTTACCCCCTTTTAAAATGATTTTTCCATCTTTATAGTTAAAATTCTCCTGCAAATCTTTATTCACATAATATTGAGATTATCTTTTGTGTCCGTGTTGTCTTGATCCTTTTATTATTATTATATTAAGCTAAGCTTTTGGTTGATATGCTTAATAGCGCCATTCCAAACTGAAACGATTTAGGTACTCATCATTTCATTATGATTGAAATATACCACCACTGAGGCGACAAGATGGTTTGGCCAATCTTTCTACTGAAAGAAAGAATATTTATGCTTTATTTAGTTCATTAAAATGAGATGAAATGGAATGAAATGGTAATTCCTTAAACTTTAACATGGAATAATCGTTGCTAAACAAGTTGAGAAGGAGAGAGAGAGCGAAAGAGAGAGAGAGAGAGAGAGAGAGTCTCTGTGTAAAATGTATTATATCAAATCAATGTACATGGTCTCCTTTATATAGGAGAAATCATAGCTATCTAAACGTACATACGTATCTATCTATATAGATATACATGGTCTACAGATTAATAGTTATCTAAACATATAGATATACATTAAACTTGTTATAGATATACATTAACAGCCCCCCTCAAACTCAAGGAGGATAAACATCAACCAACTTGAGTTTGGAAACAAGTTCAATAAAGTGGCCAGGAGGATGAGCTTTGGTGAAGATATCAGCAGGTTGATCAGCAGAAGAGATCGGATGTTGATGAACAGTACCATGAGTGACATGTTGACAAATGAAATGGCAGTCAATCTCAATGTGCTTGGTGCGATCATGAAAGACATCATTGTGAGCAATTTGAATAGCACTTTGATTGTACAATAGAGGTCAGTAGCACCAGAGGAGGGTAACATCCATGTCAGTAAGAAGCCATCGAAGCCAGAGAAGCTCCTGAGTAGTATCAGCAAGAGCTTGGTATTCAGCTTCGGTACTTGAACGAGCAGTAAGAGATTGTTTCTTGCTGCGCCAAGAAATAAGAGAATCGCCTAAGAAGAAGCAGAAACCTGTAGTAGAACGGCGGTCAGTAGGATCCCTAGCCCAATCAGCATCGGAGAAGGCACGAAGCTGAAAAGAGGAGTGGGCGGAATAATAAAGACCATGAAACAAAGTGCCTTTGAGATAGCGAAGGATACAAACTAAAGCATCATAATGAGGTGTACAAGGAGCCGACATATACTGGCTGACAATATGGATAGCATAGGCAATGTTAGGACGAGTAACAGTGAGATAGACAAGGCTGCCAACCAGCTGACGATACAGTGTAGCATCAGAGAAGAGAGTGCCATCAAGAGGAGTAAGACGACTCTGAGTCTCCAATGGAGTGGAGGTAGTCTTGCAATCGGTAAGCCCAACACGAGTGAGAAGATTGGAGGTATACTTAGCTTGAGAGAGAAATGAACCCGTAGAATCATGGGAGATTTCAAGACCCCAAAAATAGCTGGGAGGACCAAGGTCTTTCATCTCAAAATGATGGCTAAGAAACTGTTTGAGGTGAAGAATACCATCCACATCATCACCGGTGATAATCATGTCATCCACATAAAGAAGAAGCAGAGTGGTCCCTTGAGTAGTTTTCCTCACAAAAAGGGCAGTATCATGAGAACTGGAGGTGAAACCACAATCATGAATAGTAGAGCTGAACTTGGCAAACCAAGCTTGCGGGGCTTGCTTAAGACCATATAATGCACGCTGAAGTTTGCAGACCTTATGAGGAGGATAAGTAGACCTAGGGGGAGGTTACATGTAGACCTCCTCTAGAAGATCACCATTAAGGAATGCATTTTTCAAGTCCATTTGATAAAGGTCCCATTGACGGGTGGCAGCAACAACAATCAAGCTGCGAACAGAGGTGAGACGGGCAACAGGAGCAAAGGTCTCCTTATAATCAATACCATATTCTTGGCTGAAGCCTTTAGCAATAAGGCGGGCTTTGTATCTCTCAATAGAACCATTAGAGTGTATCTTGATTTTGTACACCCATTTGCAGCCAATGGCAGTCTTTCCAGGGGGAAGATCAACAACGTCCCAAGTATGAGTTTTGTCTAAAGCCTACAATTCATCAGTCATAGCATGCTGCCAAAGAGGATTAGAGCGAGCCTCACGATAGGAGGTAAGTTCATGAGTAGAAAAAATAGTGGAACCAACAATATAATCACAAAGAGGAGTAGAAGGTTGTGTTACCCAGTGTGGTCGAGCAGAAGGTGGATGAGCCGGAGGGCATGAGAGAGACTCAACAGGAGGTGAGGATCCCAAGGGAGCGAGAGCAAGACCATCAGAGCGAGCAAGCTCACGGGAAAGGCCAGTAGGCAAGGATGTCTCTAATGGTGTAGGCAGGGGCCCTGTATCAATCTCATCAGAAAACAGATCTATGGAAAGGTAAGTAAAAAAGAGAGAAGGGGAGGGAGTGGATAAATGGAATTGGGAGAGGGAGGAAAACATTTTGTGTTCCCAAAAAATCACATGACGAGAGATACGGAGGCGTTGGGAGATAGGATCCCAACAACGATACCCTTTATGTTCAATACCATACCCCAATAAGCAACAAAGACATGAATGAGGTTCAAGTTTGGTGTGTTCATGAGGTTAGAGAAGAACAAAACATGCAGAACCAAAGACCCTAAGATTGGTGTTAGGGGGACGAGTGCCATGCAAATGTTCATAGGGAGTGTGATTATGAATGACAGGTGTAGGGATACAATTGATAGTGTAAACAGCAGTGAGAGCAGCTTCGCCCCAAAAATTTTCCGGACAAGAGGAAGAGAGAAGGAGAGCTCAAGTAGTATCGAGAATATGCCTATGTTTCCGTTTAGCACGTCCATTTTGTTAAGACGTGTCGCGACAGGAATGATGAGGCTGAGTACCATGACTCTGAAGAAAAGAAAGAAAATCAAAATCCTTATATTCCATGGCATTGTCCGAGCGAAAAATCTTAATAGTTTTAGAAAATTGGGTTTGGACCATTTTAGCAAAATTGTAATAAAGTTGTTTGAGCTTAGAGCGATTTTTCATAAGAAACAACCATGTAAAACGGGAAAAATCATCTATAAAAACAACAAAATAGCATGCGCCTCCCATAGTAGGAGTAGGGAAGGGGCCCCAAATATCAGAATGAATGAGATCAAAAGGTGCAAGAGAAATAGAGTTACTTTTATTAAACGATAAAGCAGGTTGTTTGGTAAGTTGATATGACAAACAATCTAAAGTATCAGAACTGACAGGACCTAATTGACCACTAGAAATTAAAAACTTTAACCGACAAACAAAAAGATGTCCTAAACGACAGTGCCAAAGCTGAAAATGAGATAAAAGAGGAGCAGTAGTAGGAGCTACGAGTTGAGAAGAAACCGGAACATGAAGGTGAATGAGTTCATAGAGACGTCCATGCTTACGGCCGATCCCAAGAGTCCGTCTCGTTCGAGGGTCCTGCACCAAACAACCAGTATGAGAAAAGGTAACAGTTAGACCATGCTCACATAATTGACCAATGGAGATAAGATTGAAGGTAAGAGCAAGCATAAGATACACGTGAGATAAAGATAAGTGAGATGTGGAAACAGAACCAACATGACTTACAGACAAAAGAGACCCATCAGCAGTATGAATAGAAGGAACATGAGGATGAGAAGATAGAGAAGTAAAAATAGTAGGGTCAGAGGTCATGTGATTACAACAAGCTGAGTCAAAGTACCAGGAAGTGTTACCTGAGGTGACAGACAAAGCAGTAGAAGGAGGAGTACCAGAGGTGGAGAGAAATTGTTGGAATATGGCTTCGACATCGGTTTGAGAAAAGACTAGAGTAGAAAGGTCTATAGGCACAGAAGAAGGTAAATCCTCTGAGGCTACAGCAGTAGTACGATGAACAGGCATAGACTTAAACTGATTCCTAGAACGTTGAGAGTTGCCTCGTGAAAAATTCCCAGTGGAAGGACCATGGTGAGAGGATGAACCATGAGAGTTACCTCGGGTTGGATTGCGGAAGCAATCTTGCTGTAGATGACCAGGACCAGTCTTGTTGCAAAATCGGCAAAGTTGAACGGGACAATGAACCAGAAGATGAGTAGATGGAAGACCTCGGTTTTGATAGTAATTGCAAGCAGTGCACCGCTGTTGTAAAGAAGAACACTGAGTTTAGGAAAGAGCAAGAACAGAGTCCACATGGTGTGGATGGAGAGTACCAAGCCTAGTTTCCTCTGATAGTAATTCGGAAATAGCCTGCTCAAGAGTGGGTAAAGGAGTGCGATGAAGGAGAGATGCGCGCACCGGCTCAAAATGGGAAGTTAGAGCCATAAGAAACTAAACCAATCGTTGTTGGTCGCGATAAGTAGTAAACAGGGCAGCATCCTTAGTATGGGGCCCTGGAGGTTCAGATAAAGCGAGCTGATCCCAAACAGAATAAATTTGGGAGAGGAAATCATTAATAGTCTGAGTTGGCTCTTGGTGCATATGGTGAAGATGACTCTGAAGCTGATATTGGTGAGCAAGACAAGTAGTCTGACTGATATCGGTCTTTCAAAAAATCCCAAAGGTCTTTTGCTGGAGTGGAAACAGAGTCAAGTTGGAACTGACCAAACTAAAGGCTGATAGATGTGGCAGATGTATTCCGAAGCCAAGTGATAATCTGATAGTTCTTACTGTCCCAATCCTCCAAGCAGTCTGCATATTTGTCAGCGGATTCAACGATCTCTTGGGTGGGTTTGCGTATATCCCCAGTGATAATACGCTAAAGTTTCTTTCCTTTGAGGAAGCCAGACATGGCTTGTGCCCATAAGACATAGTTGAACCCGTCAAGAACAACTGAAATAGGGTGGTGAGAAGAGTCCAAACGATCCATGAAGTAAAAACAATACCGTAGATGCAGAATCTAAAAAAAATGAGTGTACTAGTGAATTCAGAGGGTCAAAATCAGTGGGGAACCGGTCTGAACCGGCCCAAAAAGGCCAAAAATTGAACTGAACCGGCCTGTTGAAGAGGCTGAACCGGTTTAAGGTTGAACCGGATTAGGGCTGACGTCAGCCGCGTGGATCAGCAGCAACGTAGGGTAGTCAGACACATGCGGCTGAGGCGGCACGAGTGGGCGTTGAGCGGCTAGGGCATGAGTGGCTAGCGGCTAAGCCTGACGTATGCGACGTAAGGCGCGTGATATAGCTGAGGCAGAAGCGAGTGATACGCCGGTGACAAAAGTGGCGCGTGAGGGCGCGTGTGGTCTTATCTGAGGATGCCATTGGTGGCGTTGGAATCATCAGAATATTCTGAGCACTTTGGTAGACTATATGAAAATTTTGGAGAACAAAAAGGCTCTGAACAGTGATGGAAAAGAGATAAATACTAGAAAAGTTGAAGTTGTCTGGTTAATGAGCCATAACCTTAGGCTCTGATACCATGTAAACCAAGTTGAGAGAGAGAGAGAGAGAGAGAGAGAGAGAGAGAGAGAGAGAGTCTCAGTGTAAAATGTATTATATCAAATAAATGTACATGGTCTCCTTTATATAGGAGAAATCATAGCTATCTAAACGTCCATACGTATCTATCTATATAGATATACATGGTCTATAGATTAACAGCTATCTAAACATATAGATATACATTAAACTTGTTATAGATATACATTAACAATCGTGATGAAAGATTATTTCATTTGTAATGTATTTGTCATTATATTTTTAGTCTAACTAAATATGGAAATGAAATATTTTGATGGGATGATCATTTTATTTCTTTTCATTCTAGTGAATCAAAGACTACCTTAAATGATTGACTAGGTTCTGTTTCTTTTATCTCAAATTTGTTCTATTATAATGCACACTTGAAATGTTTTAGATGCACTTCTTGAAATATCTAATATATTAGCATACAAAATAAAGACTCTCTCAATGTAATATTTAAGATGAGAAGACAACATGTAGCACACATACTCTTCCTTTTCTGTCCATAATCTGAAATTTCCCTAAGCATTATCTTATTTATTAACTCTTATGTTCATGTCCTATTTTCTTTTGTTGCAGGTCCTCAATTTCATCATTTTTACTTACTACAAGTAAAGGTATAACTCCCTTCCCCTAGTAGTGGCACTAGTGGATGTTTTAATGTTTATGCTTGTTTTTAATTGATAACAGGGTACTAACAGGTGTGTTGATTAATTTGTATGTTTTTAATTGATAGTAAAGTACTGGCGCATGTGCCAATTTATTTGATTCATTTTAATTGATAGTAGGGTACTGACAAGTATACTATTTTATTTGTTTGATTTTAGACTTCACAATACAATATCAATAATATTATTGTATGAAGACATTAACAAATACATAGAAAAATATCTATACTAGACATTCTTTGATTGGACGCAATTAAGTTTTGGATAATTCACTGCCAAATTTCAAAAAGTGTATACTACCCATTTAGAATTGAGGTTTTGTTA
Organism: Camellia granthamiana; assembly: GCA_036172215.1. Taxonomy (NCBI): domain Eukaryota; kingdom Viridiplantae; phylum Streptophyta; class Magnoliopsida; order Ericales; family Theaceae; genus Camellia; species Camellia granthamiana. The sequence continues at coordinate 150,042,609 of CM069903.1, forward strand.
ATTGTCACCTTAACAAATGGGCCATCATCAGCTCCATCAATTTAGCGCAGCCTTGACTGCCTTCTTCACCATTTAAGGAATTGAGATTGACGAACAAGCATCAGAGTATCATGTTATTGGAAGTGACAATACACAACCCCCAATCATTTTTGGTGTGTGTATCTCATCATGTAAACATAATTGAAATGAATTCCAATCAAATAAAAAAGAGTAAATTACATCAGGTAGTCTTGCATTTCCCCCCAACCATCGAGGTATAGTTTAAGGGATAAAAATAATATGGGTCCTGTTATGGTGTGCAACTTACGCCTTACACTTACGCCTTTTCTGTTTGCAGTCCTGCTTTTGTTTTCACCTTCCACTTACACTTTTTGTGTAAGTGGCACATGATGTGCAACCTTGAGGGTTGCACATCTAAGAAAAGTCCAAATAATATTGTTAACTCTTTTAGAAATTTGGCTATTTTAGTTAATTTTTTTTGACTATTTTAATCTAGTTAAAAAAGTTGTATTTGTGATGATTAGTGAACTTTTTTTTGATTGTTGATTTGATGGTTATGAGAGAAAAAGTGAAATAATTATGATTTAGATGTGACGTTTTATCTTATTTACTATTTTAACTTATTTTTGTCTTTATTGACTATTTTAACAAAAAATTATCTTCTCAAACACAATTTTTTTGTTGTTGTTGTTAAAATAGCTAACAAAGACAAAAAATACTAAATAATCAATGAGACAAAATATTATATCGTACACATCAATTAATCATTTTTTTTTTCATAACTGTCTATTTAACTACAAAAAATAAAAAAATAATAATAAAACAATTTACAAATCATCTCAAACACAAAAAACTAACGACAATTAATCAAATTTCCAAACAAGACCAATAAGGTAGAGAGGTTTTCTCAAAGTCACCTTGAAAAATGGGCCATCACCGGATGGACCATCTTCGTGCCCTTATGCTAAATCTCTTCATATTTCAATTTGCAGGTTTTGTTTTGAATTGTTTATTTTGTAAATTTTATAATGAAAATTGTTTGTACAAATTAATTTCATTGGACATTAGTAAAAAAAATTAATATATTACATTTTGTTTTATAAAATATATGGTTGAAATTTAAACTCATAATTATCTTTCATTAAAAATAAAATATAATTTATTTATATGTTTAGTGATATCTAAACAGATTAATTTTTTACATAAACAAATTTTGTAAAAAACTTTATTAAATAAATAGTCCGGATTATTATTGTGGACTCTACAATAGAGCGCACAAAACAAACTATGGATATGTATAAAAAATAGGGATTCATTGCTCTAGTATTTTAAAGAAAAATGCTTCGTAATTCGAATTTGTGTAGCTCAAATGTATCAAAACAACATCGTTTTACTTTCAAAACGACGTTGTTTTGAAACATTCGAGTCATTCAGACCATAAAAATTCAAACTACTAATCATTATTGTATTTAAAACAGTCTTGACTTTCTTCGTCACTATTTATGGAGTAAAGATTGACAGAACAAGCATTAGAGGGAATATCATATTATTGCAAGTGAGAATACACATCCAATCATTGTTGGTGTGTATATTTGCGACGGTGGGACACATTATAAATTCTATTTTAATGATTTAAATTATTTATTTTATTGTATTTTATATATTTTATTCATATAAAAAATTAGATCGATTAGATAATCGAAACTTTTTTAATTTACCGTACTTATCAAAAAAATAAAATAAAAATTGGATTACAATTATATTTTAAAAACAAATTGACATAGGTGGGCCCATAGGGGCTTTTGGCCTACCACTTAGAGCCCAATGCATGATTCAAATACTAAAGCCCAACATTATTAGAACCCAACGTTGCACCAAGAATCAATGACATCTAAACACTTGTCAAGAGAAGAACCAGCCACATAAGTAGACAAAGATCCTGTAGAGTTATTGCACCACACATTAACCATTAATGAGGTCCCCTGCAGCATTTAATGCGATAACTCCTTCACGTCGAAACAGAACAACCTCACCATAAACAAGGCAAGTTAGAACATAGACTTTCGGCCAACATGACAGGTCGGAGTGGACAAGGAAATTATGAACAAAGGATATAAGCAGGTTTCTAATACAAAAAGAAGGTTAAGTTCCTTATCATCACCCTATCTCGACATTCCACTAATCTCTCTCTTCTAACTTGCTCGTTGGAGGGTTCGCTGGGGGACTCCCGTTCCCCGTTGGACTTTTGTGCAGGTATCTCAGTGAACCCAGCGACCGGACAACGGTGTGGGAGGTGTGGATCAGCCCAACCCGTCCATCAGGGACAAGTAGTATCATCAGTTGGCGCCAACTGCGGGAATCTTTCACTCCGCATGACAATTGTGCTCATTGTTGCTAGAGACCCGTTCCCGATAATTCCTCCTTGCCACCCACCGAGGTGGATGGTCACAACGAGATCCATGACTTCTCAACACAATGTTGCTGACCCCCAAGCTGACCCTCCTAACCCAAACAACCCACCTCAGTATTTCACAGAACTCACCAACAGCATCAATCGCTTAGCCGAACAAAACCAAGCCTTGATCAATGCTTTGCTTCAGCGAGACCTCCCTGTGCCTCCTTCACCACCACAAGATATCCCACCTAACCGAGAACGAACCTTGAGCCATCCCTTCCAACAAGCCCACCTCTCCAACTTGGAGGGTTTGCGACCCCCACCCCAAGATATGAACCCGCCACCTTGGGGTCTACATCCATTAGTCCAAGGACCTACTCTCGAGGGAGAGGCCAGTAGTGTCCAGCCTCCATTGCATTTTGGTGGTGACAACGTTCCTACCTGGGATGCGGAACTCCGAGCCATGAAACTCCAACTTCAAGGAGTCATGCAGAACATACAGAATGAACCCTCCACAACGGCCAATTCACTGTTTGTCGACTCCATCAGGGACAAACCCCTACCTCCTAAGTTCAAAATGCCCTCGATCGACTCTTTCGACGGTACAACAGACCTAGTTGACCACTTAGAGACTTACAGGACCCTAATTATCCTCCATGCTTTTCCTAACGAGATCATGTATCGGGCTTTCCCCGTAACACTTAAGGGGTCAGCCCGACTGTGGTTTAGTCAGCTACCGACGGACTCCGTCTCTACTTTCCAACACCTAAGTGATTCCTTTCTTAGCCATTTCATTGGTGCTCAGTGCCAACGGTGCCCGGCGACTCAGCTCTTCAACATCTGTCAGACGGAGGGGGAGTCGCTACGTAGCTTCGTCACCCATTTCAACATCGAAGCCTTACAGGTGGCGGAAAACGATGACAAGGTCATTCTCACAGCTTTCATGGCTGGCTTAAGATCATCCGACTTCCTTTTCTCCCTCTCCAAAAACCCTCCAACCTCCATGGCCACCCTGCTTTCTAAAGCCCAAAAATATATGAATGCCGAAGATTCTCTAGCAGCCTGCCAAGATACTACAACTAAAAACCCAACCCCTAGGGAGAAGAGAAAGGAATCTGAAACCAGAACCACCCAATATACACAGCAAACACCTCAGTATACTGACCGAACTGCTCGAGCCAACTAATCGGCACCTACCCGACCGCTTGGTCGGTTCGAGCGGTACAATCCCCTCAATTCCCCCATGGAACAAGTCTTGAACCAGATCTAGCGAGATTACAACTTGAAATGGCCACAACCCTCATGGTCTCCTTCTAGCTGGTGAGATCAATCCAAGTACTGCCATTTCCATCAGGACCATGACCACAACACTGAGGAATGTGTCAACCTCAAAGACCAGGTGGAGAATCTGATACGCCAGGGTCACCTCGGTCGGTTCACGGAAGCCCACCCTCAACAATGGCCAAGGATTGAACCCGCCGGAGGTCGTTGCTGACAAACCCCTCCTCGACAACCCCCACAACCTAACCGAGATAACGACAGACCCCCACCACAACCCCGACCCCAAGGCAACCCTACTCCCCCGGTCGGAGAGATCAGAGTCATCGCTAGCGGGCTTGCATGCGGAGAACCATCCCGCTCGGCCCAGCGTGTCGAACTCAGAAAAATCAGACAGGGCTCCGACAAAGAAGTCGCGACATTGGATCACCCCTTCAAACACCCCAAATAGTGGATGGAACCCATCACCTTTATGGAGGCTGACTACACAGGTATCCGTTACCCCCATGACGACCCCCTCATCATCTCCGCTCTCCTGTCTAATTACAAAGTCAGACGGGTGTTTGTCGACAATGGCAGCTCTTCAGACATCATCTTCCTGAACGCCTATCGCCAGCTCCAGGTCGGAGAAGAAAAATTGTCCCCTCTTCAAACCCCACTGGTCGGCTTCATGAGGGATCGGGTGACCTCCATAGGCTCCATCAATCTTCCCATCACCATTGGAGAGTATCCACGGCAGACCACCAGGTTACTCACTTTCTTTGTCGTCGATTGTTCTTTTGCTTATAACATAATCCTTGGCTGCACAGCCCTTAACACTTTTCAAGCTGTCACATCGACATACCATCTAGCCATGAAATTTCCCACCGACCTTGGGGTCAGCACCATGAGGGGGAGAGCAGACGATGGCCAGAGAATGCTATGTCGCTTTACTAAAAAAGGTCAAGCTGAAAAAGGCTACGATCATTGAAGGACTCAACGTCAGAGACGAAGACGAGTTAGTTAGAGGGGAACCAGTGGAAGAACTTGTTGAAGTCCCCATCGACCCTACCAACCCAACAAAAACAGCCAAGATCGGCAGCCAACTATCCTCCCAGGCCAAGGCCGACCTTACAGCCCTCCTAACCGAGCACAATGATGTATTTGCCTGGACCCATTCCGACATGCCGGGTATCGATCCCTCCTTCATCACTCATCGTCTCAGTATTGAGCCCCACTTCTGACCTTTCCGCCAGAAGCAGCGTGTCTTTCACCAGGAACGCAATGCCCTTATTGCCTCTGAGGTAGGCAAACTACTGAAGGCATGGTTCATCAAGAACGTAGACTACCCCAGATGGCTGTCAAATGTGGTCCTGGCCTGTAAAAACAATGGTAAATGGTGACTCTGCGTCGACTACTCCAACCTTAATCGAGCTTGCCCCAAAGATAGTTATCCTCTTTCCGTATAAATCTGCTTGTCGACGCCACTGCCGGACATCAAATGCTCAGTTTCATGGACGCCTTCTCCAGCTACAATCAAATTCTGATGCATCTGGCTGACCAGGAACACACCTCATTCATCACAGCCAGAGGAACTTACCACTATCATGTTATGTTGTTTGGATTGAAAAATACCGGAGCAACTTACCAACGGTTGGTCAATGCCGTCTTTCACCACCAGATAGGCCGGAACATGGAAGTCTACGTCGATGACATGCTTGTCAAGAGCAAACTCTCCTCTGATCATCTGATAGACCTACGAGAGACCTTCAAAACCCTACGCAAGTATCAAATGAAGTTGAATCCGGAGAAGTGCGCCTTCGATGTAGGCTCTGGGAAATTCTTGGGCTTTATGGTCAGTCAGTGGGGTATCAAGGCCAACCCCGAAAAGATCAAGGCCTTGATAGAAATGCAGTCTCCCAGAACAGTCAAAGAGGTTCAATGGCTTACCAGCAGAGTCGCCGCCCTCAACCATTTTATTTCCCGCACAACAGACAAGTGCCTTCCCTTTTTTAAAGTCCTTTGACAGGCTTTTGAGTGGACCGCCGAATTCGAAGAGGCCTTTCAACAATTGAAGCAGTGCATGGCCAACCCCCCTACTCTCTCAGGCGCTCTCAGGTGAAACCCTCTTTCTCTACTTAGCTGTATTAAACACCGCAGTCAGTGCGACCCTCATCAAGGAAGACAGCTCAGTACAGCATTCGGTCTACTATATTAGCCGAGCTCTCAGGGGGGCAGAACAAAACTATCCGCTGCTAGAAAAAATGGCCCTTGCCTTGGTCATAGCCTCAGGGTGACTCTGACCTTATTTCCAAGCTCACTCCATAGTGGTCCTCACCGATCAACCTTTGAAGAAGGTCATGCAACAACTAGAGCTGTTCGGCAGACTTATGCAATGGTCCATCGAACTTAGCCAATTTGAAATCTCTTACCGACCTCGAACGGCGATCAAAGAAAAGGCCGTCGCCGATTTTATCTTGGAATTCGCCAATCCCACTCCAACCGTGCCCCCTCCGCCAAGGCAATTCAACACTGAGGCAAAAGACCCCCATTCTTGGACCCTAAATGTCGATGGATCATCCCGCAAAGAAAGCAGTTGGGTTGGTCTCATCCTCACCGCTCCTGAGGGCGGTTATTTCAAGTATGCCCTCCGTTTCCTATTCGACGCAAGCAATAATGAAGCCGAATATGAGGCCTTGATAGCAGGTCTTCGCCTAGCCAGAGACATTGGTGTAAGCCATATCCAAGGGTTCAGTGATTCCCAATTGATCGTCGGGCAGATTACGGGGGAATTCGACGTGAAGGAAGAAACAATGTGGGCCTACAGGGACATTGCACTCCCTCTTGTTCACCTTTTCAATACTTTCCATATCAAACACATCCCACGGTCAGAAAATTCCAAGGCAGACGAAATGGCCCAATTAGCCTCGATCGACCAGTTAGACCTCAGCCATGGCGTCCGCCTTGAATACCTGGCCCATTCGGCTACTTCCCCAAACCAGCAGGAGGTTCACTTCCTCCAAAATGAACCTATCCCATGGGCTACAGACATCCTTTTGTTTTTGACAAGTGGGGAGTTGTTAGACGATAAATAGCAGGCCGCTAAAGTCAGAGCCCGGTCGTCCAATTACATCCTCTTCAGCGGCCTACTATACAAATGTGGATTCTCGCGCCCATACCTCAGGTGTCTTAGTCCTGCTCAAGCAACCTATGTGATGAGGGAAGTCCACGAGGGCGTATGTGGTAATCATTCGGGTGCAAGATCTTTGGCCCACAAAATCCTCCACACCGGTTCTGGCCTACTCTCCACCAAGATGACACCGATTTGTGCTTAAGTGTGATAAATGCTAGCACTTTGCCAACATTCCTCATGCCCCACCAATAGAACTGATTACGCTCTGCAGTCCTTACCCCTTCGCCAAGTGGGGAATCGACTTAGTTGGTCCATTGCCCACCGGAAGGGGCCAAACCAAGTTCGCTATAATCAACTTAGTAGAACCCCTCGCTATAATCACTGAGCGTAACACAACCAGGTTTATCTGGCAGTCGATCATATGCCAATTTGGAATCCCTCAAGCCATTGTCTCAGACAACGGCAAACAATTCGACAATGCCAAGTTCAGAAAATTCTGTGCAGAGCTCCACATTAAACAATGTTTCTCTTCCCCAGGTCATCCCCAAGCCAATGGACAAGTCGAAGTCACCAATCGCTCTCTCCTGAAGATCATCAAAACTAAGTTGGAAGCCGCTAAAGGACTTTGAGCTGAGGAACTACCAAACGTACTCTGGGCTTATCGAACTACCACCCAAATCCTTACTAGGGAGACCTCCTTTCGCTTAACATACGGTACTGAGGCAATCATTGTAGTGGAAATCGGCCTGCCAACCCTGAGGGTTTTGCACCCGGATCCAGAACTAACCGAAGAATTGCGTCGGGCTGACTTGGACCTGATTGAAGGGCTCTGAGAGACCATTGCTGTCAGACGGGCATCATATCAGCAGAAAATGAGAACACATTACAACCGCAAAGTCTGACCGAGAGAGTTCGCAGTAGGGGACCTAGTCTTGCGCGAAGCAACCCTTGCCACCAAAAATCCGGCCAAGGACAAGTTAGTAGCCAAATAGGAAGGACCTTACATTGTTAAGGCCAGACCCCATCTAGGCACTTACTGACTCCAAGACATAGAAGGCAGAGACCTCCCCTATCCATGGAACGCCGAGCACTTGAAGCGTTATTTCCAGTAAAATGGCATCTCCTATTTGTGTATTGATCGATTGTTGTATGTTTCTTTCGACGATCCGCTCACTTGTTTGTTTTTTGCCCTTTCCATACATGGTGTAAACTTATGATCAACAGGCTGTGCCCTAAATGACAATGACTTTATATCTCCATTATCTGCGTTGTGTTTCAATAACAACTTGTTAACTAAAAGCCTCAGCCAGACTGAGCACGAGGAGCTCAGCCAGACTGAATTAACTAAAGCCTCAGCCAGACTGAGTTAATAAAGCCTCAGCCAGACTGAGCACAAAGAGCTCAGCCAGACTGAGTTAACTTAAGCCTCAGCCAGACTGAGCACGAGGAGCTCAGCCAGACTGAATTAACTAAAGCCTCAGCCAGACTGAGTTAATAAAAGCCTCAGCCAGACTGAGCACAAAGAGCTCAGCCAGATTGAGTTAACTTAAGCCTCAGCCAGACTGAACACGAAGAGCTCAGCCGGACTGAGTTAATTAAAGCCTCAGCCTGACAGAGCCCTCCAAGTCTTAGTTAGAACTAGCATGAAGAATTCAATCGGTCTGAATCAAAGCTGGTCTCAGCTGTTGCCATACTTAGTTAAAATCCAAGTTCATGACCATCCATTTTCACTAATCATACAAGTTAGTCTGATTGCCCATTTTTACCATTTTTACATCACAATTTACTTCTAAGTTTCACAATTTTTGCATAAGATTCATTTTTACACCTACTTTTTATTGAATTCTGCTCAGCCATTTTCACCATTCCACATTTACAAGTCAGAGAAATAACGACAACAACAATAAATAAGAGAACTCGTTGTTTTATTAACAAACTTACGCTTTCATACAATTCATTGCAGAAATTACATGTATAAAAAACAAGACAAACAAAAACAAAATTTTTACACTTAGTTACAAAGATCACTCTCCTTTGTTGGAAGCCAGATCTTCTTCTTTAATACCCTCATCCAAGGGGGTTTGGGCAACGTCGTCTTCCCCTACCTTCATGAGACTGAAGTCCACGCCTGGGAATAGCTCTTGCGCCTTATACTTGAAGCTCATCCAGCCACCGTCCCAGTACTGGCTCATTTTGTGCTTGTAGAAGTCTGACCGCTAGAAGCTTTGGATCACTTTTTCATCGCTCCTATCTCTAGCGGCCACTCCTGATGGCCCAGCCCCCCTCATCCCTCTCCTTCGCTAAGCTCCTGGCGTCAGTGGCATCAATGGCCATCTGGAATTTGACGGACCCCTTGAATTGCTCTACAACTGCCATACATAAGTCGGGGTACGCTGCCCTCTCAGATGCCAATTTGGCCCTCTCCTCTGCCAGGGCCTTCTCCAACTCTGCGATCCAACCGTCTGCCTCTTCTTTGTCTTTGATCGCCTGGTCACGTTCTTCTTCGTTGTTGGTCAGGGCCTCTTCCCGCTTCTCATTGGCGGTGGTGCAGGCTTGTTGGACCTGCTCTAGCTTCCTCTTCTCGCCCGCCAACTCGAACTCTAGCGATACCGCCTTGTGGCGCTCTGCTTCTAGCTCTGATTTGGTCGCGAGGAGCTCGACACCAGCACGCTCCGCTGAGTAGCTCTGCACCAATGCTAGCACTTCCATTTTCTTCGCCTTCTACGCATACTCTAGCCCCTTTGCGCACGCACTCCGAGCGACCTTTCTCCAGCCCGCTGTCTCAACCCATAGGGTCTGCAACTGCGTCTTCGCCCCTTCCAGCTGGGCCCTCAGCGGCTCTACCTCCACCTTCGCGTGCACTGCTTTATTCATCAGGGCAGTCGCCAAGGTCGTTGCCTCCATTTGGGCTAAGAAAAACCCTCTCAGGAGGTCGACCTCTGTTAACTAGGCCATCGACTGCACGGCTACATGCTTCACCACTCCAACGAGGCGGTCAACTGCGACCCTGGCTTCCCCCTTATTCTGCCGAACGGCCTGCCAACGCGTACGTATAGTACATGGCGGTCTTCAATGCGACACTCGTCTCTGGTTTGCTAACCCCCAGTCTTCCCTTCACCAGGACTGGGCAACACTTCTACCACAAGACCCACTGTTGCCGCCGTTTGGGCACTTGCGCCTATGTCTTCTTTCAGCATTTGGGCACTCGGGTTCATGTCTTCTTTCGCCACTTGGGCAGTCTCCCTTTCTGAAGCCTCCTCCGCCCTCCCATCCTTCATCTTCTTCAAAACAGGCATGCTTACTCCCCTCTACCGCCAGCCTCTTTTTGTTCGTTTTGTTTAACATTGCCTCCACCTCCTATTTGCCCCTCTCCTTCAGCGGGTCCACTGGGGGTGGAAGTGGGGCAAAGTCAGTTAGATCTTTATCTCTCAATGGTTTGGGATATGGTCGAACCCGCTCCCTCATCACCAGTTTAGGTGCAGGCCCCAACTGTGTCTCCTTATACTTGTCCGCCTTGGCGAACGCCTTCCGCTCTTCTGCCTTCTCTGCCTTCCTCCGCACCTCCAGCTCCTCCCTCGCCAGATCCTCCTCCGTCGGTTGCGGCCCCAAGCTCAAGGCAAATAGGGTTGAAGGTAGGATCAGGTCATCCCACTTCACCCCCTCCTTCTCCCTCCATTCCTTCACCCTCTTCACCCTGTTCTCAGCCTTCGTATCTAGCCCTTGGCTCTACTGACTTTGTGGGGACTTTCCACGTTGTACGAACTCTTCTCCCACTATTCGCTGATACATAAAACCATCTCGGCCTCCACTCCTTCACCGAAGATGGCAAGCCTTCCACTAGGCCCCGGCCCGCCACCGCCTGTAAGGTCTCCTACGTTTCCTGTTGACTGGAGGCCTTGTAGCAAGAGAAAAATTCCTTCACTGTCATAGCCGCCCCCCCCGGTCACCTGTGGCCATGAAACTGCGCAGGCCATTAGTATCTTCCATCTGTTGGGCATCAGTTGCCCTGCCACCACCTCCAGCTTGTTAAGTATGTCCGCCACTATTTGGGGGAGTGGTAGCCTCAGCCCCCACCCCCAGCAGTGCCTCCTCATATAACGTAAATTCTGTCGGTCGTGCATCTGACGCCCTCTTCTTAGATGTAGGCAGCCTCAGCTCTATCTCCGCCGAAATTTGGTACTTCCTTCGTACCTCCTCCAACTCCTCCGCCGTAAACGTAGACTTGTCGGCCTTGCTATGATAGTTGTCCGGCTCTACTTTGCCAATTGGCCTAGCAGCTACGATCATCGTCGCCGGGCGAGCACACGCCGTTTGCCCAGCTCCCCTCTCCTCCCTCCGCTCCACTCGGTACTGTTCCGCCAACTCCACTGCGTTGTCTTCTCCCAATGAGTCTAGCCTCATGGCTGGCACTTCATCTCGAGCCATTCCTCCTACGTGTCTGCGTATCGCTTTAGACGCTGGTACAAGGAAGTTCGCAAAGTGTTGTAGAGGCGTGTCACACGAAACAAATGAGTTCACCTCTGGGATGTGTTGGTTTTTTGCGATGAAGTAAGTAAAGCAAATAACTCCAAATGCCCACGGTTTGCCTATATTCCAAGGGTCGAGATTAAATTTCGCTAGTTTGAAAATTTTCGAAAACTTTCGCCCCCACCTTTTCAACGCCCTATATTAGCCTATCCCTTCGCTTCCTGTTGACGCATCACCTCCCTTATTACGGGATTATGCTACGTGTACGACCACGATCCACTACTCTTTTCCCCTTCCCTGTCTATTCCACTTCACATTACCACGTGCCCCGCCGCTCCTCGAGCCCCGCGTGCTGCCATTTTCTCTTCCTTCTCTGTCACCCTTCGCGGTCGGCCTCCCTCTCGGTCACCCTTCGCGATCGGCCCCCTTCGCAGTCGACCCCTCTTTCGGTCACCCTTCGCGGTCGGCCCACCTCCCGATGGGCCTTCTCACTCGGTCACCCTTCGCGGTCGGCCCCCTTCCCTGTCGGCCTTCTCACTCAGTCACCCTTCGCGATCGGCCCTCCTCTTGGTTGGCCTTTTCACTCGGTCACCCTTCGCGATCGACCCTCCTCCTGGTCGGTCTTCTCACTCGGTCACCCTTCGCGGTCGGCCCTCCTTCCAGTCGGTATTCTCTCACTCGACCACCCACAACCCCCGTCTTCTTCCTTATTCCCTTCGTTGGACTAAAGCTACACTTGGGAATGGGGGACTACTGACATAGGTGGGCCCATCGAGGCTTTTGGCCCACCACTTAGAGCCTAATGCATCATTTAAACACTAAAGCCGAAGATTATTGGAACCCAACGTTGCACGAAGAACTAATGACATCTAAACACTTGTCAAGAGAAGAACCAACCACATAAGTAGACAAAGATCCTGTAAAGTTATTGCACCACACATCAGCCATTAATGAGGCCCCCTGTAGCATTTAATGCGTTAACCCCTTCACGTTGGAACAAATAGCCTCACCATGAACAAGGCAAGCTAGAACATAGACTTTCGGCGAACATGATAGGTCGAAGTGGACAAGCAAATGATGAACAAAGGATATAAGCAGGTTTCTAAGACAAAAAGAAGGTTAAGTCCCTTATCATCACCCTATCTCTACATTCCACTAATCTCTCTCTTTTAACTTGCTCGTCGGAGGGTTCGTTGGGGGATTCCCATTCCCCGTTGGACTTTTGTGTAGGTATCTCAGTGAGCCCAACGACCGGACAATGGTGTGGGAGGCGTGGATCAGCTCGACCCGTCCATTAGGGACAAGTAGTATCATCATAAATCATCTATTTTTTAGTGACAAACTTGATAAATTGTATAATTTACAATTATCAAATTGACCTAACTTTTTTATGAATGAAATACACAAAATATCTGACAAAATAAACTATTTGAATCATCAAAATGTAATTTGTAAATAGTGTCTTCTAGTCTAGATTTTGGACTGGATAAAGAAAATTGAAATGAATTTCAATCAAATGAAAAATGTCCATAATTAGAATACAAAAAACTAATAAATATTTATATTTATTTTCCAAAATAAGGATTCAAAAATATAATTGAGTTTTCATTTTGTTGACGCTCTTGTTTAAACTTAAAAGACGTTCTATTTATTGTATACTAATCAATCAAAAATTAATTTTTGCTATCAACATAATTAGATAGAGGTATGCAACAAAAGCCTCACATTGTGGGAAAAAAAACCGAAAAATATAGATAAAATATAAATAAAATATAATTATATATATTTTAAATTTTTATTCAAAATTCATAATCCAAAAGAATGGCGGCCCGTCAAAGGAATGGATTTTACTGTGGAGGCTATGAAGTCTGCGCTCCTGACGGTGTGGCGGCCCATCAAAGGAATGGATTTTACTGTCATTGGGGATAATCTGTTCTTGTTCCAATTTTTTCACATTGCGGATAAACGTTGGATCTTGCTTAATGGTCCATGGAGTTTTGATAAACACCTTATTCTCTTGAATGCGGTGGATGTGCACCTTCCACCTTCCGAGGTCCTATTATCTGAGGCTACTTTTTGGATCCAGGTTCATAATCTGCCTCTCATTAGTATGACTAAGGAGGTGGGTTATCTGATTGGGAATAAGATTGGTTCTACAGTTGATGTGGAATATCGGGCTGATGGAATGGCCATTGGCCGGTATCTGCGAATCAGAGTAACACTCAACGTGGCTAAGCCTTTGCACCGGGGTATGAAACTTGCGGTCCATAATCGAGAGGCCGTCTGGGTGGTTTTTAAATATGAACGACTACCCAATTTTTGTTATTTTTGTGGTGTTTTGGGTCATAGTGAGAAGGAGTGCAATACATTACTGTCACATCCTGAGGATGGAACTGGTAAAGCCATGCATTATGGGCCATGGCTGCGTGCGGATGTCCAAAAGTCCAGAGTTCGCCCTACGTCTCCTACTGCGCGACGTGGGCACAGTAGGAGTACAGGTGGTGTTCCTGGGTTGTCAGTGCCAGAGAAGGAGATGTGCCGACGGGAGGGACCAGCTGTGGGTGTGTCTTGTCCTTTTTTGGAAGATGCCTCTCGTTTGGGAAAGGTTGATCAGTTAGCGAATCAACAGGAGAAGTTTTTGCCACTGATGGGGGACGGTGGGGTTTTATTACCTTCCCAGGAGCAGAGTGAGTGGGAAAGATTGTTGGCTAATGAGTGTTTGACTTTTGGGCCTTTTCATAGTGGGCTAGTGGGGTTGCAGGTGGCCTCTTTTCAAAAGAAGCCCATTCCTGAAGGTGGGTTATGTCCTATTGAACTCCATGAAGCCTCCTCTTTGGGGCCCAACTTGGCTTTGACTAAGGGGGCCCTTGTGAGTGGGAGCCCTTCCGTGCCGGCTATTGGTATCGGCCCATTGTTACCCTCTCAATCCATGGATATCAAGACAGAGGTAGTGTTACCAAACCCAGCTCTGGAATGTACAGAGGAGCCTCTTGTGACCTTAGTCCCAACTGGAAGAGTGGGGAAGAAATGGAAGAAAATCGCTCGCACTCAACAAGGGGCTCCTGGATCTGGGGCAGTCCATGTAGGAGTGAAGCGGAGTTTGATTGCTGATGCGGGGCTGGCCGATGATGGCGTTTCACAGGAGAAACAGATTCGGATTGAAGATGTCTTGGGCAGACCTGATTCAACGGCAGGGGCTGGGTCTCAGCCCTGCCGACAACCATGAAAACCCTCTGTTGGAACGGTTGTGGGCTTGGGAACCCACAGACAGTTCGTTTTCTTCAACTTTTGTTGAAGAAGGAAGTGCCTACTCTGGTTTTCCTGGTGGAAACCAAACTGGATGCTCGTGCTATGGAGCGGATTTGCTGTAAACTTGGTCTGCAGGGGTGCTTTACGGTTGATCGTGTGGGGCTCTCGGGTGGTTTAGCTTTATAATGGGTTGGTGAGCTTGGAGTACAGATTAAAAGCTATTCAAAAGGCCATATTGATTCTATTATTCTCTCTGAGGATGGATCTGCTTCTTGGAGGTTCACGGGGTTCTATGGTAATCCGATTGCTTCATTGAGGGGTGACTCGTGGGAATTGCTGAGACGCCTTCAGGATCAGCTGGATTTGCCATGGGTCTGTGCTGGAGACTTTAATGAAATTTTGTATGCTCATGAAAAAGCTGGGATGGCGGTGCGCAGTCAAAGGCAGATGGATGGTTTCCGACAGGTCCTTTCTGATTGTGACTTAGCTGATTTGGGCTTTGAAGGGGCAGCATTTACATGGTGCAATGGTAGGACGGGCGGGAGTCTGATTCAAGAACGGTTGGATAGATGTGTGGCTAATGGACGATGGCTTGCCTCTTTTCCGCTGGCTAGGGTTTACCATTTGGCAGGTACATCGTCGGACCATCTCCCTATTTTGTTAGATCTCGAAGGGGGTAACGCTCAGTTGGCTATGAGACCAAAACACCAGAAGTTGTATCGTTTTGAAGCTATGTGGCTGCGTGAGGATGCTTGTGAAGGAATAGTCACTCGGGAATGGTCTCAGGATCGTAACCTCACTGCAGTTGAGTTGATGTTAAGTAAAATGAAGGCAGTGGCGGTTCACTTGCAAGATTGGAATAGAACGGTTCTGGGTAATGTGCAACGCCAGGTGCACCATAAATTGGCTATTATTAAACGGCTCCAAGCCCTGCCTACTCCTTGTGATGATGATAGGGCGGAATTGCGTAAAGTTCAGTTGGAGGTGGATGAGCTTCTTGAAAAAGAATCGGTGATGTGGGCTCAACGGGCTCGTACGAATTGGCTGAAGGATGGGGATAGAAACACTGCCTTTTTCCATGCGAAAGCTTCCCAACGGCAGAAGAAGAAGGCAATAGCTGGTCTGGAAAATGGGAGGGGTGAGTGGTGTTCACAACCAGCGGCTTTGGAGGAGATTGTGATAAGTTATTTTACAGACTTGTTTACCACCCATAATCCCAGTCATATTGATGAGGTTGTGGACTGCATTACTCCCTCTATAACGGTAGCCATGGCTCAGCACTTGAACAGGCCTTTTGTGGCAGACGAGGTTCGCCTAGCCTTGTTCCAAATGCATCCTACCAAGGCCCCTGGGCCTGATGGTACCCCAGCTCTCTTTTTTCAAAAATTCTGGGACTTGGTGAGCGGAGACGTGTGTAGGGCTGTTCTGGGAATTCTAAATGATGGGTGAGATGTTTCTTTGATTAATGATACATATATTGTCCTCATCCCAAAATCGAAGAATCCACAATTGCCGAGCCACTTTCGGCCGATTAGCTTGTGCAATGTTGTATATAAGCTAGTGTCGAAGGTCTTAGCTAATAGGCTTAAGGACGTGCTGGCAACGATAGTGTCCATTAATCAGAGTGCCTTTGTCCTAGGCCGGGCTATTACCGACAATGTGCTGACGGCTTTTGAAGTGTTCCACTACCTTAAGCATAAACGATTGGGCAGAACTGGGTATTTTGCGTTGAAGCTTGATATGAGTAAGGCCTACGATCGGGTGGAGTGGGGTTTTCTGGAAGCGGTGATGATTAAGCTGGGTTTTCCATTAAATTTTGTTGGCCTAGTGATGCGATGTGTCTCGAGTGTCTCTTATTCCGTGCTTCTGAATGGCAAGCCCACACGATGTTTTCGGCCTTCGCGAGGTCTTCGCCAGGGTGATCCTATCTCCCCGTATCTATTCTTGCTGTGTGCTGAAGCGTTATCGGCTCTAATACGGCGGGCTGAAGTAGAGGGCCAGTTCTCCGGCATATCCATATGTCGAGGGGGACCTCAAATTTCCCATCTTTTTTTCGCCGATGATAGTTTGTTGTTTGCTAAGGCGACTGAACAGTCATTGCTTACCGTTCAAGCTTTGCTGAGGCATTATGAATTGGCTTCTGGGCAAAAAGTCAATTTTGAGAAATCCGGTATTTGTTTCAGTCCGAATGTGCGGAGGGAGGATCAACAACGTCTTTCTGCTGTCGTGGGTGTGGGCCAATTGGTGACTCCTGGGAAATACTTAGGGATGCCGTCTGTTGTGGGTCGGACAAAAAAGGCAGTATTTGGTTATATAAAGGATAAAGTGTGGCAGTGTCTCAATGGATGGAAGGAGAAATATTTGTCGGCTGCGGGAAGAGAAATTCTCATTAAGGCTGTCGCTCAGGCTATCCCAACTTATATCATGTCCTGTTTTGAATTGCCGGATGGGCTGTGTCGTGAGATTAGTGGTATGATCTCACGCTTCTGGTGGGGACAACGTGAGGAACGACGCAAGATTCATTGGAGTAGTTGGCAGACTCTTTGTAAGGTGAAGACTGAAGGCGGGTTGGGTTTTTGATCTCTTGTAGCTTTCAATAAAGCTTTACTGGCTAAGCAATCATGGCGGCTCCTTCAATTCCCGAATAGTTTACTGGCTCAGGTTATGAAAGCTAAATATTATCCACAATGCTCGATTCTTGATGCACCTTTGGGGGCTAGTCCGTCCTTTTCATGGCGGAGTATTTGGAATGCGCGTTCTCTCTTGTTGGAAGGGTTACGATGGAGAGTGGGCAATGGGGAACAAATTCGCATTTGGGCAGACAAATGGGTACCGCAGCCTTTTTCGTTCAAAATCTGCTCCCCTCCTTCTTACTTGGGCGTTGAAGCTAAGGTGAGGGAGCTGATTGATCCTGATTTGGGCAACTGGAATGAGGAATTGCTTGCTGCTTGTTTTCCACCTTCTGAGATTGAGGTGATTAAATTGATATCTGTTTGTCCGTCTTTGCCAGAGGACACTTTAGTGTGGCATTATACAAAACAGGGGCAGTTTTCGGTTAGGTCGGCTTACCATCTTGAAATGGGCATTCGTAGCAGATCCGAGTATGCCTCAACGTCGACGGGTGGTCATGAAAGGGCTGGTTTTTGGAAGACCTTCTGGAATATGCGAATTCCTAGTAAGATTAAAGTGTTTGGCTGGAAGATGTGCTTGGAAATATTGCCAGTGCGAGCGAAGCTACGAGCCCGGAAGGTCTTAACTCATGATGCTTGTAGTCTCTGCCATCAAGCTACTGAATCCATTCACCATTGCTTTTTTGATTGCCCTTTTGCAAGAGAGGTGTGGGCATGTAGTGGCTTTGCCATGGTTGCTCATCGACAACGGGGTGGCCCTTTATTCGAATGGCTTTTCGAGCTTATTTCTTCTGTTGACTCCACGTCTGGAGAGTTGTTCTGGATTCTGTGCTGGTGTATTTGGACGCATCGCAACCATGTGGTGTTCCAAAACAAGGTCCAATCTGAGGGGGAACTAGCTCGGTATGCCTATGGATATTATCAAGAAATTTGCGCTGTCCAAAATCGTGTTCGGGTATCACAGCATGTTCCCATGCCACTTCGGTGGTCTCCTCCAGCGGACGGAGTGCTCAAAGCTAATTTTGATGGAGCGTGTTCTGAAGCCGATGGTTTTATTGGTGTGGGAGTTGTGGTTCGGGACCACAAGGGTGCGGTTATTGCTGCCCTGTCCGCTAAACGGGTGTCTGCGATGGAGGTGGATTGCATTGAGGCCTTTGCGGCGCTTGCAGCTGTTCAGTTTGCGTTGGATTTGGGGTTACATCACATCATTTTTGAAGGTGACTCGCTCACGATAGTTCGTGCATTTCACTCCGTGTCCAAGTCCTTGGCTTCGTTTGGGCATTTTGTGGAGCAAGCTAAATCTTTGCTGTCATCTTTCCAGTCCTGGGCTGTCCAGCATGTGAAGCGGGATGGGAATTCGGTAGCTCACTGTCTAGCTCGGATGGCGTTCTCTTTGGAGGGCTGTTCCATTTGGATGGAGGAGGTTCCGTTTTCTTTACGTTCCCTCGTTAGGAGGGAGGCGTCTCTTTGATGTTGCGTGTCTTGTTTCCCCTTTTTGTCCATCTAAAAAAAAAAAAAATGTAAAGTAAAAGTCCACTCACAAGGAATGAGACCCAAGCTGATCATTTTTAATACATAAAAAAAGTCACGACGCACTCATGAAAAGAAAAATGACACAGAGTGTTTGACTATTAGAACATATGGGCAAACAAAATAAAGACAAATGGTATTAATAGAGAAAAAAGAAAGAAAGAAGCATTAGTATGAAATGAAATAAAATTTGGACAAAAACACGTGAAAAACATCATAACAATTCGGACTTACTGTTTTGCTTGGATTTGGGTTTTTCTTTTTGTTTGGATTTAATTCCTTAGCAAGCTGTGGCGCTTAGCGGATCACAAGGGTAAGACGAATTGTGCTTCCTTTCGACAATCGGTGGATCACAAGGGCAAAATGAATTGCGCTTCCCTTGGTAAAAAATCCTAATGAGATTAGGCATTTTCTCAAAATAAGACCTAGCAAGGTTAGGCATTTTTGAAATAAGACCTAGTTGTTAGGTCCCTACTTGTTGCCAATTCCGCGAACAAACATGTGTTATTGAGTTGTTTATTTTCCTTGAATTTTGACGTGATTGCTCAAGTGGTGAAAGCGTCGCTCAAGCAAAAATACAAGCCTCACAGAAGTTTGAATTTACTGCAAAAGCACTTAGAGCTGAGTTTTCATGCTCGAGCGAACTTTCCATCGCTCGAGCGAAGTCATTTATGCAGAAACACGCGTTTAAGTCACACCGCTAGAGCGGTGATCGCGATTCTGCCTGCTATAAAGTTGTGATCAAGTCAGTTTTTAGGGTATGGCTTCTACATCTTCTTCTTGGGTATTAGGGTTTTCATCTGGAGCTTCTTTGCTCGTTTCCTTTGATATCTGTGAGAGTTTATATCATGAATTCAGTATATTATATTAAAGGGTTTGTTTTTTGACTGTTCAATACAAAAAAGGTCTTCTTCGGTGGATTTCGGGGATTCGAGCATGAAGTCTTTGAAGGAGTACAAAGTTGCTCGTGGTCGTGGATTTGGTGTGGATGTTGTGGATTCGACATCAAGCTGGTCAATTCTGAGATAAAGGCATTGGTGAAAGAGACATGAATTGTTGAAGACAATTTTACAGAGTTTCGGTAAATTGTTTGGTAAATTTGTGTTCTTTCATTCTTCATAGTGGATTGATTTATGGCGTTTAACCCGTGGTTTTTTTTTTTTTTTATCACAATTGGAGGTGCTCCAACTGTGATTTTTTCCATGTAAAAATCATTTGTGTTTATTTATTAATTGTGAAACAACAATCTAAATCACTTTCGTACGTGCTAGAGGATTTAGATTGTTAGTTTTAATTGTTTGGGAGTTGTTGCTATTAAATCTATTATGAATCACAAATCGCGTAGGTTTTTCACTAGTAAGGCTGGACATTATTGGAATAAGCCCTAATAAGATTAGGCGTTTTGGAATAAGTCCTAACATTCACTAGGCATTCTCTAAGACCTAGCGTTCTCTAGGCACATTATGATTAGCAGATGCTCGTATATGAGATCGGGAAGGTGTTTGATCCGTGCAAAACTACCAAATAGTATAATGGGCACCCTTTCATCACAACAACACATGACTATTTTTATCGGAACAATAAATGGAAAACTTCCACTCTTTCATTGGGCTTAAAAAGAATGAAAGCATAGGGCAATTGAGAAATCACCACAAGAATTATGTGAGTCCCAACATTGCCATGTGGCGCAATTATGGATTAGCATGTGTATAACAGTTGTCAAATCCCAATCAAACACTACCAGCCCCGTTTGTTTTGGGGTATGGAGGGAGGGATGGGATTAGGATAGGGGCGGGACCCATTTAATGTTGTGTTTGTTTGCAGATTTGGGAAAGGGATTGAGATGGTGGAGGGGATTAGGTTAGGCCTTGGAAGGGGGATTGGAATGGAAGAGGTGGATGTGGTATTAGAAAAATAGTCTGCCGGACTATTTATTTTTATTTTTATTTTTTATGTTGGGCATTTTTTTTTTTGAACATTAATGTTTAATTTTTTGTATTTTTTGTTAAGTAAAAATCATTGTTTTATTTTTTCTGGAAATTTTATTATTTTATTATTTTTTACATGTTGGGCATTTTTTTTTTTTGAACATCAATGTTAAATGTTTTTGTATTTTTGTATTTGTTTTATTATTTTATATAAAAATAATTTAACAATCCCTACAACAAAATTATGATCAAAACAAACATAATTTTACTTAATTCCCTCACTATCAATCTCTTCTATTCTACATTTGAAAACAAACGGGGCCCTATAGTATTGTATGTGGAGTAGAACTCATCATGAGATGAGATTGTGTTGATATAGAAGTCTTGAACTTAAAATTGTTTGGGAAAAGACTTTTGGATTACTCAAACTACTTGCTAGGCAACACACCGGTTATTATAAATAGGGGTAAACTACTAATAAATCATAATAGTTGGACTTAATTTCCATGAAGTCCCATTGAAAATAAATTCTAGTGAAATTGTCACTAAAAATAATTTTTTGTCGCGGTTTTTATAAATTGTCACTAAAACTTACAGTTAATGACTTTTTCTGCGACGAATTTTTCAAATTGTCATTGAAAATTGAAAATTAGTGATGCTTTTTGTGATTTTTTTTGTAAACTGTCACTAAAATTTATAATTAATGACTTTTTTGTGATGAAATTTTCAAACTATCACTGAAAATCAATAATTAGGGATTTTTTTAATAGTGTTTGATGAAAAATACCATTAATTATCATAGGACTTATTGGACAATAAACTTACCTATTACGACCTAAATGTAAAACCACACTCCCATAGGTTGAGGTACGTTGTTTTATACATTAATTTGTCCATTAAATATTTTGATGATATTGGAAGACTAATTTGGGCGTCGAAGGACCCCCGACCGTTCAACAACAATGAGAGTTTTATCTTGTAGATGGCAATCACATGGTGGGTTTGATAATCTTACTTGTGTCATCATCAAATACGAAAATTTGGATGTCAGTAGCGGAGCCAGGAAACTAAATTAGAAGGGGCACTTATTAATTACAACTTTAATTTTTTTTTCCATAACCAACAATAAGAAGATAATAATAATTTTTGAATTAATATTAAGTACAAAAACTTAAATAAATTATTACAAAAGTATTTTACATAAAATTTTACAATTAATTTCGAGTAAAATTGAAAAGAAAGTACTGCGTGTAACTAGTGTATCATGGATAATGTAAAAAAGTCATATATTTAAGTCGTAAAATAAATTATATAATGGTAAGATAAATCAAATTTTTACAAAATTTTGAGTAAAAATTTCATATAATAGTGATATCACGTCATTAGTGACATATGATATCACCAACCAATAGTAAAGCAACATATGAAGGGTGAACTCCATATGCAAATATAACTAATACTCAAGTAATTTTTACATATATATAGTAAGATTAATTATATTTGCATATCAATAATGATAGATATTACCTTTATATTGAAATTTTTTCATAAAATTTTCATACCAAAAAATATAATTTGTTGTAGTCACTTCATTTTCAATAAAAACAATTACTATTGTTTTCATAAATTTAAAAATGCCTTTGACATTTTATTCTAAATATTATTTTTGTTTAAAATTTTATTTATATACATATGTATAAAAAAAAAAACCAAAAAACAAAAATCTAGGGGGAGCACGTGACCCCCTGGTCACCATGTGGTTCCGCCACTGGGTGTCCCTACAGCGACAAAAGCCTCATGTTGTGAGAGGAAGAGTGAAAAGGTTTGTAAAATGTAAATGAAATATAGATACATTTCATTTACTTTTTCCTTTCTGTTTCTAAATCGTTATTCAAATTCATAATTCAAATATAATCTAAAGTCACAATCCACTCATTGGGAATGAGACTCAAGGTGATTATTTTAAAGGGGAAATTATCTACGAGTGGAAGTATCAGAAATTTTTTACAAGATCCTAAAAAAGTTCTACTACTTAATTATTAATGTGTATAAAATTTACCATTAATCTGTATTTAAAAAATAAATAAATAAAAAAAACTTACACTAGATTGAAAATTTTCCAATTTTAAATGCATAAAATGCTATGGGAACAAAAAAAGTCACAACACACTCATTAGGAAAGAAATATAAAGCAGAGCATTTAGCTATTAGAACATGTGGACAAATAAAATAAAGACAAAAAGACATATTAATAGAGACGAAACGTCTGTGCATGAAATGGCGTAAAATTTGGACAAAAACACATGAAAACGTCATGACAATCACAACCTATTGTTTTGCCATGCCCTACAAAGAATTTTGAATGAGTTCCAACGTTTAGATGGTCAATTTTTGCTATTTTGCCGTTTGTGGAAATATTTGTTTCATATGTAAGTTAATGTAGGGGTGGGTGCAGATTGGTTGCGGCCACAGAATTTTCAATCTGTCATTCGTCCACCAAATTGGCGGAATGAAAAAAATCAATCCACATCCGTCTGCAAATCCGGCGGATGTAGATTGAGCGGATTAGCAGATGGATGTGAATCGGTTTGGCGATTTAAAAATTTATAAATTTTCAATATAATTAATATAATTTTCAATATAATTAAATTTTCATCCACATATTACAATTACAACATGTCTCATATTACAATTTGTGGTTCTCAAAATATAAAAATAATTCAAACCACCAAAACCATGAACAAAACTGTATTAGAGATTATATGACTCTGTATTATTACATGTATATCTGTTTTTGAAAATAAAAACCAACCAGCATATATCATCTTTTTTATTTATTATTTTTAGAGTTAGATTTAAAAACCAAAAAATATAGATAAATAATACATTTATTTTTTTCAATTCAAAAAATATATTCAACAGAATATTTAAACTCCTTTTTAATTAAGAACACAAACAAAATATATAAATAAATTGAAAATACAAAGTCTTGCAAATTACTAGGGGTGCTCGCAGTTTGACGGTTCGGTTACGGCCAAAGGAATCTCAAATCCGCTATCCGTCCAAAACTAAACGGATTGGAAAAAATTAATCCGCAACTGTCCGCTCGTCATCACGCATCCGTCCAAAATGCAGCGGATCGGTTCGGTTCGATCGGTTTGGGCGGATCGATATATCCACTGCTCACTCCTAAATGTAGACAAATCCAAATTTGCTTAGTTTTTTTTTTAATATATTTTTTTTCCCTTCTAGTTTCTATATTTGAGCTTAACTCGAATCTTTCTGATTTTGGTAACTCATCTTATTTGAATTTAGCTAATTAGTCTTCGATTTGGGTTTCCTTTCCTTTTTGCTTTAGGTTTTCTCAATCTCAAGTATAAATGGACATATACGAGGCAAATCAGTTGACTTTGGAGAATTAATAATATGTGAAAGAAAGTATTTCTTTTTATCAAATTTGTGATTATTGTTTGTGTTTGAGGGTTCATCTCATTACCCTTTCCTGCATTAAAAAATGATTTAGTACTCTTGAACTAGTGTTCCATTTCATTTAATAATTTGCACATTTCATATTATCTTCTAAATTATCAATACAAAAGTAATGGGTCCTATATTTAAACCAATAATCATCAATCTGGAGTACCACTTGAACTTGCTCCAAAATCACCGAATAATTTATCAGTAAGGAATTCGCACCCCTTATTATTGTAATGTGACTTTTCATTTTTTTTAAAGGTAATTATTATTCAATAATTTTGGAACATAATGTGGCGTCACTTATGTGGTACTCCAAATGTAATAAATTTTTTTATAATAGGGCATACTAACTCATCTTTTTTAAGTAGTTAAAAAACAAAAGATAAATAGTATCAGGTAATACCTTGAGAACATTTAACAATTTTATTTATTTATTTTTAACATCATTATATGACTTCTTGCTCCGTTTTCTTTGTCCATGTCAATAGCTCGTTTAATGAGTGAGAGAGAGAGAGAGAGAAAGAGACAGAGAGACTTGTCAAATTTGGACAAACAGTAAAGTTGTCAAAAACAAGTTGATCAACTACCCCATGTTACACGGTCTTGGGTAAAACTCACCCCAAAAGCTAGCTATTAAGGTGAGGGTGCCCTCACGTTTATATGCTTAATATTAATTTAGTACTCAGGCGATGTGAACTTTGCTTCACACCCTCCATCATGCCCAGCGTACTCGCTCGGCAGCATCTGCGGCGTGTACGCCAGGGACACACACCCTACTCATCCTTGAGTACTCTGGCTCGGATACCATGTTACACGGTCTCGGGTAGAACTCACCCCAAAAGCTAGCTATTAAGGTGAGGGTGCCCTCACGCTTATATGCTTAATATTACTTTAGTACTTAGGGATAGCAAAGTCCCACATCGCCTGAGTACTAAAGTAATATTAAGCATATAAGCGTGAGGGCACACTCACCCTAAAAGCTAGTTATTAAGCACCCTACCCATCCTTGAGTACTCTGGCTCTGATACCATGTTAGTACTCAGGCTTCAAAAAAAAAAAAAAAAAAACTACCCCATTCCCACTTGACAATGCTGCCATGTTAGACTCTATAGGTTATATAAATTGAAACAAAACAAATTTGAAAGCTAACTTTGCATACCCACAAAGAAGAAAAAAGCAAGAAAAAATGCATTTCCACTTTCAACTTCAAGGATGGGTTTTGGGCTGTTCCAATTATGTTACTTGTGGAGTGGCTATATCTCATAGTCACTACCACCTCCACGAATACCTTTGTTGGGAATGAGAGTGATCGCCTTGCATTGCTCACCTTCAAGACAATGATAACACAAGACCCTTATGGGGTTGTGAACTCATGGAACAATTCTAACCATTTCTGTGAGTGGAAAGGTGTTAGATGCGGTCATCGGCACAAGAGAGTCACCATTATAGACTTACAATCCAGAGATCTAGTTGGTTCCTTGTCTCCTCACATTGGGAATCTTAGTTTCCTTCAAGAGTTGAGGCTCAACAAACAACACTTTTCGGGGTGAAATCCCTGCTGAAATTGGAAATCTGTTCAGGCTGCAAAAACTGAACCTGAGCAAAAACAATTTTGAAGGAGAAATTCCAGCCAACCTTTCTTGCTGCTCAAACCTCACATACCTTGGTGTAGGTTCCAACAATCTAGTCGAAAAATTCCCTGAGGAGCTTACTTCATTGTCAAAGCTCATATACCTTGGAATTCACTTGAACAATTTGACAGGAGGTATTCCTCTGTTCATTGGGAATCTTACTTCTCTTGTAAGAATTACTGCGGCTTATAATCCTTTTGGTGGAAGTATTCCAGATACCTTGGGACAATTGAAAAATCTAAGTTTCCTTGGATTGGGTGTCACTCTACTCTCTGGTATGATCTCTTCTTCCATTTATAACCTCTCCTTACTAACTGTTTTTTCTGTCCCTTATAACCAACTTCATGGTAGTCTACCACTGGGCTTTGGTTCAATGTTCCCCCATCTTCAAATCCTCCAGCTATATGGTAACCAATTTACTGGACCTCTTCAGCTTTCAATATCCAATTCTTTAGACCTAGTAAGTTCTGATGTGGGAGAAAACAACTTCAATGGGAAAATAACAAATGATTTTGGAAGCCTACAGAATCTCAGGGAGATAACTATATCAGATAACCATTTCGGAAGCGGGGAACCTAATGAACTAACCTTTCTTGGTTCTTTGGTCAATTGTAGCAATTTGGAAAAGTTGAGTATGGAGAAAAATCAATTCAGAGGGGTATTACCAGATTCTGTGATCAATTTATCAAACCAACTCTTTTTTTTAAGGCTTGACGTAAACCAAATATATGGAACTATTCCTTCAACAATAGGTAATCTTGTCAACTTGGCTTTGTTAGGTATGTACAGCAACCAATTCACCGGCGAAATTCCCCCTAGCATTGGTAATCTTCAGAAGTTGCAAAGGTTGAGTTTTGATAATAACAAGCTCTCGGGAAAAATTCCAAATTCCATTGGAAACTTGTCATTGTTGACTGAACTTTACTTGGCGGGCAACAGAATAGAGGGGACCGTACCCTCAAGTCTTGGCAATGGCCAAAATTTGTTGTTGTTGCACTTATTTCAGAATAACCTGAGTGGTACCATTCTTGGAGAACTCTTGAGAATCACATCTTTATCAATTTCATTAAATCTAGCTCAGAATCGTTTGTTTGGTTTCTTGCCTATTGAGGTTGGAAACCTCAAAAATTTAATGGAATTGGATATTTCTGAGAATGGGTTGTTTGGTGAAATTCCTAGCAGTCTTGGTAGTTGTACTAGCCTTGAAAACCTATACTTGCAGGAAAATTTCTTCCAAGGATCTATTCCTCTTTCATTAGAAACTTTGAGAGGAATTGCAGACTTTGATCTTTCTCATAACAACTTGTTTGGCAAAATTCCAACATTCTTAGAAAAATTTGCCCTACAAAAACTCAATTTGTCATTCAATGATTTTGAGGGTGAGGTACCAATTAAAGGAGTTTTCACAAATGCGAGTGCAATATCAATTATTGGAAATGATAGACTTTGTGGTGGTATTTTCGAACTACAACTACCCAACTGCATCACCCAAAAATCAAAGCTTAAGATGCCTCTTTCACATATATTACCAATTACAGTAGCTTTTGTACTTGTAGGAGGAACCCCAGTGTCTCTCTTTATAATTTATTGCTTCAAGAAGAAAAGAACAACTCATAATACAATCCCATTGTTAAAAGAATCGTTCTTGAAAATCTCTTATGAAAAACTCTTCAAAGCAATAGATGGTTTCTCTTCTGCGAATCTGATTGGTTTTAGTAGTTTTGGTTCTAAATATAAAGGGATGCTTGATCAAGATGGGGGAGTTTGTCGCTGTTGTCAAAGTACTTAACCTTCAAAACCGTGGAGCTGCAAAGAGTTTCATGGCAGAGTGCAAAACTTTAAGAAATATTCGACATCGAAACCTGGTCAGGATCATAACTTCTTGTTCCAGTGTTAATTTTCAAGGACATGAGTTTAAAGCTCTAGTTTATGAGTTCATGCCTAATGGGAGTCCAGAGGGATGGCTGCATTCAAGTCCAGAAACTAATAATGGGCAAAACGAGCACTGGAGACTGTAGACGCGCCCTCGGGGGCTTCATGCTACAGTTCGGACTCAAATGTCACGGTTCTGAATCTAATCTCGTAAAGTGCAATGCGAGATCGATAAATCACCAAAGAGTCCAAATTCGGCAAATTGTTTTGGAAAACTGATTTTTAAGAAAGAAGTGCCAAACATGGACTACTTTGCCAGATACAGAGTCGCCACCTAAATATTTTATTTTGGGGGAATTTAGGAAACCCTGACTCGTGCCTAAGGCCACGTGTCCGTCATCACCAAAGTTGCCTCGGCTCCGAAACTTGGGTACGATTGGGGAAGGTCATCTATGAGCACCCCCGCTCGCCCGATCCGAAGATCGGCCTATATTAAGCATGATATCGAGTTTTTGAAAACACATGCATTCTTATTCCGGTTAATTAGCTAGAATCACTAGGTGATGTGCACAACACACAAGTATAGAATAGATCACCTAATTTGGAACAAAGCATCGCATATCCGTTTGTTTGGAAATGGTTTTGAATTTTACTACTCGCAAGTAGGCTAAAACACGGATTTCAATGAATTGTCCCAATTCAAACAATCCAACCTTCACCCACAGGCATTCAGGCAGTTATATCACATAAGCAATTAGCCTCATGGTAAGCATGCTTTCATGTTAACACTCACATACATGCAAGATGCTAAAGCATAAACACTCACAGTATACTCTGAGCCAAAACAAAGAACATGTTAGTAATCAAATGTATGATCCAAGTCCATGTTAAGATGGCTAATGCATCACAGGCAAAATGCAACTAGAATAGGCTCGGCTAATCTAAAATGGCATGTGAGATGCGATAATTCGATACATGTATTCAACTTGGAATTGAAAATACAATGCAGTTAGTATGATGCGCCGAGCCCGGTGCATGCAATACAAATGGATGGATGCAAACATGCATAGCATAAGCATGCTAATCGAAACGTGCCCTAGAACTAACCATCATAAGCGGTTAAGTAAAAGGGAGAAAGAAGTGGAGGTTGGAAGACATGCATCACACACACGCACGCTTATTACACAATTGTGCCCTATCGGCGGAGGGTCCGAAAGAATAATACAAATTAATTAACTAACAAGCTAATTAATTATTACACAACACTTAACTAATTAAACAAATTAATTAAGCTACTAAAGCATTAAAACAACCTCGGGAAGAGAGATGCATGCATGCTCGGTCGGCTTCGCTCGGAAATCCATCGCCATGTCATGTTGCCTCTGTTTGCACTGCTATGCACCTTTGAAAACTGCACAAGTCTCAAGGATGCTTCTGAACCACTCCCTGAGCATTGTGGGAGGTCATCGACCAAGAGTCAAGGCCACCGGCCATGGGGAACTGGTCATCGACCATTTGTGGGGACCTCAGCCAACAATACATAGCCGGCCGACACTGAAGATGGCCGACCGGCCATCTCTTCCTGCAGAATCCTGTTTTTGCTGCAACAGAGGGCAGACAGAACATGGCAATGCATTTTCAAGGAAATGTTTGCACAACCACCCTCCTTATCATGTTTAAGACTCAAAGGAGTATGGTTCTCGACTCTCGAGCCATCAATCACGCATTTCAATGCATGATGGCAAAGGAGCAAAGTGTGCATTTTAATGTCCAATGAAATGCACACAAAACACATAAAGGACCCCAACCTCTATCATGGTTTATCAAGAGGCAAGGGATGTAAACATGCAAGCAAAGCTAGTGCAACATGAGCATGTTAACGACAATGCCATACAAGGCTAAGCCTGCCAAATGCAATGCAACGTTACCTAACATGCATCCAAACATGCAAGAGTATGTGACAACATATCAAGCGCATGACAAAATGCGAGCTAACAAGCATGCAAAATGCGACTTAAGCATGCGAATATGCAAGGCATGTAACAACATTCAAGCATACAACAACATGTGAGGCAAACATGTAACAACATGTTAAGCAACTAAGAAAGGAGAATGCATGCCAAATGCATTATAACGTAAGCATGCAACAACATGTCATGAACTAAGTACACAACAAGGCACAATTGAACTAGCATGCTACAACATGCAATTTACCAAATATGCAGCAAGTATGTGACAACACACAAGGCAAGCATGCAACAACATGCGGGGATGGTCTTAAACCAAAATGGACGGCTCTCAAATAGGTCCAAATCAGCGGCCAAAATGCTATGGAAATGAGGACAAAAGTACATACAAACATGCATGCCAATTGGCCCAACACTTAAGCATAGTAGAGCAACTTTTAAGAACACTTAAAAGGAGACAATCATGGATATTAGGCAAACATGTTAAGCTCTGAAATCATGCTAAGAGTGATGCCAAATCAACCAAAGCATGCAAGTAAGGCATGTAACAAAGCCCAAAACTTGAAACCAACCAAGGGACTCAAACCGAGGCTACATGAAACGAGCCCCAAAGGGCCAAGGGGACCTAAAAAAGTCCCAAGGTAGGTCTAAACAGGACTAGAACATGTATGGAATGTGGCCAAAACATGCTAGAAAGGTGAGCACAAAACATGAGGCATGCAAGGCCAACAAAGGGGTGCTACACTACACCTACTACTACCAAG
Source organism: Camellia granthamiana (assembly GCA_036172215.1). Taxonomy (NCBI): domain Eukaryota; kingdom Viridiplantae; phylum Streptophyta; class Magnoliopsida; order Ericales; family Theaceae; genus Camellia; species Camellia granthamiana. The sequence goes on from CM069903.1 coordinate 150,072,909, forward strand.
CATGGTATGATTTAAACAAACAAAATCAGAGTTATGGCATGTTAAAACAAACCCAAAAACCCACCTAGATGGTGTCTAAATGACCTAAGAATAGGGGCATGCACAATGACCCGATCATGGAGCATAAGACACCAACTCTTCAAGACATTGAAAGGATGACAAATGCAAGCATACAAGCATGAAGTATGGACTGAAATAACATGACAAATGATTCCAAATCACAGAAATGGTCCAAGTAGAGCATGCTAGAGGATTCAATACTCAAAGCCTACAAGCTAGATTGCATGGTAGCTATACAAAGCAAGTCATGGATGACCAAGACAACTAAAATCAGACCTCAAGCATACCAAAACATGGATAAAAGCTTCTTGAAGTCGAGCCAAAATCATGCTAGAAAGACATGTCACAACATGGTGCATGTTAAGGCAAATCATGGGATTACAAGACAAGTATACAAGGCATGCATGGTATGTCTAAACCAAGTCAAAACAGTGCTATATCATGGCAAAACAAGGCCTAATATATACTGAAATGAAGCTAAAACAAGCTAAGCAAACATGCTACAAACATAAGCCATTTATGCAAGTATTAAAGACAACAAGGAGAGGGGATGACCCTCTCCTATTTGAGACACCAAAACCACCTCTCCACCACTGAAAATCCTCTGGATTTTAGTGGTAGAGAGGTCATGCAAAGCTAAGAACAAGGGCCAAAATGGATGGCCTAAAATAAGGCCTAACAAGGCCTAAGAGGGGGGAAACAACCCCAAACACCAAAATGACCTTAAACAAAGGTCTTAAGCACTAAAAAAAAGAACTTTTATTAGTTAAGAGTTAAGCTTAAAACAATAAGCAAGATAGGCTAAAAGCTTAAGCAAGAATGGGGTAACAAAAGCAAGAATGCTCACCCTTGAAGAACCTCTTCAAGAACACCACTCCAGCAACCTTCTTGGATCAAAACCAGCCCAAGAACTCTGAAACTAACTCCCTAGTGCCTCAGCAACAAGAGGATGGTGTAATGCTAGGTGTTTGTGTGCAATAGTGAGACAAAATCACACTTTTGAGTACAAAATACACGCACAAATGTAAAGAGAGGGTGGTATAGAGATAGATAGATACAAACTTTCTAACCCTAAAATTCAAAACCTCTGAGAAGGGAGGAGGGCCTCCCCTCTTATAGAATTCCAAATTCTAAAGCTTCTAAGAGAAGCTAAGCAAGGGACAAATCCCTCCATACACGTGTATGGAGGGGGTGAATTGTGGATGCCAGCTGCACCAGTTGTCACAAAATATCTGCATAAAGTAGATGAACAGGGTTCGGCCACCAAAAATGGCCGATCGACCAACACAAGTGCCGGCCGACCAAATATAGTGCAGACCGGCCAACACTCTTGGCCGGTGGCAAGAAAAAGGGGCCGATGGCCTCATGCCATGGCCGGTGGGTTGAGGAGATGGCAAACAAGCCACCCTCTTCCCTTAGAAGCAAAAACACAAGTGTTTGGTCCATGAGCAAGCACAAAATAGACAAGTTGAGAGATCTTGAGGTAAGGTGCGTAGTCGAGACCTCCGAGAACTCAAAACGAACACGAGCATGGATGATTATCGAGTGTTCAAATGATGACGTCCAAGTCTTGAGGACGGTCAAAAATGGGGTGTCTACAGAGACTCAATCTTCTAGAAAGAATAACCATTGCCATAGATGTGGCTTGTGCACTTGATTATCTTCATCACTAATGCCATACACCGATCATTCATTGTGATTTGAAGCCGAGTAATATCCTTCTTGATCGTGACATGGTTGCCCGTGTTGGAGATTTTGGCCTAGCTAGATTTTGCCCAGAGCTTACCATTCCTAATCAAAGTAGTTCAATTGGAATAAGGGGATCCATTGGATATGTACCTCCAGGTAACAAATTCTCTTTACCCTTCTTTTACTTTGACATATGCCTATTCTCGGATGAAAATTTAAAGTTCCAAACAAAATATAAGTTAGCTATCATTGAAGGAATGTTAAATGGGTACTGATCTATCCATTTCTCAAGATGGAGAATTTCGCATGGTTACCTTAAGACCTAGTCCGTAGCTAGTCAACTGTCAATCATAGAATTAATATATGGCTATGATTTCCATTGTTAAAACTGGGAATATGTATAATGTACTGCTTTCATATTATTATTTTGACATTCTCGTATACTAGATTTGATTGTTCCTTTGTTTCTTTTACAATATTTTTGTTTTTAGGCAAAACAAATCGTTAGGGGTTTTCAATGTGAATTGTTTTAATGGCAGAGTATGGTCTTGAAGTGAGATGTCAACTTATGGAGATGTCTACAGTTATGGGATCCTATTTTTGGAGATAATAACAGGGAAGAGACCCACTGATAGCATGTTTGAGGAAGGCCTCAATCTTCATAGCTTTGCGAGGATGGCCTTTCCTGATCATGTGATGGAGATTGTAGACTCAGTGCTCCTAGACAATGACAAAGAAAAGGCAAGAGCAACAGCAGCAGCTGTTACTGTTGGTGCCAGAACTTGGGAATCAATTCAAGAGAACAATGGCGATAGAATGGGGGAATGTCTAATTTCCATAGTCAAGATTGGAGTGGCATGCTCGATAGAGTCACCACAAGGTCGAATGAGATTAAGTAATATCCTTCATGAACTTCATTTGATCAAGAAGAAACTCGTTCAAGATGAACTTTCAACAATGTACAGACTTGATCATTTCTTGCTAAATATTTTTAACTTCCTTCTTCTATAGAATTGCACATATTGTTTCTGTTGCATTGGCATTGATCCTCCATGAATTGTCCTTGTTAACAGGAAGCCGCAAAGATAATTGGACAACGGTGGGAGCAAGTATGGCATGTTTTGTATTGTGAGATTTCAAATTAGTTTGTCCTTTTCCATTCAAATAGAATTCATGACTATTAACCAGAATAGTATGACACTGACATTTTTTAAAATCTAACCCATTTTGATTGAATTTTTGCTTTAAATTAATAAAATCAACACTTGTCATGTCCTTTTGTAGTAAATTAATAACATTTTTTCTTTGTATAGTATTACTCTAAAAATGTTGGCAACCATGCCCTTCTGTGGGTATTCCAAAATACTCAATTTGATTAATGGTGATTTAAATAATCAATAATGCTATTATGGTGCTTAAACTGAATGAATTATGTTAGCACCAGGAACCAATCTAGATTAAAACTTGTTATATTATTCTATATTAATTTTCTACATAATTTTTGTTTGAATAGCATTACTCTAAAAATATTGGCTACCATGCCTTGTATGGGTATTCTAAAAGATTTAATGTGATTAATTTGAGTGTTTGAACTGCATGAATTAAATTAACCCCCTGAACCAATCTAGAATGAGTTTATATTTATGCCCTTGACATCTCATTTTTGCTCTTTGCTAACTAAATTACAGGACAATGAAGCTTGATGATTGCAAAGCTGTGAGAAATGGTAAAAGCTCAGTCAAATAGGAAGAGGATTATGCTAATACTTTTATATTCAAACTGGGAACCTACATGTCACAAGTGTATAAATAATTTGATTATCAGATTATTTTCTGTCTAGTCTGTGTGAATGATAATGTACTGTACTTGTGTGATTCAAGTTTATTTACCTCTTTAATTGTTATCTAATTATATGACTTTCTTTGTTTCACGAACTGTAGATATACATTTGAAAAGAGAAAGTTACTATTGAATCCATGAAAATGAAATGTAGGTGTATTCAGACTGATGCTAAGGTTGTAGATGAACTCTTAAGAGGGCCCTTCTATTTTCTTTTTGCTATGAAGAAATTTTGGAAGTACTCCCGATTGAGATTGAATAAAATTTTGTACTTTTTGCTTCTTTTTCCTTTTTTTCAGATTCGGAAATATACTTCCTTGGAAGAATGGCTATATAATAAAAAATCCACACAAATTCACAATGACTGATATATGCAAATAAATATGTTTTTATAAATTTGTAACGCCCTCAAAATAATAACATTAAACCCATCAATAATGACATGACTAGATATAAGAAATAAACCCCTTCCATTCATCAGAGTAGTTCATTACAAAAAGTAATACATGTTAACAACAAAAGCAAATGCCCTACGGGCTTACAGCTTTCCAAGTTAACACTTGGTTACAAAAAAAAAGAGTACTAACTCAAATACACATTAAGCCCTTGGCTTGAATTTACATGTATTACATCAAAAGATAACAGAACAATTGTCACGACCCCAACCCGCCCCTAGTAGGATGGTGCCATGATGGCCAGTAATCCGAGATTACCGTAGGCCAACTTTCAAGAACCACACACAAACAGAGTATACATAGGGGCTTACAAATGCAGAAGCACTAACTTAAAGTACAAGTGCTCCATAAGAGCTGTGCATAGATCAAATGAAATGACATATCTCTTAATCACAGTTTTACAACTTGAATACAACATAAGTAAAACACATATTACATCTTGATCAAAAGGCTTCTCAAGCCGACATGCACAAAATATAAGAAATACAACTAAGAAGCATAATCTTCAAGATTGCCGACGTAATCACAGGGTTGCCGACGTAAACACAAAATGCCGACATAAAAGAAACGAGTCAAGCCGACATAAAGAAAATCCAAAACGAGCTTGCAAAAGAAACACATCTAGGCGTCGCCGCCGTCCTGCTCATCACCTACATATATATAGAGAGGGTGAGCTTGGATACTCAGTGAATGGTACAAGTAATAAAGGTTTGCATGGATATTAGCCGAGGTCCTTTCAAAACAAAACATATATCATAGCTTGTTCAAAACATGTACTTTACACAACTTGTATCAAAACATGGGATGAAGCAAGTTCATCAATCGAAACTTTCAAAGCACTCTTGGATGTTAAAACATCAACATATACTTGGGGTGATGACATTCTTTGACAAAACAAACCCACCCGTTCATAGACCGTCGGTGGCAAAACAAGGGTCTAAATTGATCCGTAATCGATTAGACAAACCCACCCGCACAGGGCCATCAGTGGAAGGGAGATATCTCAAGCAAGGGTGCTACAAAAGTTTAGAGTCCTCTAGCACAAGGGACTTGTACTGCGAAAGTTTAGAGTCCTCCAGCACAAAGGACTTGTACTGCGAAAGTATAAAGTCCTCCAGCACAAGGGACTTTCCAAAGATGACATCAAAACGAAACTTATACTTGATACATCAAAATAGGGGCAATCATTCATGCTTAACAAATACTTTTCAAAACAAAGCAAAACAAGACTTGTATCAAAACATTGTAACACAGCTTTATTAAAAATACCACTCACCTGGCTCTTCGGGTGTAGGCTCAAAGCAAAGATCAAAGACCTACAATCACATGGCAAATACATTCTCAAAACAAGCTTCATATGTATGCAAATGATCCGGCACTCTCATCGAATCTAAGTCAATATCAAAGCAAAACATGCTGGGAGTTTAAACACTGCTTTTCATCTTAAGAAAACACACTGGGTACCAACCAGGTCTTTGCCGAGGTGTGGTCCCGATGGCCACATTCAAAACCGAAATCGGGAAAACCTGGGTTTCCTTTTGAAGAACATGAAGAACAGGAAGATGGAGAAGATGAAGAACATGCATGCCAAAATCATGACTTGTCATTACAAAATCTGAGATTTCATGCCGTGAGTTTGAAAACATGGACCTGGGTACCCATGCAAGATGATTATGTGAAAACAAACACAAAACATAGCTTTTGTCACAAACTTTCGGATCAAAACAAGACTTTTCATCAAGAATACATGAACACTATTTTCTCTTTCTAAAACCAACTTTAAATTAATGCATGGCATGCAGGACAGATTCGATCATGCAATGCAGCTAGATGATCAATAAGAACAACAAGAGTAGGTTAAGATTCTAACCTCAAGACACGAATCTAACGGTTCAAGCACCAAAGATCAACCTTGGAAGTCTACTCTTCTCTCAAGAACTTCTTCTTTCTCTCCCCCTAGAGCTTCTCTCTCTAAAAGGCAGGTCTGTCGGCTGACTTAACCCTCAGCTCGGACACGTGGCATTACCGAATTGGGTTACCTCAAAAGGTGACTGATTGACAAGACAAAACTATGACAAAGTGTGTCTGACAAGCTACACGGCAAGGCACTCCGGCAAGTGATGATCTCGGCTATGGCAAGGCTTCGGCAAGTAGAGGGAACAATGACATCGGCTTGGAAGAACGACACTTGACTAAGCTGTGCCACACCTTGGCCTGGATGTGCCACACCTCGGTCTAGGTCATACCTGCCCAGGAACAAAATCACTAGGTGCAAAACATCTCGGCCTAGATGATACACTCCTCGGCCTTGGTGTTGGACACCTCGGCCTAGATAGTGACATCTCGGTTAATATGCCGGGATGAAGTTGGAGGTCAACCAAATGGTTCCGAGATAGTTCTAAGTGCAAAGGGCTCAAAGGTGACTAGGCTTAAGATGACCTCGGCAACACACCGGGCAACGAACAAAACATGCAAGCAACACTCAAGCAAAACAAGACAAGATTTGCAAATGCAACTCAACATAACAAGATCAAACGTGGATGTATGCAAGTATGACCAATGTCAAAATGAGGGTTGTTACAACAATAAAAGTCTGTCTGCCTCTAGCCTCCCAAGCTATGACCTTGGAGGTGGCATGCTACCTGTACCTGAAAATGATATCCCATATAGGGTGAGCCACAGTCCAGTAGAAATACACCAAACCAACTATGAACAATGGCTAAGAGATTAGCAGTTGATAGATGGTCAACACAAATACATCCACTTATATCAAATTTCGGTTTCATGACATTAAGTCCATGTTACATTTCATTTCCCATTCCTTTTTCAACTTTGATCTTGAAAACACGGCTCAGAACCTGGCCAAATATTTTAAATGAGATTTAAACTCATCTTTAAAACCCTTTCTAAATCATGATGGATACACATTGTAGTGCTGTATCAATAACATATAAAATCACTTCCACATATCTCAAATAATACACATAGTAGTGCTGTATTAATGAAATAAAACACTTCCATACGTTTCAAATAATACACATTGTAGTGCTATATTAATGAAACAAAACACTTCCATTTCGCAGCCTGATACACATTGTAATGCTGTATCACTGTCACACAGAATCTGGTTTAGAGGTCCATCCCCTATCTTCCCCTAAACCGCGGAGTACATCCCCTATCTTCTCCCACACAACACAATGTATATAAACATAGATCATATACACAGTCAATCAATACAAAAGTTAATGTATTATTCCAATTGCTACATTCAATAGCATACTCAGCTGACTAGTTTTGGTTCGCCTAATCATCATGCATTGTCTACAACAATAAAGACTATCCTCTACCGATAGCCCAAAGCAGTTATTTCTAAGCAGAAATTAAATGCATCAAATGGATATATAATCAACATTTCAACTAGGTGAGCAATAATTAAATTCGACTACACCCTTTAACTCCATACATCTTCAATTTCACTTTCTCAATTCAATTCTTCATTTTTTCAAATTAATTATACCAAATAATTTAACTATGTAATTAGGACATTTCCCCATAACTAACATAACAACCCTAAGGTTCCATTTTCTTCGATAGATCATTTCCTTCTATGCCAAACATGCATATAGATTTATATAAACAAAACCCCAACTTTCGTAAAATTATACAAAAGCCCCAAACTTCATTAAAATTACCAAACCAACCCCAACATATCAAAATGCCAAAATTCAAAGACAAAGCTCATAAAGAGGAGTAGGGTATCCCTACCTCGAAGTTTGAGCTCAAAAGGAGAGAAAGACCAAAAACTCAACGCGCTCCAAATCCCAACTTTTTCAGATTAAAACAAAGCTCTCAACACCCTCTATCTTTTGAACAAAGGCCCTAGGGTAGATTCACACTCTAGAGAGATCAAATCTTAGAGAGAGAGTGAGTTTAGAGAGAGAGGGTCTCAGATCTAGGGTTTGAAAAGAAAAGGGAATGAAAAAATGATGTTTAAAATCGCTGCTGTTCACTGATATAAAACAGGCTCGCTCGAGCGAAGACTTGGTCACTCGAGCGACCAGACACAGAAAACCCTCGCTCGATCCAAGAAGGTCTCGCTCGAGCCAACAACCCAGAAGCACGCTCGAGCGACATAATGCTCGCTCGAGCCAACAACTCAAACCCTCAGGTCTGCAACCAGATGCACGCTCGAGCGACGGACTGTTCGCTCGAGCGAAGAACAAACCAGACCGCTCGAGCGAAGAGAAGCTCGCTGGAGCCAAGAAATGCAACTCTCAGGTCCAGAACCAGACGCAATCGCTCGCTCGAGCGAAGCCACTCTGGCTCGATCCACTAGGCATAAGACTCCACTCTCGCTCGAGCGACCAAACCCTGGCTCGAGCGAAGGACCAAAACAAAGAGCTCGCTCGAGGGACAAACTGCTCACTCGAGCGAAGGTCCAAAAATCTGGGCAGCAACACTTGGCTCCCAAACACAACCAACCTATAACAAACCTGCCCAACACATCCTATAACTCGAATACGAAGTATGAAAGGATGTAAACAAGATATAAACAACTGCTAACATCCACGGAACCAAGTCCAGATCACAGTACAACAAAGGATAAAACCCTGGATCGCTATAAAATTAGAGCACAACAAAGACTAGGCCTTGTTTGGTTTAACTCTCAAAACACAATTTTTGAAAAAAATTTCAAAATTTTGTTTGGTTGGAAATCTTTTGAATTTTTTTTTCCAAAATTACTTTCTTTCTCCTACACATCAAGTAATCACTTTTTCTCTCTCCTCTTTCATTCTCAATCACTATTTCTCTCATAAACATCTACTCAACTACAACAAAATATCAAATCATCCCAAACTCCCATACTTCAAAACTATTTCCAAAATATACAACCAAATAAACCAAAAAAATTTCTAAACTTTTTCCCCAAAATTTTTTTTTTGAAAATTTATCTCCCAAAACCAAACCAAACACACCATAAAGATGTTCATTGAAGCACCAAACCAATGAAAAATAGCATCAAGCATAGAATTAAAAATTGATTTATTGCATATACACATACAAGCATAAATAAATTGAATTCAAGGAGAGAACAACACAACACAAATTAGGGCAATAAGTATAATTATGGGTAACTGAGGGCAACAATTATAACAGTGAAAAAACCATAATTAACAGTGCTAAGTAGCTTAAACAATTACATCCCTAACTGATAATTAGGGTCAAATAATTATACCCTCAAATAAATTATGGCTCAAAAATTATGGCAAAGAAATTAGGGAAAACAACTATAGCCTTCCATTATTAAAATTTGATAAACAATTAACGAAAGTGAAGAAGAACTCACAAGATTGATTTCGCTGGACCAATATACGGTTAGGGATTTGTGTTCAAGAGTAAATCAAAAGCAAATTGTACTTAAAAAAAAAAAAACATTTGCATACAAATCTCATTTTGTGAACTTACACTCCATTAAATTTTAGATAAGATTTTTTTTTAGAGGAGTGCTATTAGCACCTACTTCCTTACTTTGGACCCTCTACTCTTTCATTTTTTTTATTTTCAATTTTGTCCAAACATGAAGTTCCATTTTTACCCTCATTCCTAAATTTTAACCCTAATTTCTCAAACCCTAACCCTAATTCTCCATCACCTCTGGCCGCCGCCGCCCACCCTCACTGCCGGTGAACATGCTTCTCTTGTCTCAGACTGGGTCTCTCTCTCTCTGTTTGTTCTAATGTCTCTAAGAGCTTTGCAGGTTTGTTTCTCACTCAACCCAAAATTGAAGATCATCAAAATCACACTAGATTCCATTACGACAACTGATCAAACAGATGGCATGCATGGATATCCTAACCCTGACCCTAGACCTAGGGTTTTCAAAATCAAAGCACAGATATGGAGAAAGGAGCAGATTCAAGATCTAGGGTTTTCAAAAACCAGATTACGATGTCATTAGCTGTTCATCAGTAGCGGTGATTGCAAAAGGGGTACGGGCATTGTGGTGAGGGTTTGCACAGGGTGGGGAGATAAAGGGAAGATGGAAAGGGGTAGGGGAGAGGCGAAGGGGTCAGGAGACCCACCGCCGTTGGGGACGAACGGGGTTAGAGTTCGGGTTCGCGATGAGGCGAAGATGGAGAAGGGGTTTCGGAAGGGGGTGGTGACGAAGATGAGGTAGCTGACGCAAAAGCCAGCTTGGGAAAGAATGATCATGGAGTCGACGGCGAGGCAACCGAGGGGACCGCAGACGGCGAAGCTAAGGTCGTTGAAGGAGAGATTTTTCTCATCCTCTTCTCTACTGTAATTGATATATATATAGAGGATGAAAGAGATGATGATGATAGGTTTCAAGGTTTGCAATGGATGTGGGGTTTGCAATGGAGAGGTTGCTGGAACGGAGGTCACTACCGACAGAGAAAGGTTGTTGGTGGTAGGAAAAGGTTATTGCAAATTATTAGATGGGATTAAGGTGGGGGTTAAAAGAGAAAATGAGTCAGATTATTAAGTGGCCACTTAACAAATAATGTTTAAAGATCACACGAGAAGGATTAAAAATATTTCATTTTTATTAGAAGTGTGATTAAAAAAAAGGGATATTTATTAATAAATTTCATCTTATAAATAAGTACTCTAATCAGTCCAAAATTTTTCTATTGATCTGTTAAGTCCTATTAGTGAGCAATTTCTTTTCGTATGGTCCTATTTTTGATTTTGGTATTGTTTTGATGGATAGTTATACCCCTTTATTAATGTGATAGGTATGATGTGATACTCTAATGTGACATTCCAACGATGTGACACTCCAAAAAAATTAAAAAACTCTTTAGTGTACTTTTCTTAAACGTGACAAACGTGGCGGGTATGATGTGACACTCTAAAACTTATTAAAAAAAAAATTTATTCTTTAGTGTATTTTTTCCAAATATGACAAAGTGGCGAGTATGATGTGACTTTTAAAAAAAAAAAAATTAAAAACTCCTTAGTGTACTTTTTTCAAACGTGACAATGTGGCGGGTATGATGTGACACTCTAAAAAAAATTAAAAACTCCTTAATGTACTTTTTCAAACGTGACATGTAGCACTCCAATGTAGCGGGTATGTTGTAACACTCTAAAAAAATTAAAAACTCTTTAGTATACTTTTTTCAAATGTGACACTCTAACATAGTAGGTATGATGTGACGCTAAAATATGGTAGGCATTAATGTGACACTTCAGCGATGTGACACTCCAAAAAAATTAAAAATTCCTTAGTATACTTTTTCTAAATGTGACAATGTAGCGAGTATGATGTGAACTTACTCCAAAAAAAATTTAAAAAAAAACTCTTTAGTGTATTTTTCCAAATGCGACAACGTGGCAAATATGATGTGACACTTCAAAAAATAAAAACTCCTTAGTATATTTTTCTCAAACGTGACAACGTGGCGGGTATGATGTGACACTCTAAAAAAAATAAAAACTCTTCAGTGTGCTTTTCCCAAACGTGGCATGTGACATTCCAACATGATGGTTATGATGTGACACTTTAAAAAAAATTAAAAACTCTTTAGTGTTCTTTTCTTAAATGTGACACTTTAACGTTGCTGGTATGATGTGACACTAAAAAACTCTTTAATGTACTTTTTCCAAATGTGACACTCCAATGTGGCGGGCAGATGAGTCATTACACATCCAAAAGGACTAAATGAATCACAAGAAAAAATATAGGACTATATAAATTACAGGTTCAAAATATGGGACTTATTGATCAATCTCCCTTTAAAAAATTAGAATGCCATTTAATCACAGTTAATTTAATTGAGTGAGATAGTATTTATTTTTAATCACACATTCTAAATAAGTGTGATTATATACATGTATATATATATATATTTTAATCACCATTTCTAAGTAGGGGATTTTTTTTTTAAGATCCTTGGTATTAAGATTTTTTAGCATAAAGGACACCCAATATTTTCAAATGTCTAAGGTCCCTTAACATCGATCTAGCGAAAATTCGATCCAAAGAATTTCTCTAGACTTCCTAGAGAATTTCTTTGTGTTTTGACCAATTTTCTCTGGTTTGCTCATAATTTTCTCTTTGTTTTTTTTATCAAACCAGAGAAAATTGAACAAACATCATTTTCATTTTGACCAATTTTCTCTGGATTGTAAGGCATTCAGACAACAACAAACTAGAGAAAATTGGACAACTACCATTTGTATTTTGACCAATTTTCTCTGGACTGTAAGACATTCAGACAACAACAAACCAGATAAAATTGAACAACCGCCATTTTCATTTTGACCAATTTTCTCTGGACTGTAAGACATTCAAACAACAGCAAACCAAAGATAACTGAACAACCACCATTTTCATTTTGATCAATTTTCTTTGGACTGTAAGACATTCAGACAACAACAAACTAGAGAAAATTAAACAACCACCATTTTGACCAATTTTTTTTGGACTCTAAGACATTCGAACAACAGGTGCACCAATGTCAATCAAAGGGATCTTGCTTCCAATATACGTATCAAATTTTGCACATATAAATAGAGAAAATGAGAGCTACCTCGTCAATTTGGGCCAAATAAATGATGAGATCCATTCCCAATCACGATGTGTAATACACAAATCGATCACCCAAATAAGCAACAACAACCAATATACACACGCATACACACACACATATATATAGAGAGAGAGACTCATTGAAATGAGAATTTCTCTGGGTTCAAACCAGAGAAATCTAGAGAAAATTGAAATTTCATTGGCTTTGTTCACAAATTTCTCTGTGTTTCTTCACAATTTTAAACCAGAGAAAATTGTTTTAACCAAACCAAAGAAATTTTAGCATAATAATTTTCACTAGCCAGACTAGAACTTCATCACAAATATGGGTGAATAAGCAACAACAACAACTAATATACATATATATAGATTTGTGTAATTGTTATTAACCTCAAGATCAATGTAATTTACCCTTCAAAATATTATTCAATATAGTGGTGATGAACCTCACTGCAAGTTAGAACACCATATCTCGATGGGCAAAAGATTACACAATACCTTGTCTATTTTAACGGGCCAAATGATTGGGTGGTTTCAGCCCAGCTAGCGTTTTCATTAGGATCACCCAACCTGACGCCATCGCTGTCTATACTCAGAAGAAGAAGAAGAAGAAGAAGAACTTGCTCAATTCAAACTATTCAATTTCGACTATTCCAACTTCAATCAATCAACCTTTGAGATCATTTAGTCTTCAATCCTGTAATCAATCTTTGAATTTTGTATTGAATCTGTCAATTAGCGTTGTGAGTTCTTTCAATCATTCAAATTTTTTTCTAGGGTTTTGAATTAAATTTGAGCTTAGTGGCGTGTTTTTGGGTTTTGTGGGGAGGGGGAGGGGGGGTCAAAGAGATATGGATTCGAGCAGGAGAGTCGTTGAATCGTATTGGTGATCGCAGATGATCGATGGTGCGACATTGGATGAAGAGCTGATAGAGAGAAAGAGAGAGAGAGGCCAGTTTGATTTGAGAGAATCAAATTTCTCTGTAATATATGGGTGTCAAGGTTGAGGTACCTTAGACATCACAAAATAATATTGTGGACCTCTTCCATTACTAAAAATCAGATAGGGACCTTAGATCAATTTTCTCTTCTAAAAAAATGTGATTGTATATATTTTTGGGTGAAGCATCAATAAATCCTAAAATGTAATCTTGTAAAGGGTTTAGTCCTTTCTTTTTTCTTATGAATCCAAAAGTCTCATTAAAGTGGAAATTACAAAAAAAGATGGTCACTTACATGTATGGGTTTAATTTTTAAAGGATAAAAGTGGGTTTCTCCAAATGTGAAATTACACATTTGGACAATCTGCACTACAGAGGTTTTAGATTTTTTCTCCTTCTGGAACAAATCCCACATTGCGAATAAGAACGTAATACTCCAATAATGTAACACTCCAATGTAACACGCTAAAAAGCTCCTTAGTGTACTTTTTCCAAACGTAACAACATAACACTCCAAACTTTTTCCAAACGTAACACTTCAATGTAACACATAAAAAAACTCTCTAATATACTTTTTCTAAATGTAACACTCTAATCAATGTAATCTCAAACGTAACACTCCAATGTAACATATATAAAAATACTAAGAAAATTACTTAGTGTACTTTTTTCAAACGTAACACTCACAGTTTGAAATTACAAACTTATCCAAAACTTACTAAGGAATTTTTATACTTCTTTTGAAATGGTTTGAAGAATCTTACATCTTTTTTTATTTTTTATTTTTAGGGTTACATTAGAATATTACATTTGGAAAAAGTACTTTTCTTCGTTTCTTTTGCACTCTACTCCGTATCTGTCTCTCTCTGTGCATACCTTCTGCCTCTTCCTCGAGCATTGCTCTTTCCTCGGGCTCACCATCGTTGAACTTAAGAAGAATTTGGTTTCTTTAAGAAAATAGGTTTTTTCTCTATAATCTTCTAATGAAACTCTGAAACACCTACTTCCTATTGATTTAACACTGAAAGACCTACTTCCTATTGATTTAACTCTGAAACATCTACTTTCTCATGGATTTATGGCATTTTCTCATGGAATTAGGGTTTATTTGATTTAACACAAATATTTTCTCTTGGATTTAGGGCATTTTAATTTGATTTAACACTGAAACATCTACTTTCTCATGGAATTAGGGTTTATTTGATTTAACATTGATACTTTCTCATGGATTTAGGGTATTTTAATTTGATTGAACACTGATTCTCATGGATTAAGGGCATTTTCACATGGAATTATTCGACATTGAAACAACTATTTTCTCATGGAATTAAGGCATTTTTGGTTCCACAATGGTTCTTGAAGAAAATTCTTATCAATTGGTATGGTTCTTGAAGCATTTTAATTTTAGTATGATTACAAATAGTGTTACGAGAGAAGAAAATACAGGTAGATTGTGGCTGGTGGTGAGGTTGGGTTGCTAGAGAAAAACACTCTGAAGTTCAGATGAAAAAGCCTTTTGTCAGATTTGTTTGGTGAAATTTAATAAATTGCTTGGTGAAAATTTGATGGGTTGGTGAAGTTTTTTGTTTGCTAATAGGTAAAGGAGATATTATTATACACCATAGAGGGACGTGTAGAACCCAAATGCAAGATTCCTTAGCAGACAGAGCCCAGAATTGGGATAAATTATTTTTCTCTGAATTATCAAATTAAGGTGTACTGAATTGTCAAAATTTTTTGGTTGATGTGAGTGGAGTAATTTTTCTTGTTTGTTCTTAATTGTAATAGTTGATCCCTTACATGATTTATGCACATGCTTGCGAAAGATATTATAGATTAACACATTCTTATGTTGCAGGCTTGCAGCATCAGGGATGAATTATGAACTTATCCATATTGTGTTTTGTATATGATTGATTGTTGAAGTCCATTTTCTTGATCTAGATATGATTTCTGAAGAAAGGGTTGGATTATTATTTTCATTAATGATTTCGTTGAGAAGTAGTTTTCAATAAATACATTCCCACTTGTCCATGGACACTTTTGATACTTTCTTTTATGTTAGTTTAGTCTAACAGTTTCCAAAGTGATAAAATTAAGAATCTACTAATTTAAAGGGAGAAAAGAGTTTTTTATCTAAAAGTTTTGCTAGATTTGACCTTGATTTGTTGCGCAGCTAGTATTTGGTTAATTTGATCGAGTTTTGAGCTCATGAATTCTTTGATTCCTTTGGTGTTGGATTACAAAAGCTTGGAGACTGATTTCTTATTTCTCTACATGAGTAAACTGGTATAGGAACTACCTTTGGGTCATTACTTCAGATTTGTTACCGTTGGTTTTTTATCATCACAAGCATGATATGCTGCATTTTTGTTTGTTTGAATTAGTACCCTTGGGTCTTTGTTTCAGAAACTACTTTTGGTTTTTTGGTAATGAGATGTTTGTTGATATAGAAACACATGTTTGATGGTTTTGTTACAGAGCTACTCTTCTTTTAAATAAATATATTATTATTATTATTATTATTCAAAGTGTTGACATCACAATTTTTTTTGGTTTGTTCTTGAAGAAAATTCATGAGAAAGTATGGTTCTTGAAGCATTTGAATTTTAATTTTTTTTTTGAATCTTTTAGCAATTAAAATAGGGCGAATTACACTAATGGTCCCTATAGTTTGGGGTTTATGTCACTTTGATCCCTGACTTTTTAATTGTGACACATTTGACCCCAAATTTTGAATCTTATTTGAAATAAGGACAATTGAAGATACCATTACTCAATTTCAAGGGCAAAGTCGTCAATTTGATAAAAAAATATAAACTAATTTGACAAAAATAAATGTCAAAAAAATATTTTGAAATTTTTAAAAATTATTTCTATCCACCAAAGATAAAATTATGTAAAATTGATAAATTTTTTACACATTTATTTATTACCAAATAAATTTTTATTATGTGTTTGGATGATGATCATATAACGGGCGGTTGTTTTTATTTTCATTAAATTAGTTTCTATTTTTTCAAAAGTCAAATGTGGCGACAACTTTGATATCATTATTAAACCAATCCATTAAATAAAAACATCCAAAACTAAAAATATTTCATATATTAAATGTATCGATTACACATTAAAAGCCTAACAACCACCTATTACATGATCATCATCCAAACGCATAATAAAAATTAATTTGGTAAAATAAATAAATACATAAAAAATTTATCAATTTTATATAATTTTATTTTTGGTGGGTAGAAATAATTTTTAAAAATTTAAAAATATTTTTTTGACATTTATTTTTGTCAAATTAGTTTATATTTTATCAAATTGACGACTTTGCCCTTAAAATTGAGCAATGGTATCTTCAATTGTCCTTATTTGGAACAAGATTCAAAATTCAAGATCAAATGTGTTACAATTGAAAAGTCAAGGACCAAAGTGACATGAGTCCCAAACTATAAGGACTGTTAGTGTAATCCGCCCATTAAAATATTAGTATGATTGATGTATACATCTTAAGGCAGGACTAGAAAGCATGCTTCATAAGCTGCATGAAGTTTCTATTATTATGCTTCTAATTATGCCCAAAGCTCCTCATGTTTTAATAATCGAATGCAACGATGTATTATTTCACATCGAGGTGGATGTGATTGGGCAGCTTCGTTCATCTATGCCCTCCTTGTAGGTAGGAAAGGAGAGTGTTCTGGAAATACTTGATTGATATGGCCAGGGAGATGCAGTACCCTTGGTTATGTATTGGTGATCTCAATCAAGTGGGCTCTATTTGGGAGAAGCAAGGAGGAAGGGAGTGTAATACTTCTCAATTGAATGAATTCAGAGAAATGGTTTTGGATTGTGATCTGGTGGATTTGGGGTTTAAGGGGAATGCTTTTAGCTGGTCCAATAATCAGGGTGGCAGAGACAATGTTCGAGAAAGTTTGGATTGTGAATTGGTGATAGTTGCATGGAGGGATTTATTCCCGAATGCCCAAGTATTTCATGATATTTGCTTTGGATCAAACCACTGCCCCTTGGTGATTAATTGTTATGTCCCATTGGTTCGGGTACCTAGAAAATTTCAATTTGAATCACTTTGGAATTGTGTAGACACAGTTAAATCTACATGGGATCATGAACAATCAGGCTCTCATATGTTTCAACTTGTACAGAAATTGAAAAGATGTCAAAGAAGGCTATGGGCATGGAGTGGACAGGAGTTTGGAAATGGAAGAAGGCAAACAGAGAAACTTCGAGAGCAAATTGCAAGGGTCTAGACCCAAGATCATTCAACGGAAAATGAGGACCTATAGAAGTGTTTATGTCAGGAGTTGGAAATGGTAATGAAAACAGAGGAGATGTTTTTTCATCAGAGATCCCAGGTTTGGTGGCTTAATTTTGGAGATAGAAATTTGGCTTTCTTTCATGCGACCATTAATCAACGACGTCAAAGGAATCAGATTTTACAATTAAAGAATGAAGCTGGTAGTCTACTTACTTCAGACTCAGAAATTATTTCCCATTTGTTCGATTATTTTTCAGACCTATTTTCTGGAGATAGTGGGGGAGGAATGATAGATGCTTTAGAGGTGGTGGGTAGGGTCATTACGGATAGCATGAACTCTCTATTGATTCGGGATGTGTTGGATGATGAAGTCAAGTTAGCTATTTTTCAACTGGGTTCCTTGAAAGCTCCTGGGCGGGACGGATTTCTTGGTTATTTTTATCATAAGCATTGGGACATTGTGGGGCCATCTGTGTATAAAGCAGTGAAAAGTGCTTTTCGGGGGGGGGGGGGACATTTGTTGAAGGAACTCAATCATACGAATTTGATCCTTATTCCTAAAGTTCAAGTTTTGGAAACATTAATGCATTATAGGCCAATCAGTCTGTGCAGCTTTAACTTAAAGGTGATTACTAAGATTCTTGCTAACAGATTAAAAGGGATTTTGAGGGAGGTAATCACGCCAAATCAATCGGCTTCTGTGTCGGGACGACTAATACAGGATAACATTATTGTGGCCCATGAGGCATTTCATGCATTGAAGCTTCGGAAAAGTAGGATGGAGGACGTGGTG
The DNA here is from genome assembly GCA_036172215.1 of Camellia granthamiana. NCBI lineage: Eukaryota > Viridiplantae > Streptophyta > Magnoliopsida > Ericales > Theaceae > Camellia > Camellia granthamiana. The sequence goes on from CM069903.1 coordinate 150,091,522, forward strand.
CTCAAAGTAGATATCAACAAAGCATATGATCGTGTTCATTGGGGCTTTTTGAGAGCTACGCTGGAAAAAATGGGGTTTTATTCCAAATAGGTCTAGTGGGTAATGGAATGCGTTACTACAATATCCTTTTCAGTGATTGTTAATGGGGCTCAGAGGACAAACTTTAAGTCATCAAGGGGGTTACGGCAAGGGGATCCATTGTCTCCCTATATGTTTATTCTCATTATAGATGTATTCTCGAGATTGATTGTTCGAAGCGTGCAAGAGGGGAAAATTTCTGGACTACAGATATGGAGGGGGTGTCCTATCCTCTTGCATCTGTTTTTTGTGGATAATGCAGTGCTATTTTTAAGGCAAATGCTGAAGAGTGTCAGGAGGTTGGTAGATTACTAAAAATTTATGGTGATGCTTTAGGGCAATCTGGGAATTTTGATAAATTGGGGGTACAATTCTCAGGCTATGTTTCTCTCTCTCGGCAGTTGAAGATCTGTGGGATGTTAGGGATTCCAAAAATGAAGGCAAGGGTGAGATATTTGGGGCTGCCATCATGTTGGGGCCGCTCCAAGGCTGAAGCTTTTAATTTTTTATGCGAAAAGGTTTTATCTAAGTTGCAAGTATGGAAGCCTAAGTTACTTTCCAAGCGAGTCGTGAAGTTCTAATTAAATCTGTGGCCCAGGCGATGCCAACTTATGCGATGGCAAATTTCATATTTCCCAATAAGCTTTGTGATAAGTTGAGCTTCTACATAAGGAATTTATGGTGGAAAGGTGATCCTGAGGAGGGTGGAATTCAATGAGCCAGCAGGAGTAAGTTGTGTTTGATTAGGAAAAATGGTGGTTTGGGCTTCCAGGATTTTCATGCTTTTAATAGAGCGCTCCTTGCTCGCCAAGGATGAAGATTAATAAAATATCCGGACTCCTTATATGCAAAAATTATGAAAGGAATCTACTACCCCAACTCGGATTTTTATCATGCAGCTAGGGGGTTGCGACCCTCGCAGGCATGGGCAAGCTTGCTGCAAGGTAGAGAAGTTCTTAATAGTGGGCTTCAGTGGCAAGCTTTAAACGGCAAATCGATTAATTTTTGGGAGGATCAATGGATCCCTTCAAATCCGGGGTTTAAAGTCTAGACGGCAAGGAACATTAGGGCAAAGGTGCAAATTGAAAAGCCCAGTCCACGCTTCTCCTTAAAATCCATGTATTAAAGAGAGGAAAACTGAAGCCTTATAACTAGCATAGATGGGGCAACTACAGGCGATGTGGGACACATTTTAACACACCCTCCTGGACCACAATATGTAGTAGCCAAACAAACGGCACACCAATCACAAGCCCAACAAAGCTCTGATACCAAATTGAAAAGTCCAATCCACACTTCTCATTAAAACTTAGGTATTAAGGAGAGGAAAATTGGAGCCTCATAACCAGCACAAATGGGGCAACTCTAAGCGATGTGGGACACATTCCAACAGTGCAGAAGGTGAGTAAGGTGATTGCTCCCGTTCGTAAAACATGGGATGAGGCAAAAATTAGAACTCTGGTTGCGGATGAGGATTGTGATGCCATCCTCTCCATCCCAGTTGCGGTGATGGAAGGTGTTGGACCATTTTAATATCTTTTATTTATTATTTTGGTGTAACCATTTTCTTAGTTAATGGTCATTATTTTGGTGGTGTAACCATTTTCTCTTGTTTAATGGTCATTATTTTTTGGTGTAATTTGTAAGGTCCTAATGGCCTATAAATAGTCCCTCTCATCTATTCTTTTCTACACCAACACACACTAACTATTTTCTACACAAGAGAGATTACTAGCAAAGAAGGGTGTTTTTCTTGGTGGAGCTTTGGGTTTACCATCTTGTGCAGAGTTGGCCTGAACCATACGACAAGTGGTCGGGCTGTTGTATCCTGGAGGGGACAAGTCATAGTTTTGTGACTGCTGCATTGGTTTTTGGATTCTTCCTACCGCAGTGGGCTTGATCTCCTTAAAGAAAACGAGATATCCGTGCATCAGCTTGATCTATTTGTATCTCATTTTCTTTGCATCATTTATCAAGAAAATATAATTTTTTTTGGTATTTTCACCAACAATTTTAAGGAGATCAAACATGGAACAAGTACCAGAAAAAACCAATGATGGAATTAGAGATCTCAACAAGCCTTTCAAGTTCGAAGGAGTTCATTTTAAGACGTGGAAAGGAAAAGTTCTTTTTTACCTTAGCCTTTTGAAAGTTGCATATGTTCTTACCAAAAAGAATCCAAACAAAATCCCAACCGAGGAGATGAATGATGAAGACTACGAGGCACATGAAGCAAAAGTGGCTTCCTATAATACAGATGAGTATAAATATCGCTTTTATCTCTTAAATTTCCTTGCTGATTAATTTTATGATTATTACTATGACACCACTTACATGTTGTCTTCTATTAATTTTTGGCATGTTCGATTGTGTCATATTAATAGTAAATATGTGAGAATCATAGTAGTTTAGGATTAATTCCTAAAGTGACAAAAAATTTTGAGAAATGTGAAGTTTGCAGTAAAGAAAAAATTACCAAGAGACCTCATAAAAGTGTTGAAAAAAATACCGAATTGCTAGAATTATTTCATACTGATTTGTGTGAGTTTGAAGGAATTTTAACTCGGGGTGGTAACCGATATTTTATCACTTTTATTGATGATTTTTCAAAATACACAAATGTATATTTATTAAAAAATAAAAGTGATGCTTTTGAGAAATTTAAAGAATTCCTTCTTGAAGTGGAAAATCAATTCGGTAAAAAGATTAAAAGAATTAGAAGTGATAGAGGCCGAGAGTATGAATCTCTGGGATTCAACTCTTTTGTTCAGTCTTTGGGAATTATTCATGAGACTACTCCACCATATTCACCTTCATCTAATGGCGTAGCTGAAAGAAAAAATAGAACGTTAATTGACTTGACGAATGCTATGCTTATTGATTCAGGTGCTCCCTCAAATCTTTGGGGCGATGCTATTTTGACAGCTTGCCATGTGATAAATAGAGTGCCATACAAAAAGACTAAAATTGTACCTTATGAGTTGTGGCTGGGGCGTAAACCAAATCTAGGTTATTTGAGGGTTTGGGGTTGTTTAGCTTTTGTGAGGCTTGCAGATCCTAAACGACCTAAATTGGGTGAACGAGCTACCACCTGTGCTTTTCTTGGGTATGCGTTGCATAGTACAACTTATAGATTTTTTGATATGGAAAATAATATTATTTTTGAATCAGGTGATGCTATTTTTCATGAAAATAAATTTCCTTTCAAATCTATAAATAGTGGGGGTCAAATAATTTCTGAAAATATTTTATCCATGCCTAGCTCTTCTACTCCTTCTCAAGTTTTTCAAGAAAAAGAAAATTTTCAAATCCAACCAAGAAGAAGTAAACGAGATAGAGTTGAAAAAGATTTTGGCCTTGATTATTATCTTTACAACGTGGAAGAAATTCCTTTTATGGTGCAAGAAGCTTTATCATCACCTGATGCTATTTTCTGGAGAGAGGCTGTAAATGATGAGATAGACTCACTACTTTCAAATAAAACATGGAAGCTAGTGGATTTACCTCCAAGTTGTAAAACTATTGGGTGTAAATGGGTCCTTCGTAAAAAACTTAAACTGGATGGAACTCTAGATAAATATAAAGCGAGGCTTGTCGCTAAAGGTTTTAAGCAACAAGTTGATCTTGATTTCTTTGATACTTTTTCTCTGGTTACTAGAGTTACATCCATTAGACTGTTGATAGCAGTGGCTACAATTCATGATTTAAAAATTCATCAAATGGATGTAAAAACAGCATTTTAAAATGGAGATCTAGATGAGGAGATTTACATGGACCAACCTGAAGGCTTTGTGGAGCCTGGCTAAGAAAGCAAGGTGTGTAAGCTAACTAAATCCCTTTATGGTTTAAAACAAGCTCCTAAACAGTGGCATGAGAAATTTGATTCCTGCATGCTTGAGAATGGCTATAAGACGAATGAATGTGATAAGTGCATTATATTATAAAACTTGTGAAAATGCACATGTGATTATTAGCCTATATGTGGATGATCTACTTATCTTTGGCTCTAATTTGCATATTATAAATGAGAATTAAAATATGCTCAATAGCCACTTTGATATGAAAGATCTTGGTGAAGCCAATTTTATTTTGGGAAATAAAATTACCAAGACTAATGATGGTGTTTTTCTTGATCAATCGCATTATGTTGAGAAAATGTTAAAGAAATATAATTTTCTAGACTGTAAACATGTTGCTACTCCTTTTGATGCAAGCATACATTTGTCTGTTGTAACAAATGAAAAGGAAGTAATTAATCAAAAGGAATATGCTAGCATGATTGGTAGTTTGAGATATGCTACTGACTGTACTGGACCTGACATTGCATATGCTGTTGGAGTACTTAGTAGGTTTACTAGCAAGCCAAGTCGAGATCATTGGCTAGCCACATGAAGAATTATGAGATATTTATCTGGAACCAAAAATTATGGTTTTTTTTTTATTTATAACAAGTATCATGCGGTACTTGAGGGATATAGTGATGTCGATTCGAACACTTTGTCAAGTGATTCTCTCTCCACCTCGGGTTTTATTTTTACCTTGGGTGGTGGTGCTATATGTTGGAAGTCTAAAAAACAGACGATAATTGCCAATTCTATAATGGAAGCTGAGCTTACAGCGTTAGCTTCGGCATGTGAGGAAGCGAATTGGTTGAGAGATTTATTACATGAAATTCCTTTTTGGGAAAAACCAATTCCTCCTGTGTTAATTCGTTATGATAGCACTGCTGCTATTGGTAGAGTGAACAATCATTTTTATAATGGTAAATCCAGACCTACTCGAAGGAAACACAGTAATGTGAGATCCTATTTGAGTAATGGCATCATAACTGTGAATTATGTAAGATCTTGTGATAATCTTGCAGATCCGTTAACCAAGGCCTTGGCGAGAGATAGGGTCTGGAATATATCGAGGGGGATGGGTTTGAAGCTTATAAAATCATAAACCATGTATGAGGATACCTAACCTAGGGACCAGAGATCCTGTAACTAGGTTCAATGGGAAGAACGAATCATATGGTGGTTGTAAAAAATGCACTCTTTAACATTTTGTTATCTATCCCTATGATGTAAGTGCATTTGTCCTGTAATGTTGGAGCGTTGAGTTTTTATACTCTTAATGAAATTCTGTAGCTCTTGTTGAGTGGGGTGTGTAAATTACAAGAACATCCTTGATAGATTTCACCTATGTGAGTATGAAAGTTGGGCCGCTTTCTATGAGAACAAGGCTTATTCTCAAATATGCTCATGAAAATTGGGATTAGCATAAGGTCGTAATGTGCTAGTTATTAAAGCTCATGTCAACACCTGGATTATTATGTGTGAGCAGTAATTCTTTATTTCCCCTAAGCAGTCATAGTTCAAGTCTAAGACCACTACTAACTCTGGAGTAGAGGTTGCTGTTTCACTAATGAAGGTTCAATGCACAGCACACCTTCATGATGCACACTAACCTATCTTTGTTTGGTAATCTCTTTTGTCCTTGTTGATATTAAAATGAGTGGGGGATTGTTGGACCATTTTAATATCTTTTATTTATTACTTTAGTGTAACCATTTTTTCTTAGTTAATGGTCATTATTTTGGTGGTGTAACCATTTTCTCTTGTTTAATGGTCATTATTTTTTGGTGTAATTTGTAAGGTCCTAATGGCCTATAAATAGTCCCTCTCATCTACTCTTTTCTACACCAACACACACTAACTATTTTCTGCACAAGAGAGATTACTAGCAAAGAAGGGTGTTTTTCTTGGTGGAGCTTTGGGTTCACCATCTTGTGCAGAGTTGGCCTGAACCATACGACAAGTGGTCGGGCTGTTGTATCTTGGAGGGGACAAGTCATAGTTTTGTGACTGCTGCATCAGTATTTGGATTCTTCCTACCACAGTGGGCTTGATCTCCTTAAAGAAAACGAGATATCCGTGCATCAGCCTGATCTATTTGTATCTCATTTTCTTTGCATCATTTATTAAGAAAATATAATTTTTTCTGGTATTTTCACTAACAGAAGGAAACGACACTATAGTGTGGCGCCATGACTCGAAGGGCTGTTACACGATCAAATCGGCTTTCAAGAAGCAGTGAAGCAAGCTTCTGTAGGGACTAATTTACCTTGCTCTTCTTCAGATTGGTTTGAGAAGGAATGGAAGTTTGCATGGAATTTGAATTTGCCTTTAAAACTCAAACACTACTTGTGGAGGATTTATCGTAACACCTTGGCAACAAATAGAATTTATGGCGTAGGCGGTGTGCCAATTCCGCTCATTGCCCTGTGTGTCTATCAGTTGTGGAGTCGGTGGAACACCTTTTAGTTGAATGTGAATGGGCTAAAAGAGTCTGGTTTGGCAGTGGGCTGGGCTTCAAATGTGATGAACTTAACTTGGAAACGGTTTGGTCTTGGTTTGGTAATCTCTTTGCATCCTTGGGTGCAGTGAGTTGGGGTAGGATAGTGATCTGCTCAATGGTTTGGGTGGCTTGGAGCATTTGGAAGGCGAGAAATGATTACCTTTTCAACCAATGCCCTGTGAATCCAATCGAGGTGATTGCTAAGGCTAAAAGAGAGGAAGCTGAATTTTTGACAGCTTGTGAGGTGGACTCTGCCTTTGTGGAAACAGCAGCAGCGACACAGGGTCATGAGCCTCATTGGATTCCTCCTTCGAGAGGGAAATGGAAATTTAAAAGCGATGCGGCAATTGACTTGAGCAGAGGCAAGGGGGCTGTTGCAGTACTTCTTAGGGACGAGAAGGGCCATCATCGCTGCAAAAATTTGGTTGGCAACAATAATACAAGGTGAAGCATCTGTAGTGCAACTTGCTTGCACCATGGCCCGTGCTCTTAATTGTGCAAATGTGGAGATTGAGAGTGATTGCAAAAATGTCATTCAGCTGTGTGTCAGAGAGGGTTCCTCCATGGGATATTTGTGCTGTGATGAATGATATTTGATCAATGGCCAGCAGCGGGGGTTTGGCTTTTAAATGGTGCCCCAGAGTTAGGAACAGGGCTGCACATTGGGTGGCTTCCGCTTGTTTGCATGATACTTTGCCTGTTAATTGGATTTCCCAGCCTCCTATGGCTTTTGTTGGGTGCCTTTAGCTCAATTCTGTGTAATTGAATATTTTCTTGATCCCAAAAAAAAAAAAAAAAAATTGTATTCTTAATATCAGTTTAGGAATGTAGGATTAGGTGTAAAATCAATTTAACCATGGACTACCAGATTTTGCATGTTCATAAAAATAAAATAATAATAATAATAATGTAAATTCAATGAGATGTTACATATTTTATGGCTTCTACTAGTTTGGGATTTTTTTTCCAATAAAAAGATGGATAAGTGGATTTTTTCCTTCAGCAGGAATCACATATATTTTGGGCTCAACAAGATGATTTAGGGCAGTGGATTCAATTGTTGAATTCTTTCTTTGGTTTCAAAATTGATTTTTTATTTATTTATTTGTTTATTTTATTTTTATTTTTATCTTACATGTTGAGCAGTGTTAAATCGCTTTTGCGTGTGTTTGCTATTACCCTGACAACAACCAACATGGCATCTATTTGGGTGTCAAAAAGAAATATGCTGATAGATATTGAATCCTCCAAATATTATTACAAGTGGGTTCACAATTTATTGAGTTCATAGTTTTAGCAAGGTTTATAGTTTAATTTAAATGGAGTAGTTTAATTCACAAGGAACAAATTCTTGGAAGTGTTTGTGTAGGGAATACATTTGATTTCTTGTTGTGGGATTTTTGTATTGAGTTGATCAAAGTTATTTTTCTTCTTTTTTTATTTATTTATTTTTTTTATGGTTTTCGTTTGTGTGGTAATGTGGTTTGGAAATACTCTTGGATCCTAAAGGACGTTCTTGATCCTCTGATTGCCACTTGAAAAGGAATTAACACTCTGGTCGGGGGTGCCGGAATTAGCACTCTGACAGACAAGTTAGTATATGTCTCACGTTTGCTTATGTCTCAAGTTTCTTGGGGTTATCTCTTATATACCTCTCTTTGGCTGATGTTCCTCTATTTATATTCGCTTTTGGGCCTCAGGGTCAGGCCCACTTTTAATCCACCGTGTGATCGTAAAAGTCAAAAAAAAAATTCGGTGGTTAACCTCATTCCAATGCGAGTGTCAGAACGCACACGTTTTTCGGTCATCATTACAATTTCCCGCCCCTTCGTACCCTTCCTTCATTTATTGTGATTTAAAACTTCGTTGTCCCTTTGAATGCATGTTTTTTGAATACTCAAAGCTCCTGGTCTGCCTTTTGACATACCACTTCTATTTCGCGACCTCTGCAACCTCCTTCCGTTTCTCATTGTCTCCTCTACTTCTTGTAAGTTCTCTTCTCCTTCATTTTGAATCCCATTTCCTTGTTTGTTTCTAGTTTAGCGTACTCCTTAGACTAGCTAGGATGGCAAAACATTTGAAAGACCTCCTTTTTGCGGATCGAATTTCTGGTTTTCAACGCCATTTTTCCATCCCCGACGATGTCCATTTGTCACTCGTGACAGACAGCACCCTTGATATGGAGAGGACTGATGAAAGTACAATCATCTTTCCTCTCCTATCAATTGCTGAGGGCGGAGTCCGTTTCCCCCTCCACCCATTCCTTAGGGCCGTCCTTCGCCATTGGGGTCTAATCCCCTCTCAACCTAATGTAAATTTTTTCCGAATCATGATGGGGATTATAGAGTTGAACCGACGCCTTAGGATCAATCTTGGCATACCTGTTATTCGGCATTGTTATGCCTTGGCCAAATCTTTTGGCCGGTAGGGGCGTTATTTTCTCAAGGCCAAGGACACCGACCATCACTTGGTGACTATGCTTGCCAGCTCTGGTAAGCAAGTTGATGATGTCATGGTCATTGTCCGAGGTAATTAGGAATTCAGCGAAGGCGAAGATCGCCCAGATCCTATACCTAGACGGAGAGGCGAACCAGGTGGCCGTATAGTTCTTTACGTGTATCTACTTTATATTTACTCGACTTTCTTTCCACGTACTCATCATTTTATTTATGCAGGCAACGATTTGAAGAAAGTTCTGGTTTCAGCCAACGACGCTGTGCTTACAGAAATCAAAGCCGCACTCCAGTTCTTTGGCCATCCAAACCTCCAGAAGCAAGGGAGGGCGGCCCATATACTTCTGAGGTATGAGCCGACTTACACAACATTTTCGGCTGCAGACAACATTCCGACTCCACGGGGCGAACAGCAGCTCACGGCCCTTATCTTCCCCCGCTTCAAAAGCCTTAGGAAGATTGGTTTGGAAGCTTCTGATTCGGAGTAGGCCGAAGAACCATTAGCCGAGGAAGTTGCCGAGCAGCCGAGTCAGTTCGCTTTGGAAGCCGAAGAAGTTGAGGAGGCTCTAAATTCAGCTTTTCAGGAAGCTGGCCTTAGTTTATCCAACCCTCCATCCACTTCAGGTTGAGGGGACGTCTCCTTTGAAGATATTTTTACTGATTTAGGAGATCTTCCCGGCTCGTATCCTGAGAACATGGTGGGGGAATCGCTTACGCAGTTGGCAAGGAGGAAAAACGCCGAACGGATGGCAGCCCGGAGGAGGGCCGAGACCATCCATTCTGAACTTGCTGCGGCGACTGAGTCTTCTCCGCCTGTTATCGTGGAAGAAAGGACTCAAATTGAGACGGCCGAGATGGAGCAGATAGTCGAACGGTCGAGTCAGGAGGCCGATCAGAGGGGTAAGAAACGTCCTGCCGAGAGCGAAGCCGACCCTGAGGAATCACTCACCGATAAACGGCTGCGTTTGGAGGAGTCGGACTCAGTCATGCCGTTCATCATCCAACCAAGGGTAAAGAACGTGCCGATTGCGTCCGACGTGTCGACTCTCAAAGATTCGGCAGTGGCCTTGAGTATGGCTTCCTCAATTTCCCTGCCGGTTGACAGGCTTTCGTTCAGAGCCAGATCTGCTGTCAATAGCATTAGCCGCTCAATCGTCCCTATTGGTACATGATGTAACCTTATTTTCGGCTTTCTGCCTATGTGCATATAAACGTATATTATTATTTATTACTTTTACTTTTAAACTCTAACTCCTTATTTTGCAGATGGTGGGCAGGATAGCCAAGATCGGTCGCCGCCAATATGATGCTATTGAGCAAATTGGCTTTTTGAAAGCCGAAATTAAAAGTGAGAAGAGCAAGGCTGTGGAGGCCTCTCAAAGAGCCGAGTCCGAGGTAGCGAGAGCGGCGGATGAGCGCGCAAGAGCTGACGTCGAGGCAGAAAAGGTGAAGAGTTCTGACTAGCTTAGATTGGCCGCCGAGGAGAGGGCAAACGCGAGCGAAGACGTGCTCAAGTTGGCCAAGGAGGTGATTTCCAAACTGGAAGCCGACTTGGAAGAATCGAAGAAGGCGAAGGAAATAGCCGATTTCGAGATTTCCAAAGTGTTCCAAGCTGGGAAGGACGCCGCCTTGGAGAACTATGTGGAGGAAGTCCCCAAATTCGAGAATCGGGGATTCAAACACGGTTGGCTCAAAGCCCTCACTGTCGCTAATGTGACATTGGCCCAACCGATTCCATACGAGTAGGTGGACGTTGAGCCGCTGGAGTCTGACCCCGAAGATTGACTAGGGTGACATTTTGAATTTTGTTAGGCATCTTCCATGCATAGTTCTTGTAAATTTTTGTTAGTAGATTTCTGTTAGTTTAAGGTAATTTTCATGTATAAAATGACCACTATCTGTACTCAATTTATTAATGAAAATTTCCTTTGCTTTTTACTATTATCTGTACTCAATCTTTGTTAATTAATGAAGATTTTTTCTTTTCACTACTTTGGGTAAAATGACTACTGTCTATTGTGCGTGCTAGCTATCGATCCAATAGGATGTAGGATCATGACATGAGTAAATTAAACATCCCACTAAATAGCTGTCGATTAGATAATTACGTATCTTGGCAATTTAGCAATTTAGCCGTCTTTCAATTTAGCTGAATGAATTCATGAACATGCCCTTGCCCCAGTTAATGGTGGCTCATGGAATGTCTGGGGCACATGACCCAATTGGCACAAGGCCCTGAGATTTGGCTCATTAGATTAGCGAATCCTTAGCCGCTAAGATTAACGAATTTGCCCCTGCCCCAGTAAGGAATGAACTGGAACGCCGAATATCGGTGGCTCATGGAATGGCTGGGGCACATGATCCAATCGGCTCAAGTCCCTAAGATTTGGCCAATTAGATTAGCGAATCCTTAGCCGCTGAGATTAACGAATATGCCCCTGCCCCAGTTAAGGAATGAACTGGAACGCCGAATATTGGTTGCTCATGGAATGGCTGGGGCACATGTTCCATTCAGCACAAGGCCTTGAAATTTGGCCGATTAGATTAGCGAATCCTTAGCCGCTAAGATTAACAAATCTGCCCCTGCCCCAGTAAGGTATGAACTGGAACGCCAAATATTGGTGGTTCATGGAATGGTTGGGGCACATGATCCAATCGGCGCAAGGCCTTGAGATTTGGTCGATTAGATTAGCGAATCCTTAGCTGCTAAGATTAACGAATCTGTCCCTACCCCAGTTAAGGAATGAACTGGAACACCAAATATCAGTGGCTCATGGAATGGCTGGGGCACATGATCCAATCAGCGCAAGGCCCTAAGATTTGGTCGATTAGATTACTGAATCCTTAGCCACTAAGATTAACAAATCTACCCCAGCCCCAATTAATGAACTGGAACGCCGAATATTGGTGGCTCATGGAATGCGAGCATTGATGAGATCGCCTCAGGAGCGCTGCCCCTATAATCAATAATTGGGATGGGGGCTACGTGCGCAAGGGTGCCATTGTTGCATTCTAATCCAACAAATTGGGAGAAGAAAAAAGAAGTGTGGACGACTGTGGATGGCAAGAAGACTATTTTTCAACAGCGGGAGGGAAAGTAGGACACTCGCAGAGCTGGATGTAGAGATGAACTGGGGTGGCGAGCCTACGCGCACGGTGAGTAGGACGTCGAGGGAGCGTGAGAAACGCCAATCCTCATGTCACCGAAGTAGGTCACCCCGAAGGGAAAAACAGCAACGAGGTAACTCCCTTCATTCGAGACGTGAAACCCGTGCGACACCGCACCTGTTGAGTTTTTCAGTGTTTGTTGGGAACAAATCGATGACGGAGGCGGATTTCATCATCCGTGACTCAAATGTACCAGTCAAGTTTGCATGACAGATTTTTCCACCAGAAGTTCAGTAGTCCATGGTCGGCCAGGCTGATTACGAAGTTTTCCGAGAAGGTGTTCATGGAGCAGTAAAGGGTTTGTACACCTCTTACGAAATCGGAGGCGTCTACGTGCTGCATGAAGAGAGATAGAGTAAAAGGATGCTCACATTCAGAGCTCGCTAGCCCGCGCAGAGAAGGCCGAAAATGAGCTGAAGAGAACTAGCGCCTCTAAGACTCACTCGGCGAGTCAAGTGAATCCGATTGTCGTGGAGTGAGTAAATCGCTGAATTTTGGATCACGTGATCGCCGACCGAGATACAGCCAGCATGTTTGCAATTGAATCGGTGAAGGCTAGGTCCTACGAAAAAGGCTTTCATGACGACCGAAAAATCGGAATAGATAAGACTAAGGAAAAACTAGCCGAGGAGGTCTGTCGATGCGAAAATCGCGGATTTAAGCATGGATGGACCAAGGCACTCCAAGCAACGGGCATTGATCCGGCGTCACCCTTATATCAGAGCTATACTTTCCCGTTTGAGGCTTACGAAGCCGAGAAGACTGACGATGAGAGAGGCGCTGAATAATTTTTTCGTATTATTTTTATTATTTATTATTATTTTTTTTAAAAAATGTAAAGCATGTACTTATGATCTATTGAATAAAATGTATCATTCTAGATGTCGATATGTCATTCGATCGTTGCCCTATACTTCCAACTCACGTCCTCATTTTCCTTCCTTTAATTTATGGATAATTAATGCTTGCAGATTAAGTTGTCTACTACTACACGTTGATCACAATATCCGTGCAAGGAGCTCCGGATTCGGAGGATTATTCGGCTTAAATGTGTCAATCACGAAGGCCGCTTCGAATTCTGAGGCATCTTGGTGTGGATAATGTCATTCGTGAAAGGGCGCTCCAAATTTGGAAACTTATTCGGCCCAAACGTCATTGACGCTGGGCGCTCCGAATTCGGAGGCTTCTTTGTGTTGGCCCAAACATCATTTCTGCAGGGCGCTCCGAATTCGGACACTTATTCGCCCCAAACGTGTTTTCCATTAAGGGCGCTCCGAATTTGGAGGCTTATTCGACGCGACTGTGTTTTTCATGATGGGCGCTCTGAATTTGGAGGCTTTTTTGGCCCAACCGTGTTTTTCATGATTAGCGCTCCTATAGACCCGACTTTCTTCGCGCCCCCGTTCGGAGGGCATTGAATTGGTCGTCCTACGGTTCGGACTCCCGTCACGGTTCTGAATCTAATCTCACAAAGTGCAATGTAAGACTGATAAATCACCAAAGAGCCCAAACCTGGCAATTGGTTTTGAAAAATCAAGTTTGAATCAAAAAATGCCAAACATGGACTGCTTTGCCAGATTACAGAGTCGCCACCTAAATATTTTGTTTTGGGAAATTTAGGAAACCCTGACTCGTGCCAAAGGCCACATGTTCGTCGTCACCAAAGTTGCCTCGACTTGGGAACTTGGGTACGAGAGGGGAAGGTCCTGAAATGAGCACCCTCGCTCGCCCGATCAAAGATCGGCCTCTACTAAACATGATATGTTGTTTTATAAACACATGTGTTGTTATTCCGGTTATTAATCTAATTTACTATGTGATGCGCACAACATACAAGTATAGACTAAAAATCGCAAGAATCGAAACAAATCAATTCATGTTTGTTTTCGAAAATGGTTTGAAAGTACCACTCTCAAGTGGGCTAAAGCGCAGATTTGCCACCCTCAAGTGGGCTTAAAACAACATGATTTTGCCACTTCGCAAAGTGGGCTTAAAACTCGCATTTGATGAATTGTTCCAATTCAAGCAACAAAACCTTCATCCACAGGCATTCATGCAGTTTATCACTTAAGCAAATAGCCTGATGGCAAGCATGCTATCATGGCAACACTCACACTCATGCAAGCATGCTAAAGCGTAAATACTTACAGTATACTCCGAGCCAAAACAAAAGCTAGTTAGAAACCATTTATGATCCTAACTATGCAAGATGCCTAATGCAACACATACAAAAATGCAACTAAATAGGCTCGGCTATCTAAGATGGCATATGAATGCAACACTTTGATAACATGCTTTGAAACACATATTCAAAGAAGTGTATTGAAATTGCGATGCAGTTTGAATGATGCGCCAAACTTGGTGCATGCAAAACAAATGAATGATACAAACATACAAGCATAAGGTATGCTAATCAAAATATGCCCTAATCTAACCATCGAAACCGGTTAAATAAAAGGGAGAAAGACGTGGGGTTGGAAGACATGCACACACACACGCACCCTTATTACAACATTACGCCCTCTTGAAGGAGGGTCCGAATGATTAAGCTAAGCTACGTTAAGCTAAGCTAATTATTACAAAACAATTAATTAACTATGCTAGCTAATTAATTATTACAACACAATTGAATAATTAGCTATGCTAAGCTAATTAAAATATAACAAAACAAATTAAGCTAATTGATTATAACACATGTATGAATTAGCTACAATTCCAAGCAATTAAATGGCCTCGTGGGTGAGGGAGGCATGCATACTCGGTTGGCTTCCTCCCGAAAATCCACCACCTTGCCTCAAGATGCCTCTGTTTGCACATCTTTGGTCCTCTGAAAATTATGCTAACTTCCAGACTGCTTCTATTTGATCTCAAGAACATGCTGAGGGTTGATTGGCTAGAAATGGTGCCTATCGGCCACTACTTCCCTGAAATTACTCTTTTTGCTGCAACATAGAGCAAACAGAGGCACGGCAGTGTATTTGCAAGAAAATGTGTGTACTACCACCCTCCTCATCATGCCTCAAGCTCAAAGGAGAGGGGTACTCGGCTCTCGAGCCACCAATCAAGCATCTCAATGCATGATGGCCCAAAAACCAAGTTTGTACAAGCTTAGTGAATGCACACATAAGACTCAAAAGGCCAACACCCTATCATGCATGATCAAGGGTGACAGCGACCCAGAAATGTAATACGTTTTCACTTTGAGTATGAAACGTCCCACATTTCTCGTGTTTGGATTAATGTCCGATCCAAACACATGCAATGCAACGCACATGCCTATCTTGCACAAGTTTTACTTGGTTCAATTCTTGTTTACATATTTTAGCTTACCAATTAGTCCTTTAACCGGTTTGTCCAATGTGAAAGTCCTCTAATGAGAGGAAGGCCAATCAAAAGATGACTTAAGACATGGGAGAGACCATGCCTTTGACTAGGAGGAACCCTCAAAAGAGGGTTAAAGTCATTTAAGCACAAGCCCCAATCCCAAGCTTAAACACAACTTTAAGACTAACCAAGCCCCAAAGCAAATAGAAAAATAAAGAAATGAGGGAGGTGGCAGAATTTCAGTGCTGAAATGGCATGAAACACAAGACTCTAACATGCAAACAACTCATATACAACATGTTAAGAGACTTAAGCATTAAAACTAGTGAAGACCTTTACACTAGAGGCATGCAATGCAATGATCAAATGACCAAACCAGCTATGGATAGACCTAAAACATGCCAAAACAGTGGCCTAAACATTCTGAAATTGAAGCACCAAAAGCTAGAAAAACATGCGCACATGTTGGCTCGCAAGCTAGGCATAAGGCACAACTTTCAAAAAAAGCAATTAAAGAGTGATATATGCAAGAGTATGACAGAGGTATATGCTCTGAAATCACATATAAAATGATGCTATGGCATGCAAATAACCCAAGCAAAGCATGCTAGAGGACTCAAAGCACAAAGCTTAACTAAAGCAACTACACTATAGCTATACAAAGTAAGTCTCAAGAGACTAAGACCACTCAAAACAGAGTTTAAGCATGTCAAATCAAGGCCAAAAACATGCTGGAGTGGAGCCAACACATGCTAGAATAATAGGTTAAAACACTATGCATGCAAGGCTAGTAAGCAAAATTACACTACAAGTGTAAGATGCAAGCAATAAGTGACTGATCCAGCCAAAAACAGAGTTTAAACATGTTAAAATATGGCCAACAACATGCTTGAACTAAGCTAACGTAATGCCATAAAAACATGCTACTTTGTATTGCTAACAAGGCATAGCATAGAGAGACAAGGAGGGGAGGCCATCCCCTCCCATTTTGGGCCTCAAAACAAACTTTCCACCACTGAAATTCCTCTGGAATTCAGTGGTTTTAAGGCCAAAAAAAGATTGTTTGAAAAGCTTGAAAGATAGCTCAAAAGGCCTTACAAGCCAAGGAGAAAAGGGGAGGAAATACCCCCTAGCCAAATAAGGCTTAAACCACCATTTTAGAACCTTAAAATCAGAGTTTTTTAGAGGTTGGAAATATCCTCAAAGTAGTGTAATAAGATGGCCAAATACTTAATGAAAACAAAGCTTAAAAGGGGTAAAGCCTTACCCTTGAAGCACAGCAGCAAAACAAGTCTTCTTCTGAGCCAAAACTAGCTTTAGGAACTCCAAACAAGCCTTAAGGAACCTCAGCTCCAAGATAAGGATGTTTGATCAAAGGGTTGTATGCAAAATTGTAGAGAAAACTCACTTTCAAGCACTATATATATATAGAGAGAGAGAGAGAGAAATTTCAGCTCTGAAATTTTTGTAACCCCCAATGAAGGGGGAGGGACCTCCCCTTATATAGGAATACAAGCTAAAAGCTTGTTTCCATCTCTCCACGTGTATGGAGGATGGCTTTAGTGACCAACAGCTGGCACAACTAGCACACAAAATATCTGAAAAAGGAGAAAAATGGCCGTCGGCCACTTCAAGTGGCCGGCAATGGCCATAATGGGGCCAACAAGGCTGAAAAGAAGAAAAATGGCTGCCGGCCACCTCCCCTAGTCGACCAGCCACTGCAAGTGGCCGACAGTAGCCAAAAGTGGCCGGCAAGGCCTTTCCTCCCTCCAGGCAAGGGGCACCAAAGTTTGGCCCAAAAACAAGGCCAAAGCATAGAGAGTTTAGAGGCTCAAAGACAAGGTGCTCAGCCAAGACCTTCGGGCGCTCGAAACAAGCACAAACATGCGTAATCATCGACTGCACAAACGATGACGTCTGAGTCTTAAGGTCGGTCAAAAATGGGGTGTCTACAGTTGCCCCTCTTTGACAGAACTTGGAAGTCATGAAATGACGTGAGTGAATGTCAAAGTCCAGAGACGACCCATTTTTGACAAGGTCGAAGACTTAGACAAACAAACAAGATAACAACATGGATATGCCTGCAGGATGGGGCAAAATGCAAATGACATGCATAATGCGGAACATAACTTATGATCATGCAATGAGGGCTGTAATGAAACATTTAGATGCAAATGCTACGCAAAGAAATGCTACAGCAAACTCGAACACAAGTAAGTAAGCAAACACGCCGCACGTGGGAACAACAAACCGAACTACATTCATGCAGAAAGGATGTAAAAAAATTATACAATCTTGACTGCGCCTCACACAGAAAAGGTAAAGAACAACAACCATCAGGCGCACCCAAGGCGGCAAACAGGATTCCAACGCATGGCACACGCGAGGAAAGAAATGGTGCGAACCCAGGGACACATCCCGAGGTTTCGAACTAAAAGAGGACACAATAACAATTGAAACACATCCAAATATTATGCAATCAAAACAAAGAGCGGTATAAGCATCGGGATCCGTCCGGATGCATTTAACCACAGCGCGGTGTTAGCGTCGGGCACACGACCCAAACGCTTCTAACCGAAGCAAGGCGGTATAAGTGTCAGACACACGGTCCAAACACTTCTTCCCAAAATAAGGTATAAGCGTTGGGCACACAGTCCAAAAACTTCTAACCAAAGAGAGGTATAAACATCGGGCACACAATCCAGACACTTCTAACCAAAGAGAGGTGTAAGCGTCAGGCACACAGTCCAAACACTTCTAACAGAAACGAGGCGGTATAAGTGTCAGACACGCAGTCCAAACACTTCTAACCGAAACAAGGTATAAACATCGGGCACACAACCCAATGCTTCTAACTAAAGCGAGGCAGTATAGACATTGAGTGCACAACCCAATGTCTCTAACCAACAGGGCGGTATAAGCGTCAGACACATGTCCCAAACACTTCTAACCAAAGGAGGTGGTGTAAACACCGGGCGTACCCGAATGTTTCTAACCAAAGCGAGGCGGTATATACATCGAGCACACAACCCAATGTCTCTAACCAACAGGGCGGTATAAGCATCAGACACACGTCCCAAACACTTCTAACCAAAAGAGGTGGTGTAAACACCGGGCGTACCCAAATGTTTCTAACCAACAAAGGAATGGTGTAAACACTGGGCGTACCCGAATGTTTCTAACCAAAGCGAGGTGGTATAGACATCGAGCGCACAACCCAATGTCTCTAACCAACAGGGTGGTATAAGCGTCAGACATACGTCCCAAACACTTCTAACCAAAGGAGGTGGTGTAAACATCGGGCGTACCCGAATGTTTCTAACCAACAAAGGAATGGTGTAAACACCAGGCGTACCCGAATGTTTCTAACCAACAAAGGAATGTTCAGAGGACAGGAATGATCTCACCTGGAATTCCTCTGAATGAACCGTACATACAATACCGTCTGGTTGTAGCAGCTTTGAATGAACCGTACATACAATATCGTCTGGTTGCACCAGCTTTGAATGAACTGTACATACAATATCGTGCCTGCACAAGGAAGATACTTTGACAAGTACAATACAATACAAATGCATATTCTATACAGGACGAATGATCATAACACTATGCTCAGTGAGGCATGCTTCATGCACATCATCCAAGAAATAGAGCATGTCATATGCAACGAAACACAGAGCATATTCTATGCAATACTAAGTGCATGTTAGATGCAACAGGTACGGATAATCCTATGGGAACGTAAAGGCATGTACAATGCAATGCAATGCAATGGCATATGCATATTTTATGCAAACATGAGAATGCATGTAACTGAATGCAATGTAGCATTCCTATTCTGTACATAATGCATATTCAATGCAAAAATCAATAACACGTTCAATGCAACATATCGAATAAAGAAACGCATGCCTTAAGAAGACTGATTCGATTACAACCTCCGATTTTACCTCTCGGAGGAATTACAATGTATTTCAAAAGGATACACCTCGTTCATGCCGGCTGACGGCGAGTCTCGCGTGAGGTGGGAGACCATGTGTTCTTGAAGATATCACCTAAGAGGGGTTTGATGAGATTTGGGAAAGATATGAACTGAAACTCCCGTGAAGACATTTTGAGTTGAAAAGTGAACTTTTCTTGCACTTTCTCGAGAGCCAAGGACTCAAAACAGCCTGAAAACACACAGGGAAGATATTGGGCACCTGCTGGCCACCTTGAAGTGGTGTCGGCCACTTGCCACATCTGTCGGCCACTTAAGGTGGCCGCCAGCTAGAAAAAGTGGCCGGTCGGCCACTTGAGGCAGATTCGGGCCAGTTTGGTCATTTTGCATGGAGAACTTTAAAAGCACACATCCAAATTACTTTTTCTCACACATACAGTGCCGAAAACTCCTCCTATTACCTCCTCAACACTTTTTCTCCTCAGATCTGTGCCCCACACGAGTTTTCCAACGTCCCTAGCGAAGTTGATTTGCAAAAACCTTTCAGTTCTCTTCGCTTTGAACCGATTAAAACTTGTTTTTGGAGCTTTTTTCTCCACTTTCACCACTTGAGGTATGTTTCCCTCAAGTTTTTCTTGAGTTTGGAGCCTCTTCCTGAGCTTTGACTTTCTTTGACTTTTTGGCACTGTTTGCCCATTTTGCTCATTTTTCACCTTCTTTTCAGATGGCAGATGATGCGCCACACGATGGGGGTTCTCTGAGGATGGAGGGGGAGCCCGAGCACATTCCATTGTCGCCGAGAGTCCGGCCATTCGACCCAGCGACGTATCACCCCGAGGCACATGTGCTACCATCTAGCACAGTGCGCCACTTCACTGGATTTACACGGCATGCGCCGCAGACCTTCTACTACGGGAGCCTGAGTCCCATTTGTCCCACGACGCCCCTGAGGTACACACTACACCCTTACATTTTGTGTGATGCACTTTACGTTTCTTATATAACTTACGTCTTTGCACTGTATTTTATCTGCTCATTCTGAACACATCTCACACACTGTACTCCTGCTCATTCTAAACACGTTCACACACTGTACTCATGTTCATTCACACAGGTTGCCTCTCGTTTCACCCAGGGATACGGGTCGACCGCAGCGAGGGAGTGGTATATGGACCTCCCAGATGGTGTGCGCCAGATTATCGACAAGGCGGGATTCTGCCTATTCTGCATGGGGCTCTCGCGTCTCATGGCGAGTAGGACCCTATTAGGAGCACTGGTAGAGAGATGGTGGGACACCACCAACTCCTTCCATTTTTCTACCACCGGGGACATGACCATGACCCCGTATGGCTTTGCCATGCTGACAGGCTTTGAGGTAGGAGGCCAGCCGATCCCATATGATCCTGATATAGGTGAATGGGAGGATGCTTGGACTTATCTGCTCAGAGCACACCCGCCCATCTTCCAGTCATCAGGCTTGGTCCGGTATACCTAGTTCTCAGACCATTTTAGAGGGATAGAGCCCGCGATGGTTGAGGCTATAGAGCAGTACGCCCAGGGTTTCTTGATGTTCATCTTCGGCATTACACTGTTCGCTGATAGGCGAACACAGTCGGGCTGTACCTCCTGAGCGATTTGGTGGATCTATCCCAGGTCCGTCATTACAATTGGGGTGGCACCGGCCTTGCTACCCTCAACCGCTATATGAGCTCGACCTCCCGTAGGTGCGGGAATAGAGTGGGTGGCTACTAGAGAGCCTGGGAGGTATGCTTTACTTTCCAGCTTTAAATTTCTGCTTTGCACTTTCTGTACACTGCACATACCGCACATTGCACACACATAGTCTAATCTCTACTCTGCACTTGTGCCATATTCTACTTTCTGCATTTTCTATATCCTGTATTCTCACTGCCACTGTCTTGCTTTTCACAGTTGTGGGTATGCGCCTATTTCCCAACGCTTGCCCCCGAGGCAGAGGTTGAGACACCGCCCGAGGTACCCTATTCACATCGTTATGATGGTAGATGCCAGTCGAGGGCCCGAGAGACCCTCCCATATCTTCGTCAGTATTTCGACACCGTAAGGGTGACCGAGGTAACTAAAAAACTCACAGTTTTTCTTACTTTCAACCTCAATTCATTTTGCATATCTAATGGCAATTAAACAGTTCATGCACTCGCTGTCTGTAGATTACATGGCAGCCTTGGGTAGCGATGCCAGAGTTTGCCTGATTATATTTTGCTGGAGCT
Source organism: Camellia granthamiana (assembly GCA_036172215.1). Lineage (NCBI taxonomy): Eukaryota > Viridiplantae > Streptophyta > Magnoliopsida > Ericales > Theaceae > Camellia > Camellia granthamiana. The sequence continues at coordinate 150,113,076 of CM069903.1, forward strand.
CGAGGGGCTTCTCGATACCGGCTCTTGCTCGAGAGACCAGTAGGTCGAGCTTGGTTTCTTGGAGAGCGCTTCATGTGCCAAATACTGAGCCTGGCTTTGTAGTCAATCCCCTTACCACCCCCACCTACTATGCGAGCCACCGAGTGTCTCTCCGTTTAGGAGATTACTGATGCTATGCGTGGCGCAGACGTAGACCGTTTCATCGGGGAGGGGGACTTCACGACTTACCTCTAGACGTATCTAATGCCTCCGTTGACAGGTGTTCGCACTCCCACGGGGAGGATAGCTGATATTGCTTCACCGAGCGGGACTAGGGTAGTAGCCACTCCCTCGACGAGTAGGGTCCGAGCAGCGGACGCTCCCTCGACGAGCAGAGCCCAAGCACCAAGGGGTGAGGCCAGAGGGACACCTCCTTCTAGGCAGAGTGTTGGATGGCCAGATCCCCCAACTGAGATGACAGGTTGGTGGTATGGCGGGTTACCTTATCAGATTCCACTTGAGCCCCCGTTGCCTGATCACCGATACGTCAGGACACCTGGTTTACTACCGGTACATTTTACAGCTTTCATTTATCACTTAGATATTCATTCATTCATACACTCATGATTTCAACTTGCATTTGCAGCCCTCCGTAGAGTATGTCAAGGGGTTACTCTAGGTGATGGCCTCATTTGAGGGCATGATCTCGAGGAGAGAGATAATGTTGGTTTCCTACGGCATTTAGGTAATTTTTCAATTTTCTTGCATTTATCATACTTCTGCTGATATACTGAAGCTGAACATTTCATTGCACTGATACACTGTATGTATAGATCACATTTGACACATTGCATTCCCATATTGTACTTGGCTTCTACATGTACTCATTCTGCACACCATACTTGCATTTGATACATATACTGTAGCTGATGTATTCAAACTGTCTTTTCAGGTCACACCCCTCCAGACAAGACCATCAGAGCCTCCTCCAGTAGCAGGGGCAGAGACTCTAGATCATAGCCGAGGGCGACATCAAGAACCTGCCACACTCCGCTCCCATCCTCGGAGCCAGCGAGTCTCCAGTCAGAGTCATATGGGGGTGGAGGTGACGACTTCGTCTCAAGTTTTGAGGGTGGCGACGATGCCGAGGAGGGCTCCGAGGATGGGAGCGGAGGCAGTTTTGGTTCCGACTCTGGCTCAGATTCAAACAGTGGCGTCGACGGTGACAGCTCTGAGTCCGCACAGCCAAGGAAGAGGACGAAGAGAGCCTTTCAATCTTGAGATGGATAACACCGACTCAGATACTTTTGCTTTGTTTCTCTTTTTGCTAGTAGCATTAGCACATTGTACAGCCTTTGGCAGTTTTATTTTCTTCAAAACTTGTACTCATTGTAAAAAGAAACCATGATTAGAAATGAAAACAACCTTTTTGATTAAAAAGTGTTGCATTTTACATTCTGAGCGTCGCATCGCATCGCACCATTTCACACAAAAATGGATTTTGATAAAAAATGAATGTTTGTATATTGCACAGTTAGGTGGTGAACCAACACATCAAACATAACAAACAAAATAACACAACTTAAAGAACAACTCAATAAGCAACACAACAACAACAACAACAACAACAACTCGATGAACAAAATAACAAACCGCTAAATGACACAAATACAACTCAATAAGCAAATTGTAACAACTTGGTAAACAAATTTGCGACAACTCGACAAAGAAAGTTTCACCAAACTTGAGAACGAGTCGACAAAATTAACAAACAACATGCAGGACACATCCAGAGTGGCACAAAACACAAGTTTGCAGCATCCTCAACACACAGGAAGGCCAAGGGCTCACTGCTGGGGACAATGAGTGGCTATCGGCCACTGGTACTCATTGTCGGCCACTTGGGACTCTTGTCGGCCACTTAGGGTGGCCGGTCGGCTAGTAAAGATGGCTGATCGGCTACTTGAACTGGTCAGTCGGCCAATAATTTTGGGAACCTCAAGATTTCTACCACCTGTCCTCCACTTAGTGCCTTATCTCCTACAAAAGCTCCAGCTTCGTGGTTTCTTCATTTCAACTCTATTTTTGCCCCAAATGGAACCATTCTTTGTCCAAAAACTCTCTGACTGGATCACAGCCTTAGATGGTACGGAAAAGCTAAATTTTTGAGGTTTCAGGCTAAACGCACTATTCTTGTTGAGCCACACTCCGCTGTGTTTTCCATTCCTCCGTGTCGCGGCTCAATGTTGGAATCTGGTCACACACGTTTTTAACTTCGGGGGACAAGAGCCGTACCCTACAATTGAAGAATTCCAAGCTTTGATGGAATCTCGACGAGATGAGGAGATCCTGCCCCAGTCCCGTTTCGGCCACGCCCAAGCTTTGGGACGAATGTGTGGGCTTACTTTACATGATGCCCGATCCCTGGCACACAACGGGGAGTTGGACATTCCGAGCTTGATTCATCATTTTTCTGATGCTGGTGACCGCGACAACCATTTTTGGCAAAGTTTTCGGCAACATGCCCTTTGCTTATGTATGCTAGCTCATTTTCTGCTTGCCTCTAGCCTTGGCGGGTCTAGCATTCGCTTAATCGAGGTTGCTTAAGGCTTGAGAGACGGCAAAAGCTGCATCAGGTTGACACTAGCCGAGACATTGATGGATATGGACTCCTTCCATCGTCGGGAGACAACCAGGTTTACGGGAAGTCCACTACTCTTCCAGGTAATGTTCCCCTCCCTTCTCACATGTATTTCTTACATCACTCGGCCCTCAGGCTCTGTTTTTCTCTCAAAAACCCTTTCTCACTTTTCTCTCTAGGTACACCTCTCTTTTCTTTAATCTCTCTTATTTTTCCTCCCTCCCCAGGTTTGGCTGATAAATAGATTGAAGGTAGTGGACTCTTGCCCAGCATATTCAACGCGCGGCTATTTCTTCTGTCCACGGCTAGTGGATTTTCCAAACGAGGGGTGGTGGTGCCAATGGATATGTAACAAATCAGCTGTCGACATTGCTTGGCGCTACCCCTGGCTTGATCTGCCTGAGATGAGCTATAGCATGTCTCGGCAGCCTAGCATGCAGCTGATCGGCTTGACGCACTATGTCTTCTACTTTCCTTTCCAGTTCAGACGTCAATTCGGCCATGATCAGACTTGCCCTAAAGAGGGGATAGAGTACCCTGCTGCATTTCCAGTCCGAGGCTCACAGCTGGCTCGGTATTCCACAGCATGGAAGACGAGAGAACTTCTGGCCCCCGCTCCTAGTTTCAATTGTGCTCTTTCCGGCGAGTGCATAGCTTGGCTCGAAGATGAGGCACAAACCGAGCCTACTTTGGCATCAGAGGCTTCCACAAGCTTTGGGAGGGGACGCAATAACACCTAACTATGCCCCAAGTTTATTGCTTAATCTGTACTTTCAAGTTTTCTTTATGAATGTAATAAAGGCAACTTCAATTTGTATTCAAGAGTAGGAGAACTCCGTATTGAAATCAATGAAATTGAAGGTTGTGAGTAATGAAAATTTTCCGTTTGGTCCAAGAATGGTCTAAGTTGTAAAAATATTAATTTGAACAAAATCAACTTTTATTAAAACTTTTCAAAACCATTTTCGATAGGGATCACAACTAAACACGCTCAGAATCTATCCTTGAGATGCACAACCCCGAACCCAAACTGGAAAGTTGCCCTTTGTCTGAAGAGCACTGCACTGGAGATCAGAAATCACAACCGAACTCTTGAATGTGGAAAGACAAAGATGGCCAAAACAATCACATGGACACAGTTGACTTGGAGGTGTTTATGGATGGACTTCAGAATGAAGTTGCCTACGTATCCCAAAGATGGGAATCAAGCCTTACATAGTTCGGTTCAGGTTCACTCGGGTTTTAACACTCTCTTTTTGCGCTCTAACTTTTACCAAGGTCGCTCTTTCTGGGTTTTCAACCCTGCGAGCTCAGTTTTTTTATTTCAAATTTTTTGTGCTCTAATTTTTTCCTAGGTCGCCCTTTCGGGTTTTCGGCCTAGCAAGCTACTCAGGGATAGTATTTCTTCAACTTGTCCATGTTGATTGGTTGGGAGAACTCAAGGCCATCTAGGTCCATAAGAATGACAGCTCCACCCGACCAAATAGACTTGATGGTGTAAGGACCAGTCCAATTAGGTTTTAACTTGCCCCTAGGATCATGGATGGGAGCTCGGTTGTCTTTGAGCACCAAATCCCCTTCTTTCAAATTCCTGGACTTAACCTTCTTGTTGAAAGCCCTAGTAATTCTGCGTTGATAACCTTGGATGTGATACAGTGCTTTCAGCCTTCTCTTGTCGAATAGCATGAGTTCTTCGAACCTGCTCTACTGCCAATCTGCCTCATCTATCTGGCACTCAGCCATACCCGCAATGATGTAACCTCAACTTCGATCGGCAGAACAGCCTCCATCCCATAAACCAAGGAATACGGAGATGCCCCAATAGAAGTTCAAATTGATGTTCGACAGCCCTAAAGAGCAAATGGCAGCTTATCTGGCCAGTCCCTGTAGGCTTCCACCATCTTCTGTAGAATGTGCTTGATGTTCTTGTTGGCGGCCTCAACAACTCTGTTGGTTTACGGCCGATACATGGATGACTTATGAAAAGCCACGTTGTACTTCTCCAACAAGTCAATCACCTCCTTCTTGAAGTGGGAACCATTATCCGAAATAATCTCATTCGGGACCCCATAGCGACAGATAATGTTGTTCCTGATGAACTTAGTAAAGTGCGATGCTTTCAGCACTGCATAGGATTGGGCCTCGACCCATTTCGTAAAGTAATCTATCGCCACCAGGATGTACTCATGCCCGTTCGACCCCTTCAGAGTGACTGCCCCAATCACATCAATCCCCTAAACTGAAAATGGCCATGGCGAAGTCATGTTGTACAGCTTCGACGGCGGAATGGTCATGCGATTTGCATGGATCTGGCATTTGTGGCATCACCGGACAAAGCCAATACAATTCTTTTCCATGGTTGACCAGTAGTAACCCTGTCTGAGAATCTTTCGGGCTAGCATCACCCCGCTCATGTGCGCTCCGCACTCTCCTCCGTGGATGGCCTCCATTAGGCGCTTTGATTCTTTAGCATCAACACACAGTTTATGTATCCCGAGATGGTCCCTCTTGTACAGTTTACCCCCGTAGATGATGAACTGAGCAGCCATTCTTTGTATTTCCCTCTTATCTTTAGCATTTGCCCCTGGTGGATAAGCCTCTTTTTCCAAGAAGTTCCAAATGTCATGATACCAGGGGTTCTGATCTTATACTTCATCTATGGCAGCAATCAGCTTGTAGGCCGACACATACCTCTGTTCAATGATGATCGGATGCATTTGGACTCCCAAAGGGATGTCTATCATAAAAGATAGAGTTGATAAAGCGTCTGTGAACCTATTGCTCTCTCTCAACAGATGGGTGAAGGTTAACTTCTCAAACTTGGGAATTAGCACGTCCAGGGTTTGGTGATAGACTTTCATCCTTTCTTCTTTAACCTTCCAGTCTCCTTTCGCCTGAGACACAACCAAGTTCGAGTCCCTAATGACGTCCAACATTTTTGCCCCTAGTTCTAGGGCGGTTTCTAAGCCAGCAATACATGCCTCATACTCTGCCTCGTTGTTCAATACCTTAAACTGGAGTTTGAACGCTAAGGGTATGTGGGAATTGTCGGGTGCTATCAGCAACACTTCTATCCCATACCCGTACTGATTAGATGCTCCGTCAAAGTACATAGTCTAGACCTCCTCTTCAAGCTGCAGAATGGCCTCATCTAGGAACAGATACTCTACTGCTTCATCCCCGTCCACTGGGTGATTGGCTAGGAACTCCGCTACCGCTCTCCTTTTTACTGACTTGTGCGTCATATACTTCAGATCGAATTCGGAGAGAAGAAGCAACCAATGGGCTAACCTACCCGTAAGCGCTGGTTTCTCAAAGAGATATTTGATAGGATCTAATCTCGAAACCAGAATTACGGAGTGAGCTAAAAGGTAGTGCCACAACTTCCTGGTAGCCCATACCAAGGCCAAACAAGCCTTCTCAAGTGGAGTGTAACGAGTCTCATATTCCAGCATTTTCTTGCTCAGGTAGTAGATAGCCTTCTCTACTTTATCCTTAGATTCCTGTGCAAGCATGCAACCCATTGTCGTGTAAGTTACTGATAGATACAGAATCAACGGCTTCCCCGGCTCTGGCGGTGACAGCACGGGTGGGTTTTATAGATGCTGCTTGATCTGCTCGAAAGCAACTTGGCATCGGTCATCCCATTGGAATTTCTTTCCTTTCTTCGGGAGACCAAACAGTGGTTCACAAGTCAAGGTTAATTTTGTAATAAACCGTCTTATGAATTACACTTTACCCAGAAAGCCTCGCACCTCCTTTTCAGTCATCGGTGGTGGCATTTCTAAGATGGCCTTGATTTTGGAAGGATCAACCTTGATACCCCTTTGTGTAATCAAGAACCCTAGCATTTTCCCTGCTGTAACACCAAAAGTAGATTTCTGAGGATTCAGTCACAACCGATACTCTCTAATCCGTTGGAAAAATTTCTTCAATGCGGTGTAGTGGCCCTCTCTTTCCTTGGACTTGACAATCATGTTGTCCACATACACCTCAACCTCTTTGTGGATCATATCGTGTAAGATCGTGGTTGCAGCCCGTTGCTAAGTAGCCCCAACATTCTTCAAACCAAACGACATCACCTTATAGCAGTAGGCTCCCCACAGGGTGGTGAAGGCAATATTCTCCCTATGTTCGGGTGCAATCAAAATTTGGTTGTAGCCTGAAAACCCATCCAAAAACGAGAGCAGCGCATGCCCAGCAGTGAAGTCCACCTATTCGTCGATATGCGCTAGAGGAAAGTCGTCATTCGGACTGGCTTTGTTCAAATCTCTGAAGTCCACACATACCTGAATTCTGCCATCTTTCTTTGGCACCAGAACTATGTTGGCCAACCAAGTACGATACTCAGATACTAACAGGAACCCTGCATCAATTTGCTTGGTGACCTCTTCTTTGATTTTCATAGCCTAATCCGGGTAGATTCTTCAAAGCTTCTGCTTAACAGGTCGGGCCTCAGGGTCAAGAGGGATCCGGTGTTGTATAATCTCAGGATTGATTCTAGGCATGTCTTCGTAGGACCACGCGGAAACATCTTTGAAACCTTTTAATAAAGCGACTAAGCGCTCGCGTTCCTCAGAAGACAAATGTGGACCCGATCTGGACCAGCCGTGGATCCTTCTCAGTACCAATGTTAATTGAAGTGATTTCATCAGCCAAAGGTTTTACAAACCTCTCCTACTCTCGATCAATCAAATGTTTCAAAACCGGAGGAATTCCTTCCTCGTCATTTTCATCAAAGTTTTGAAAGTCTTGATTAATGCAATAAACTAAAGGCACAGAAAAGTATTGAGAAGCCACATCGGTACCATTCTCATTAATAACATCCAGTTCGTTTGATTCTTCAGTTACAACCGACTCAAAAGAAAATGAAAAAGACGACCTGGACAAGACAACGACATCTGGGTTATTAACCCCAGGAATACCGGACTATAACTCAGAAGAACTAGAATCTGATTCTGACTGCACAGACTCTGTGGAATTAGATTCTTGTTCACTACCTGACTGAGAACTGCTTGATAAAAAAACCCTCCTCGTACTGCCAGATGAGGGAAGGTGCGATGGACGCATCCAGAATGCCTGAAGAAGGCCCCACAGCCGTTTGATCTCCAATCATGGAAACGGAGAAATCATCCCCCCAAGCACTCCAGCGTGATCTAAGGATCTGAGAGAAGACAAGCCAGCGCTGCTCCTACCTCAAGTTTTGTGCCTTCGGATTCATCCTCTTTGCACTGCTCAGCCTCAGCTGGTGAGTTTGTCTGCTCTTCAGTAACTTCATCCCCTTGCAACTGGAGGTTAAAAAAGATTTCAAAGCCGGGCAAACACCACTTCTCTGAATTCAGCCAAGGCTCCGGAAAGCCGCAAAGCTGGAAATCTTCCCCCTCCCGGACAAAGCGTCCATTCAGGGTTCCTTGGATAAGTCTGTGCACCAGCTCATAGTGCTTCCCGGCTTGCTTAGCCTTGGCTCTTCCGGCTATTTCCCTTCCTTTCCTTGCCCAATGCTCTCTGGTAGGTGAGTAACCTAAACCAAATGTATAAGGGTTGTGTGGCACTTCGGCCAATGCAGCAACGCCCTTCCGGCCACTTCGTCCCAATCCCATTCCGGGTATGTATTGAAGCTTGTTCATGAGGTAGACAGATTGTGCACTGACATACAATCCCTTATCAATGGCCAACATATCCTGTACTACCTGGGCCTCAGCCAAGGTGAATCTCGACAGAAAGACATGCTCCATGCCATGTTCAATTTTCAGAACTGGTGTAGCAACCTCTGGTGGCGGTTGTATTGAAGAGTTCCCAAAAACAATTGCTACCCCCTTCCCGTAGGGGGACCCGAATCACCTCGGCTGTTGGTGCGAAATCTGCGGGCTTCAACCTGATAGCATGCGCCGTTCGCGACGAACATACATTGCTTGCGGATCTCGTATCAACCAAAACAACCGGTATCCACTTTTCCTTACACTCCACAGAGATATACAACGGCTTGTTATGCTCAGTGCCCTCAGGCGGTAATTCTTTGTCTGTGAAGGTTAAGTTCGGTGAAGCTCCACCCGGGAAAACCAACCCCACCAACTGCTCGGGCGTTGTATCAATCGAAAGCTTAGCCTTGTCGATGGCTGAAAGGACGGCTTGTCTATGCACCATAGAGGCCATAAGCAGTCCCCAGATGGAGATGTTTACTTGAATTTTCTTTAGCTGTTTTAGTACAGCTTCCTCCTCTAGCAGTTTGTCTTTCTGCTTTTCTACTTCCTTGTCTTTCCCAAACACCTCTGACTGGTCTAAGTGTGGGGGCTTGAAGTACCGCCCACTCCGGGTCATATGGTCGACCTCCTCGACGTGCCAAGTATCGTCTGGTTGACTCTGCCCCCAGCCTTCAACAGTATGGGCAAGACGCAAATCATTGTCTTCCCACTACATCCCCTCGACAACCAACAGACAGTTGTCCGGTTCTGCTGTAGTTGTTCTAGTGTGCTCAACACATTCCGTCCCCGCAGGACCCTTGGCTTTTCTAGTCCTTTCATCATGCTCGATTCTCTCTTGCTCAAACTGCTTCAGCGCGGCTTCCTGCTCCGTGTCAGCTATACATAAACTGCCCAAGTCCTAAGCAAAATTCTCAGCACCGGTGCTCTCCGGCGATTCCTCCTTGTTCTCGACCATTCTGGCTGTTGTAGATGTTCCTGTTTCTGACTGACCCTGTTCTGATTGTGGCACCTCAACAACTTCCGGCTCGTCACTGAGCCACCCTGCATTATTCGTCGATCCATTCAGGTCGAACCAATTGATGCTCACATCCCCTGGGTCCTGCTCGATAAAGAACTACAGATTAGCAATGTCCTCCTCCAGCTCTGCTAAATCATCCAACCCCTGGCTCGACCCATCCTCCCGGACCACATTGATCTTTGCCCCAGTTGGCAACTCTAGCATTGGCTTGGCCCGATCTTTTGACACAATATAACCGCACGGGTTGTATGCTTCCTCTGTAAAGCTCCCAGATCCCTCAGGTTCTGAACCAACATTCCCATGCTCCTCCAAGGTCACCCCAGCTTTGTCTTTGACAGTCACCACCCCTGGCTTGGGCTAGGTTAGGGAGGTGCTCATCATGCACAAGTCTGTGCTCTCTGGGATGAACACCTCAGGCATGGGCAGGGGGGAGGGAGTGATGTATATGCTAGGGTCGTATGGGATGGCCACGGTTTGGATCAAGTTCACTTGCCTAGGTGGAGGAGGAGGGTTGTTATGTGGTGAAAGAGGATTGGTGGTGACGTTTGGCTTGTCGGGAGGCGCAATCACCTTGTTATCAATGAGATCTTGAATCTCATGATGTAGTCTGAAGCAGAGGTCGGTGTCATGACCGTGCTGTTGGTGAAAGGCACAATATTTGGCCAAGTTATGTGTTTGAGGGAGGGGATTTGGTAGTGGGCGTGGTTCCAAGGGCCTCGGATGCTTTTTCCTAGTCAGGACCCCCAAGGCTTTGGATAGAGACATGTAAAGCGGGGTAAAAGTTGTCTGGCCCCTAGGTGGGTACTTTGCTGGTTGTGGAGTGGCTCCAGATGTGTTGGTGAAAGGTGTGGCTGTTTTTGGCGTGGTGGTGACCATGCCAACGTCAGAAGTCCTCGCGGCTGCAGCGCTACTCGTAGCTGCATTCGAACCGCATGTAAATGCCCTCTTGGGCTGCTCCTTTTCCTGGTCAATCAGACCTTGCTTCATAGCATCTTCAATCTGTACCCCAATCTCATGCAAGTTAGCAAAGGTGGAAAGGGGTAAGACTATCATTTTCTGCATCAACTTGGGTTGCAGGTTGCGCACAACCATTCTTATCTGATCTTTCTCAAGTGGCCGAGTTGTCATCATGGAGGCCTTGGCCCTCCATCGAGTGACAAAGTCAGAAAAGCCCTCCTTCGGCTCTTACCTGGTCACCTCAAGATCACGAGTTGTGACCTCGATTTGGGTGTTGTATGAATATTGGGCGACAAAGGCCTCGGCCATCTCCTCCCAACTCCTTTTCACTGAGTCCTCCAGCTTGGCGTACCAGATGGCCATAATACCCGATAAGGTCCGACCAAAAAGTGATAGTTTCTGGAGTCTCGTCAAGCCCATCGGGTGCAGAATATCCGAGAACAGCCTCAAATGAACCCTAGGATCGCCCGAGCTGTCAAAGCGATCTATGTGAGGCATCTTGAACCTATCCGGCAATGTCACCACCGAATCTATGTATCCATCTTCTATGTCTAGGATCGAGTTAACTCCCTGGGCTAGCTTGACCAGCTTTTCAAGCTTACTCACTTTCAGAGTGGTTGGCTCAACCTCAAATTCGAACGGCGTGTCTATTGGGTTAGCCGGTGCTTTAGACATCTGAGGCGGGACTGGCCCTATTAGAACGTCCGTATTTTCCTAGACGTTAGTTGTTTCCCCAGGTGTTGGAACCCTAGGCAGGAGTGGGGGTGGATGCAAAGCAGATGCTCCGGCTTGTTGTGGTTGCTGCTGTTGCTGAAGCCTAGCAATTAGTTCTGCCTGCCGAGCTACAACCTCTGCCTGACGAGTGGTAACCTCCGCCTGGTGGGTAGCATCCCGCTGCATGGTTTCCATGGTTTGTTAGAGTTGACGCATCATTTCCTCCATACTGACTATAAAGTGCTGGTCTGTTTGAACAGGTGTATATTCTCTCTTTGAGGTAGAAACAGAAATATCAGCCCAACTACACACGGGTGAGGTAGACGATGACCGCTAAACTAACGACTTCTGTACTGGTACTCTGTGCCTGACTACCCTCCGTTTGGTAACCAAGGGTAATGAAGCAAACACTGGTTATTCTCTCACAAGATCTCCAGATCGATAAAGCCTCTTTACTCTGGTCCAGAGTGCTTGGGGGGTAACTGCCTCGTCGGAAGCAATGATGCAATACTACCTTGCAAAAAGGAAAATAAAGCAAAAAAAGGAAACAACAATCAGAAAGCGGACAGCATTTCGGCTTAGATAAAGACAACACACAATTGATATCTTAAGCTAGACAATCTGTTCTCAAACACTGATCTCTGTCCCCAAATTTCTGCCCCAAATCTGATACCCTCAAACACTAATGTCCTTAGACTGATACCCAGACTTGCAACTGATACATACATCCTGTAGAGACACACCCTAACAGCACATATCAAGCAAGTAAGAGCCAAAACACCCCTATGGTGGGGTAGGATTTCCCTATCTTATTTTTTCAGGAGCTAGGGTTTCACTACGCACGCAGCGGTTTCAAACAATCCTGCATTCGAGTAAGCAACCTGTCCTAGTTTGGAACAGTCTTTAAGGCTTCCGATATGCAACTAGGTCAAATGGTCAAAAAGGGTGCCTTAGCAAGACCACCTAATATACCTCTCACACCTAATACCGAAAAGTGAAAGATGGATCAAACGGTACAGCGGTAGTCCAAATCCAAGCTTTGTGTTCCCATCGTGGCAAAGCCCACAACCGGTTAGCCCTATGGCACGCTTTTCCAAGCAAGCCTCCGGCAAATCGTTCAGGAATAACAGATGGCAAACACTGTGACTTAGGTGCACCTATGCAAATGCAATGCAAAGAAACATGTAAGTGTAAACAAAACAACATATTATGATGTTTGAGTCGAGTTCTCTAACTCCCCAGCAGAGTCGCCAGAAACTGTAGACCCCACTTTCTTCGCGCCCCCTTTCGGAGGGCATTGAATTGGTCGTCCTACAGTTCGAACTCCCGTCACGGTTCTGAATCTAATCTCACAAAGTGCAATGTAAGACTGATAAATCACCAAAGAGTCCAAATCTGGCAATTGGTTTTGAAAAATCAAGTTTGAATCAAAAAGCGCCAAACATGGACTACTTTGCCAGATTACAGAGTCGTCACCTAAATATTTTGTTTTGGGAAATTTAGGAAACCTGACTCGTGCCAAAGGCCATGTGTCCGTCATCACCAAAGTTGCCTCGGCTCGGGAACTTGAGTATGAGAGGGAAAGGTCCTGAAATGAGCACCCCCTCTCGCCCGATCAAAGATCGGCCTCTACTAAACATGATATGTTGTTTTATAAACACATGTGTTCTTATTCCTGTTATTAATCTAATTTACTATGTGATGCGCACAGCATACAAGTATAGACTAAAAATCGCAAGAATTGGAACAAATCAATTCATGTTTGTTTTCGAAAATGGTTTGAAAGTGCCACTCTCAAGTGGGCTAAAGCGCGGATTTACCACCCTCAAGTGGGCTTAAAACAACATGATTTTGCCACTTCATAAAGTGGGCTTAAAACTCGCATCTGATGAATTGTTCCAATTCAAGCAACAAAACCTTCATCCACAAGCATTCATGCAGTTTATCACTTAAGCAAATAGCCTGATGGCAAGCATGCTATCATGGCAACACTCATACTCATGCAAGCATGCTAAAGCGTAAATACTTATAGTGTACTCCGAGCCAAAACAAAAGCTAGTTAGAAATCATGCATGATCCTAACTATGAAAGATGCCTAATGCAACACATGCAAAAATGCAACTAAATGGGCTCGGTTATCTAAGATGGCATATGAATGCAACACTTTGATAACATGCTTTAAAACACGTATTCAAAGAAGTGTATTGAAATTGCGATGTAGTTTGAATGATGCGCCGAGCTCGGTGCATGCAAAACAAATGAATGATGCAAACATGCAAGCATAAGGTATGCTAATCGAAATATGCCCTAATCTAACCATCGAAAGCGGTTAAACAAAAGGGAGAAAGACGTGGGGTTGGAAGACATGCACACATACACACACACGCACCCTTATTACAACATTACGCCCTCTCGAAAGAGGGTCCGAATGATTAAGCTAAGCTACGCTAAGCTAAGCTAATTATTACAAAACAATTAATTAACTATGCTAGCTAATTAATTATTAGAACACAATTGAATAACTAGCTATGCTAAGCTAATTAAAATATTACAAAACAAATTAAGCTAATTGATTACAACACATGTATGAATTAGCTATAATTCCAAGCAATTAAATGGCCTCGCGGGCAAGGGAGGCATGCATGCTCGGTTGGCTTCCTCCCAAAAATCCACCACCGTGCCTCAAGATGCCTCTGTTTGCACATCTTTGGTCCTCTGAAAATTATGCTAACTTCTAGACTGCTTCTATTTGATCTCAAGAACATGCTGAGGGCTAATCGGCTAGAAATGGTGGCTATCAACCACTACTTCCCTGAAATTACTCTTTCGGCTGCAACAGAGAGCAAACAGAGGCATGACAATGTATTTGCAAGAAAATGTGTGTACTACCACCCTCCTCATCATGCCTCAAGCTCAAAGGAGAGGGGTACTTGGCTCCACCAATCAAGCATCTCAATGCATGATGGCCCAAAAACCAAGTTTGTACAAGTTTAGTGAATGCGCACATAAGACTCAAAAGGCCAACACCCTATCATGCATGATAAAGAGTGACGGCGACCAAGAAATGTAATACGTTTCATCACTTTGAGTATGAAACGTCCCACATTTCTTGTGTTTGGATTAACATCCGATCCAAACACATGCAATGCAACACATATGCTTATCTTGCGCAAGTTTTACTTGGTTCAATTCTTGTTTACACATTTTAGCTTACCAATTAGTCCTTTAACCGGTTTGTCCAATGTGAAAGTCCTCTAATGAGAGGAAGGTCAATTAAAAGATGACTTAAGACATGGGAGAGACCATGCCTTTGACTAGGAGGAACCCTCAAAAGAGGGTTAAAGCCATTTAAGCACAAGCCCCAATCCCAAGCTTAAACACAACTTTAAGACTAACCAAGCCCCAAAGTAAATAGAAAAATAAAGAAATGAGGGAGGTGGCAGAATTTCAGTGCTGAAATGGCATGAAACACAAGACTCTAACATGCAAACAACTCATGTATAACATGTTAAGAGACTTAAGCATTAAAACTAGTGAAGAGCTTTACACTAGAGGCATCCAATGCAATGATCAAATGACCAAACCAGCTATGGATAGACCTAAAACATGCCAAAACAATGGCCTAAACATTCTGAAATTGAAGCACCAAAAGCTAGAAAAACATGCGCACATGTTGGCTCGCAAGCTAGGCATAAGGCACAACTTTCAAAAAAAGCAATTAAAGAGTGATATATGCAAGAGTATGACAGAGGTATATGCTCTGAAATCACATATAAAATGATGCTATGGCATGCAAATAACCCAAGCAAAGCATGCTAGAGGACTCAAAGCACAAAGCTTAGCTAAAGCAACTACATTATACCTATACAAAGTAAGTCTCAAGAGACTAAGACCACTCAAAATAGAGTTTAAGCATGTCAAATCAAAGCCAAAAACATGCTGGAGTGGAGCCAACACATGCTAGAACAATAGGTTAAAACACTATGCATGCAAGGCTAGTAAGCAAAATTACATTACAAGTGTATGATGCAAGCAACAAGTGACTAATCCAGCCAAAAATAGAGTTTAAACATGTTAAAATATGGCCAAAAACATGCTTGAACTAAGCTAACATAAATCCATAAAAGCATGCTACTTTGTAATGCTAACAAGGCCTGGCATAGAGAGACAAGGAGGGGAGGCCATCCCCTCCCATTTTGGGCCTCAAAACAAACTTTCCACCACTGAAATTCCTCTGGAATTCAGTGGTTTTAAGGCCAAAAAAAGATTGTGTGAAAAGCTTGAAAGATAGCTCAAAAGGCCTTACAAGCCAAGGAGCAAAAGGGAGGAAACACCCCCTAGCCAAATAAGGCTTAAACCACCATTTTAGAACCTTAAAATCAGAGTTTTTTAGAGGTTGAAAACAGCCTCAAAGTAGTGTAATAAGATGGCCAAATACTTAACAAAAACAAAGCTTAAAAGGGGTAAAGCCTTACCCTTGAAGCACAACAGCAAAACAAGTCTTCTTCTGAGCCAAAACCAGCTTTAGGAACACCAAAAAAGCCTTAAGGAACCTCAGCTCCAAGATAGGGATGTTTGATCAAAGGGTTGTATGCAAAATTGTAGAGAAAACTCACTTTCAAGCACTATATATATAGAGAGAGAGAGAGAGAGAAATTTCAGCTCTGAAATTTTTGTAACCCCGAAGGAAAGGGAAGGGACCTCCCCTTATATAGGAATACAAGCTAAAAGCTTGTTTCCATTCCTCCACATGTATGGAGGATGGCTTCAGTGACCAACAGTTGGCACAACTAGCACACAAAATATCTAAAAAAGGAGAAAAATGGCCGTCGGCCACTTTCCCTAGCCAACCGGCCACTTCAAGTGGTCGACAAGGGCCCGAAGGGGGCCAACAAGGCTGAAAAGAAGAAAAATGGTCACCTTAGGTGGCCGGCCGGCCACCTCCCCTAGCTAACCGGCCACTCCAAGTGGCCAACAAGAGGGGGAATTGGCCGACAGTAGCCAAAAGTGGTCGGCAAGGCCTTTCCTCCCTCCAGGCAAGGGGCACCAAAGTCTGGCCCAAAAACAAAGCCAAAACACAGAGAGTTTAGAGGCTCAAAGACAAGGCGCTCAGCCGAGACATTCGGGCGCTCGAAACGAGCACAAACATGCGCAATCATCGAGTGCACAAACGATGACGTCTGAGTCTTAAGGTCAGTAAAAAATGGGATGTCTATAGCTCCGAATTCGGAGGCTTTTTGTGGCCAATCGTGATTTCCACGAAGGGCGCTCCGAATTCGGAGGCTTATTTGTGTTGGTCTAAACGTCATTCACGAAAGAACGCTCCAAATTCGGAGACTTATTCGGCCCAACCGTGTTTTTCACGATTGGCGCTCCAAATTCAGAGGCTTTTTGTGGCCAATCATGATTTCGACGAAGGACGCTCTGAATTCGGAGGCTTATTTGTGTTGGCCCAAACTTCATTCGCCAAAGGGCACTCTGAATTCAGAGACTTATTCGGCCCAAACATCATTCACGCTGGGCGCTTCAAATTCAGAGGCTTTTTGTGGTCAATCGTGATTTCCACGAAGGGTGCTCCAAATTCAGAGACTTAGTCGGCCCAAACGTGTTTTTCACGAAGGGCGCTCCGAATTCGGAGGCTTATTCACACAACCAGAACTCACTGAGCAAGAGGACATTATATTGAAAAAAAGAAAGATGCACACGGTGTAGAATCAAAACAAGCTGTTGTGCCGTACAAGTTAATAATAGAATTTGCGCAAGTGTGTGGAATTCCATGGGCGCGACAGGCTTTTTCTATCCATGTCTTTGAGCCGATATGCCCCTATCCCTGCAATTGAATCAATCTGACAGGGGCCGTCCCTGTTAGGACCCAATTTTCCGTCAGTCGGATTCCTAACAGTGGGAAGCACTTTCTTGAGAACCAATTCTCCTAGTGTATAACGGCGCAGCTAAACACGTTGATTATACAACTTAGTAAGCTGTTGTTGGTACTGTGCCATGGATGCAAGGGCACGGTCTCGGCGTTCTTTAATCAGAGTCAAGTCCAAGGCCAACATCATGTCATTTTGGCCCATATCAAAAGATTTAGATTTCAAGGTTGGGAGGCTGATCTCCAGGGGGATGATTGCCTAGGTTCCGAAGCATAGAGCAAACGGCGTTTCCCTAGTGATCGCCTCAGAGTAGTGCGATGAGCCCACAACACACTTGGCAACTTGTCGACCCATCTGCCTTTAGCTTTGTCCAACCTTTTCTTGATGCCGTCCAAAATAACCTTGTTGGTGGCCCCCGCTTGGCCATTGCTCTGGGGGTAAGCCGGCGAGGAAAAGTAGGGCCAGATACCATAAGTGTTGCACAATTCTCGATACATGCCACAATCAAACTGGGTACCGTTGTTAGAAATAAGTGCTCGTGGTATGCTGAATCTTGTTATGATGTTTTTCCATACAAAACGCTTAACGTCGGAATCTCGAATATGTGTTAGTGCCTCCGTTTCAACCCATTTTGTGAAATAATCCGTCGCAACAATTAGGTATCGCCTGTTGCCCGGGGCCTGTGGCCCGGGGCCTGTGGCAACAGTCCAACGATATCAAGGCCCCATTGAGCAAACGACCAAGGGCTAGTGATAGAATTTAACTTCTCGACTGGCAGGTGAGTTAAAGGGGAAAACTTCTGGCATTGACCACATTTCTTGACATAACACTCGGCGTCGGTTTGCATGGTCGCCAATAGTACCCTTGCGATACGGCGCGGTGAGCCAGAGAACGTCTGCCTTCATGGGCTCCACAACTGCCTTCATGTATTTCAGATAAAAGTTCCTCGACTTTATCCAGGTGAACACACTCTAAGTACGGCTTGGAGAGAGATTTTTGTAGAGCTTCCCCTGCGGATCCAAATAATATCGGAGGGCTTTGTTTCGGAGTTTGTCTGCTTCTTTCTTATCCATCGGGAGCTATTCTAAAGATAGGAATGCGGTGATAGGGTCCATCCAACTCGGATCGACTACTTCAATTGTCTGCTTAATTTCTGAGTTGATAGCAGAGGCTAGGCAAGCCAGGGCGTCTACATGCGTGTTCTGATCCCAGGTTATTTGATTCAGTTCGTGGTGATCAAATTTCGCAAGCAAAGAATTCGCCGTTTCCATATAGGCTGCCATGCGGTTATTTTTGGCTGCGTATTTCCCTTTCAATTGGTTGATTGCTAACTTTGAGTCACAGAAAACAAGCAGACGCCGCGCATCGGGGTGAAGTGCATTTCGCAAGCTGGTTAACAGTGCTTCATATTCGGCCTCATTGTTTGATGCGTCGAATCCCAATTTGACGGCCTGTTCGATTATTGCTCCTTCAGGGGTCATGATTACTACGCCAGCCCCACTGTCATGTTGGTTGGATGATCCATCACAGTACATTTGCCAAACGTCGCCAACATACATTCTCCAATCGAGCTTAGTTTGCACGTGATCAGACTTAAAGTCGGCTAGGGATCCTGTGAACTCGACAACAAAGTCGGCGAGCACTTGCCCTTTGATGGAAGTTCTGGGTAGAAACTGGATATCATACTGGCCGAGTTCAAGAGCCCATTTCGAGACGCGCCCAGATGCCTCTGCGCTACGAAGCGCTGATCGGAGGGCATATTCTGTTGGCATCCCAATGATATGCCCCTGAAAGTAGTGCATCAGTTTTCTTGTAGCCATGATGAGAGCAAGGATAAGCTTTTCTAGTGGAAGGTAACGTGTCTCGGTGTCGGCCATAGCTTTGCTTACATAGTAAATTGGTCGCTGCTCCCCTAGTTCTTCCTTTAACAATACGGCGCTGACCGCCCGGTTGGATACTGCCAGATACAAAATGAGTGGATTACTGGCTGCAGGTGTTGCCAAGAGTGGAACTGATCGGAGGTAAGATTTCAAGCCATCCAAAGCGACCTGGCACTCGGGAGTCCAATCAAATGCTCTACCTTGCCGAAGTGTGTGGAAGAATTGTCGGCAACGATCTGTGGAACGGCTGATAAATCTGTTGAGCACGGCGGCCATCCCCATTAGCTCCTGAACCTCTTTGACTGACCGAGGGGATCCAAGCTCTAGAATTTCCGTGATCTGCCTTGGATTGGCTTCGATTCTGCTGTGGTTAACGGTGTAGCCAAGGAACTTGCCAGAGCCGATACTGAATGCACACTTAGAAGCGTTCAATTTCATCTTGTACTTTCGAAGAATGCCGAATGTTTCTGACAAATCGGCTAGATGGGAGTGTTTTTCCTTGGATTTGACCACCATATCGTCGATGTATACTTCCATGGTACGGCCAAGCTGTTCCTTGAACATGGAAGTCACTAGTTTTTGATAGGTTACCCCTGCATTCTTCAGCCTAAAAGGCATGACCTTGTAGCAATAGGTTCCTCTTGGGGTGAGGAATGCGGTTTTTTCTTGATCCTCCGGATGCATGGCAATTCGATGATAGTGTCTGTAGGCATCCAAGAAGCTCATGCGTTGATGATGTGCTATTGCGTCTACGAGTTGGTCTGTTATGGGTAGGGGAAAATAGTCCGTGGGACAAGCTTTGTTCAAGTCTGTAAAATCCACACAGAAGCGCCAAGAGCCATTATTCTTCTTCACGACTATAGTATTGGACAACCATGTAGGATAAGTTACTTCGCGGACCACCCCGGTATCAAGTAACCTATCTACTTCTTCAACGACGGTCGAAGTATGCTTCACAGCTAACCGCTGGCTTCTTTGAACAATTGGCTTACATTTCGGATCAACGTTCAAGCGGGGTTGGGCCACTGATGGATCTACTCCTTGCATTTTGTATGGAGTCCATGCAAACACATCAATATTGCTGAGTAAGAAGGCTATCAATTCCTACCTTTCGACGTTATCCAAGGACGCGTCGATCATGAAGAACTTGTCAGGATTTCCGTCAATTTCGACCCGATGCAGGGCTTCGGTTGCTTTGTCACTTGGGATCCTCCAATGTCTTCGAGACTCTCCTTATCTGGTACCTCAATTGAATGCACTTCCAGTTCCCTCGGTCTCTTTGTAGCTAGAAGATAGCATGCTTGCGCCGACTTCTGAGAGCCGCGAATTTGTTCAATACCGTATTCAGTCGGAAAACGGAGTAGTTGGTAGTAGGTGCTTGGCACGGCTTGCATCGTATGTAACGAAGTTCTGCCCATGATTAGATTATACGGCGACAGGAGCTTAACAACCATAAACTCTACATCTACTGATATGGTTCTGGCCCGCACAGGTAGTGTGATCTTGCCCAAAGGGTACTTCGAGTTAGCATTGAAATCGAATATGGATAATTAGCCGGAGATAGGTCCGAATTGGAAAAACCAAGTTTGACAAAAGTTTTGTAATACATTATCTCTGAAGTGCTGCCCTGGTCAATGAGGACATGCTCGATGGTGAATTGGTTTACACGTAGCTCGATGACGAGGGGATCAATGAAACTAATCCTTCCAGTATCGTGTGGCCGTTTCACCGGCGTCATCGAGCTATGTGTGCTGGACAACAACTGGATTGTGTGCACCTCAAGTGGTGCCGGCAAGCTATATATCATATGGATTACACCAAGAGGGGGTGACTCCAGCCGTAGGGCTACTGTATTTGTTGAATTGTTCTTTCGAACGTATTGCGTAAGACGGCCATCTTGCACCAATTCTTCCAGCTGATCTCTTAAAGAAAAACAACTATCGATGTCGTCATCATGGTCTTTATGATACTCACATCGTTTATCTTGTCTTCTCGCATTGGGGGGTCCCGTCATCTTGGGCGGCCACTTGAAGAACGGAAGGTGTTATATTTTCGACAGAATCTTATTGATCGGCTCTGTCAGCTCCGTGTATTTCTTGCCCAGACGCCTTGTGAGCCTGTTATCCACTTGGTATTGTTCATTAGCTCATTGTGAACATTGGTCGGTTGATCAGCGGGAATCATGCCTTCTGTCTCGTTTGGGTCGATTCCGCCATTTGGGGCTTCTTGGAGGCACGGAGCTAAACGGCTGAACAACTCCCGACGTGGCCGTCTCAATGGATTTTCGTCCGGCTTTGACTCGAAGGGCATCATCTTCCACTTTGCAGTATTCTTCAACCTTCTTCATTAATGCCCAGATGGTTTTGGGGGGACGCCTGGTCAATGAACTGCGGAGGGGGCTGTCAGGATACAATACCATCTTAAAGGCGGTGATGGCCATGGAATCATTGCAAGCATCATCAACCAGATTAAATCATTCCCAATAGCGGGCTGAGTATTCACGAAGAGTTTCTTCCGGTTTAATTTGCATGGCCCAGAGAGAGTCGGCTTGCTTCGGTTGGACCTCATTGGTGATGAATCTTGCCCTGAATGACTTTTGGAGTTGGTGGAAGCTCTTAATTGATGCCGGCTCCAATTTATAGTACCACCTCACGGCCAATGGTCCCAAACTTCTTGGAAATATCCAACACATGAGGGCTTCATTGTCAGCATGGAGCGTCATCGCTTGCTTGTAATCACGAATGTGATCAGTGGGATCTGATTTTCCGTCGTAGAGGGTGAATGATGGTGCCTTGAACTTCTTGGGTAGCACAGCCCTAACAATTCGTCGCACGAATGGGTCGTGTTGATCTTCCTCATCCGAATCATCAATTTTCCTTCGACTATGCCGTGCGTATGGACTTCCCGCAGACGAGCTGGATATATCAACGCGCCCTTTCTTTCTGGGCTCCGAGGATGGTGAGTCTGAATCACTATCACTATTACGTTTCTGAAGTCGACGTCGGCGACCATCCTTTTTTCCCCAAGGTCGACCCCGGTCTTGGCATGCGGCTTGTTAGGATTTTGCCACCTCCAAGGCCAAATCCTGGCGTAAACGCTCATTCTCAACCAGTACGTTCTCCAGCCGCTATTCATTTTGCTTTGCCTGATCCATAATCGTCTGCATTGTCTCATGCATTAAAATTGAGGGTGATGTCTGAGCTACCGAGTCAAAGTTCAAGGCACGTCGCGTGGCGATATTCTCTGGTCCCAGCATGTTTCTTAGTGTGAGGTCGTCTCTTGGTGTAGTTTCGTAGCGACTATCGGAGGATCTTCTGTTACGCCCACCATGGATGTATTTGAGTATTCCCACAGACGGCGCCAATTGTGGTAATGTGGTTTGGAAATACTCTTGGATCTTGAAGGACATTCTTGATCCTCTGATTGCCACCTGAAAAGGGATTAACACTCCGGTCGGGGGTGCTGGAATTAGCACTCCGACGGACAAGTTAGTATATGTCTCACGTTTGCTTATGTCTCAAGTTTCTTGGGGTTATCTCTCACATACCTCTCTTTGGCTGATGCTTCTCTATTTATATTCACTTTTGGGCCTTAGGGTCGGGCCCACTTTTAATCCACCGTGTGATTGTTCACTCGGCTCCTTTTGTCATAAACCAATTCCCACTCGGCTCCTCGCTCAACTGGTTCTATGGCCAATTAGGATGCTCAGCTTTTGGATGGTACAAGACGGTGCCGAATATAATATATATCTTGATTTTCCAAACGTGTACTCGGCCTCTTTGCATCCCCTAATATTCGGCTCCCACAGTTTGGTATGATGCTTCAAGTTGAATCCTCCAAATATTATTACAAGAAGTAGGTTTACAATTCATTGATTTAAAAGTTCATAGTTTGAGCAAGGTTTATAACTTAATTTAGATGGAGTAGTTTAATTCACGAAGAACACATTTGATTTCTTATTATGTGTTTTTTTATATTGGGCTGATCAAAATCATTTTGTTGTTTCATTTATTTATTTATTTTTGCTTTTGTTTGGTATGAAATATCATTACAAGAAGTGGGTTTAGAATTCATTGATTTAAAATTTCATAGTTTGGAGAAGGTTAATAATGTAATTTAGATGGAGTAGTTTAATTCACAATGAACAAATTCTTGGAAGTGTTTGGGCTCATCAAAGTAATTTTGGCTGATAACATAATCCTTTATCTTATATCACTGCATGTAAAGGCCATGGCATTTTGCTTTTCTCTTCTCTTTTGTTTTTCTTTATTTTGTTTTTGTTTTTGGTTTTTTTTTTTTTTTTTTAAGGTTCCTATGAGTAGAATTATTTGCCATTTTGTGATTTTTAATTTACAAGTGTGGTGTGAGCACTTTGAGGTTGATGAATGAGTTATAGCTATAAAAAGAAAATTCATAAGTTAATTATACTTGGAGTTTTTATTTAGTAAGATTTTAAATTAATACTCGCTTCGTGTCAAATTAGCCCTTATTCTCTCTCCTTCAATTTGTCTATTTGGATACAATCCTCTTAAAGTACAGAAAGTAAAAATTGCACCTATATATATATATATTTTTCCAATAATGACAAATTTCAACTACATAGGTGCAATTGTTTTTTCCTTTGTCATTTTCATTTGACTAAAGACTGTATGTGTGTTTTTAAATTTTGTCATGGACCATTATTGATTGATACCTGAGAGTGCTATGTTGATTTCTAAAGTTAAGTTTCTATATTATCTTTCTCAATTGCTCACTTGGGTACAAAAAGCTGCAATCAAGAAGATGGATATGCAAGCTTCAAAGGGATTCCTTACTGAACTGAAAGTATAGTCATACGTTCATCATCTAAACCTGGTAGTACTCTTATCTATCTTGTTAGTAAATATATGCACATGCCATTTTATTGTATTTGATATGAACTTTGCTGACATTTAGGACCTAGAGTAATTGGAATTGATTCCATCTTTGGGAATCCTTTTTATTTTTAATCCTATAGAATTTAATATCATATTATGGTAATTTGATGACCAATATATTTACATTGCACCATTTAGAAATAGTTAGAGTCCTTCGGCTTTAGATGGAGTTGGACTTGCTCTGTTTTTTCTTTGTCGGCTGCTTGTACCTAACCACCATTGCACACACACTAAGAAAAATGATATTAAGTCTACAAAGCAACCTTCACTTTGATCAACTCATAGAGCACATCAAACTGGGGTTGAACTCCATTAAACCCACACTCATTGGTTACTGGTTTGATTGGTTATTGCTTTGGTGCTTTGTGGACTGCTTTAACTCATAAAACAAGACACATTGTCACAACCCAAACCTAGGCATGACTGGTCGTGGTCCATAATCACATAAAATACATGTAACAATAATCCAGCAATAAATAAATCAAAACTCAATCCCATGACATGCCACAAGTATGCATGGCAAAACAAGCCATAACCAACTTCCCAAAAATATATATATACTAAATGGGAGACAAACCAGCCATAAAATAAAATAATTTTAAATAAAACCCAATCACAATGTATGCACAAAACTCAACATAACAAGCTAAAACAAAATAAATGAATGTCCTAGAGGTGCATGCAATTGAGTCCCCGCTACGCCATGAATTCACTCTAAGTCCTTCTAACACCTGGAAATGATAAACAACTAAGTTAGCTGATAGCTCAGTGAGTAAAAGCATGGATAGTGAATACAGTTTTGAAAGCACGGTTCGATTCTAAAATAAGATATATATATATTACAGAAACTAGATTGGCATACATTTTTGATAAAGACAATCTATTTCAAAAAGAAGGTTGTACAATTCAACAATTAAAATACTTGTGTCTCTTAAGAACATAACAAATGACATTCTCCACTTAAAACTGATTGCAACATGATCATCAATAATTTTCTAGGTACTAAGAATAACAAGTAAAATGCAATAAGCCCAAGAATAAAAAGTAACATGCCACACAGTTCTCAAGGCAATAAGCCCGTTTGATCCAATATTGAACCAAGAGTCATCCTCAAGGTGCCAACTCCGGCCTTTTCTCTAAGACGATCCGATTGAAGGTCGCCTAGTCTAGTCTAGGTCTTTTCCTTACAATCGTTGAGCACTGGAGTCATCATAGCCCAACCCGAATCTGTTCCCTAGTGGCTAGAGTCACCGCACACAATGGAATAATTTCCCTGGACTTTTATATACAGATGGTCCCAATAATCAATACAATTCAGTTTCGTAAAACATTGTAGTTCACCATTATAAACATAAGACCATAACAAATAGTTTACAGTATGCCAAGTTTACACATGTTTTAAGAATAATTTAATTCTATTGATACTATAATAATTTATCAAAACAGTTTAGTTCTGAAACAACAATTTAATTTTTCAACAATTCAGGTAGGGGAACATTTATAAAACATGTACGCATGCAACTACTCACCTAAAAATAGAATAATATAATCCTTGAATAGAATGTGAAAGTCCAACCAGTGCCCGAAACCAAAAGTATGAAAACTACATGTCACTACTAATTCGAAAATATATATAGAAAAAAAATAAGAAACTAAGTAATGTCAAGCTAAAGCGCACTGTCACGGCTCAACCAAACTCACCATTACTATTAAATAATACCTAAGTTCATGTTCTTCAAGGTCTCAAATTACCCAAGTCATGGGTTCAGATCAAAACTTAATTAAAAGTAACTTTAAGATAAAACAAAATTTTAAACAAGTTTTCCCAATCTATTTGCTAACTTTGAAAATTAAAAACCCACTCCATTCTGTTCGAAAAAATCCAAAACCCTCTAGATATCAACTAATATATCATAAGTTTCAAACTCAATTGGTTTTACTCGATTTGCTTATCAAAACAATTATTTACAATTAATTATATCCGAACAGGTCACTTTTTGCAGCACTTTAAAGAAATTAATGGTTCTCTTAGTATACCCGAGCAATCAATGCAAGGACAAAAATGTAAGAAACTAGACTCGTAGTTGGTTCTAATGATGCTGATTTGAAATTTTTTGGATTTATACCCAAAGAGAACAACACTTCCGAAGTTACTGTTTTGTACTAGTTTTCTGGACAGATTTGAACGCATCAGTTTATATGGATTTTGACTCCCAAAAAGTATAAGAAAATTATGGTATGCAATTCAATATGTAATTAATCTACTGTAAAAATTTCAGTTCAAAATTCATCTGTTTAATAAGGTTTCTTGATTTTTAAAGTTTGTGTTTGTGTACAGAATTTTTGGACTAAGAATTACACCAATTATTTCTCATCACCAACCACTGACTTGGCACCCAAACAAAACACATGTTTCTCCTATTCCTTCCCAACAACAAGTAGGTTACACGCATGAACCATCACAATATATAAATATAATAAAATAGGACAATACCTTAAAATTGTTGACCACCAATGTTGCTGAAAGTTTCTCTTCAATCTCTCTCTCTCTCCCTCTCTCTCTCTCTCTCTCTCTCTCTCTCTCTCTCTCTCACTCTCTCTCTCTCACGGCTGCTGGTGCTGCTAACTTGTGGAGAACAAATAAGAGGGTAGGGTTTGTGTTTTTATTTTATTTTATACTAGTGGCGTGCACACCCAATGCATGTGCAGGACAAATAAATAAATAATATACAAAATGTTTATATATGTTGTATGCAACTCAAATGGTAAGAGCCTTATTTATCAAATTTGTGGTCCAGAGTTTAAAATATTTGCGGTTTGTAAAATAATTATTATTTAATTATTTATTTTATTTGTATATTCAGGTTCTCACACACCTAACCTGTGTAAATTAGTCACCAGGTCATGGACTGAGTACACACTAGGGAAAATGATATTAAATCATAACATAATTAATAGAAGCTGTGTTTGGATTTTTGGGTGTCTGGACAATTGAACCATTGATTTTATCAATTGCATTCTCTTTCTTATTGTGGTTGAAATGAAAAAATATAGGCTGGACCTCTCGAGCTTTGGCTTGATAGTTGCAAGTGGGATATCCATTAATTTTTTATTTTTGTTTTTAAATAATAAAAAAATGTGTAAGTTTATTCATATGCTTCTAGCGGCTTCTGAACTAATTTGTGTTATTTTTATTTAGGTGAAAAATTGCTTGGAGATATGTGAAATATGATCAAAGAAAACGGAACATTAAAGAACTTTGAGTTTTCTTTAATTTTTTTCATTTTTTTAATTAGATTTTTATTGTGTAATTAAAGTAAAAAACCTTTTATTCTTTAACTTTCAATGTATATATTTTTCCAACATTCGACTTTCAATTATAAAATATATGAGATTATTAGCTATTCATATGTGGTCAATGTTGTGATTCAAAGGAATTATTTGTGCAAATAATATTGATTATATTTTAGATATTAGTTATATTTAGATTTTAATCACGGTTTATATACTATGATTGATAGTCACATTTTGTGGTCGGACTATTTTTTTATCACACGCATTAACCGTAATGAAAAATGCATATAACCATGATCTTATCTTATTATTAATTACGGATTATTTAAGTTCAATCTCAGGTTTTATTGGTTATTAATCACACTTAAAATCCGTGATCTAAATGTTTTATTATCACGGTCAAAACACGTGATGGAATTATTTTTTAATGACGGCCAAAAAGTGTGATTGAAAATAAACCTTAACAATCACACTCTCAAATATCACACTTTAACTAAATAAAAAATTCGTGATTAAAAAATATTCATCATACTTCAAATTCGTGATCTATTTATGATTTTGTAGTAGTGTGGGTAGGGGTTCGAAGAAGTGGGGGTCCAAAGAAATTAGGTAGGTGCTAATAGCAGTCCTCTTTTTTTACCTTTTCAAGTTTCTTTAGTTTTTTATAGACAAAATTAACCTTCCAACAATGGTTGTTCGGCATTTATAGTGCAGTGATCCTCTTAACATTTGTTTTGATCCTCCATGGTTTGTCCTTGTTAACAGTACAATGTGTAGATAATTGGACGATAACGGGGAGCAAGCATGGCATGTTTTCTAGTGTGAGATTTCAAATGAGATTAGTCTTTTCCACTCAAAAAATATCAATTGAAAACAATCTAATTTTCTTAATATGGAAAATTATATTCTTATAGGTTTTTGTATAGAATGTAATATATGACTATTAACTAGAAAGATATGGTGGTAACATTTTTTAAACATTTAATCCATTTTAATAGACTTTTCACTTTAAAGTAATAATATCAACACTTGTCAGGTCATTCTATATTAATTTTTTTTGTACAATTTTTGTATTTGTATAACATTATTCTAAAAATATTGGCCACCATGCTTCTGTAGGTAATCTAACATACTATTAATGGTGATTCAAATAATCAATAATGCTTTTGTCTGTTTGAACTACATGAATTATGTTAGCACCCAAAACCAACCTTGAATGCGTTTATATTTATTCCCTTGACATCTCATTTTTGCTTTTTGGTAATTAAATTACAGGACAACGAAGCTTGATGCTTGTCAAAGCTGTGAAAAATGGTGGAACAACAATCATTCAAGAAGGAAGAGGATTATGATTGTACTTTTATCTTCCCACATTATTTCCCATTTGGTCGATATGAGACTGGTAATGTAATGCACTTGTGTGATTTGAGTTCATGTAACCATAAAAAGGGTAATGAATACCATGCAACTAAATAATATGGAAACTTGATAATAAATAAACAAAACAAAACAAAACTAAGAATTAGAGCCACAAGATTAACATTACCATAATATTCTCAAAATACAAGATAATTCGACACATAGTATAAAAGTTCAGGACTTTTTTTAAAAAAAATAAATAAATATAAGTAAATTAAGCAAGGTCTTAATGGTTGCACATGCATTATTTTTTGAACCAGCCAAAAAAAAGTAAAGAAAATACGGAAGATTTTTGGTGCCTAAATTAAATTAGGGTAAATTATACTTTGCATCTTTACACTTTGTACCAAATCTCATTTTGGTCCATACACAAAAAATCATGACAGTCAACCTCCTACACTTCTGGTCAAATCTCACTTTGGTCTTTACACATGAAATTGTGACAGTCAACCCCCTTTACTTTTGGTCAAATCTGACTTTGATCCCTATACAAGTGTCAATGTCCCATTTCTGTTACGTAATTGTTTATATTTTTAACAGAATCTAGTTATGTGATAATAATGTGATTACAATATGAGGGTAAGAAAAAAAAACATCTATATTTTTCACCAATACACATTTTATTCCAAAATTTATATCAAAATATGACTGTATTAGGCTAAAACAAAACGTAGTTTGTGAACAATTTAGAAAATGAACAAGGGTTTCGCATAAATTGGAATCACAAAACTCTATTTTGCATGGTAACATAGTTTTCTCTCTTCTTTCTTTCTCTTTGATTTCTTTGTTGCATTTTTTTTTTTAAATTTCAAAAGCTCAACTTTCTTACCTTTTCATTCCAATTTTTAATATACGAACACACACACACACACACACACACACACACACACACACACACATATTATAACTTTCATGTGCTTATTACGTAGGACAAAGTGTATTGGTGAAAAACATGATTTTCCTCTCTTACTCTCATTTCGTAGTCATATTTGAAAAATCTAGAAATCCCCTAGATGTTGATTTGTGATTATGTATCAATTTTAAGCAGTAAACAACAATCCCAATCAAACAATCAAGATAAATCGACACAACGATTTTACGTGGAAAACCCATAATTGGACACCTCCAATTGTGATAAAAACCACGGGCAACAGCCACAAAACAATCCACTAAGAAGATATAAAGGAATTACACAGGTATACTCTCAATTACCTAGCGAATCCATGCCCGAATTGAACCAACCCTTATGTGCCTCTTCCAACCCCGTTTTCACCTCGGAATTGTCTTGACGATGAGCCACTCCAGAATCCACCAAAGTTTCAGGCTCGAATTCTTCAGAATCCACCGAAGAACAACTCTCTCTTTTGTGTAGAACAAACAAATAATCCTTTGATGTATACTCTTTAAACCATGAGTTGAATACTCAATCAAAACATCAAAGAAAACTAGCAAAATATCCCCAGATATAAACCGTAGAACCCAAGAAGAAGATCTGAAAAAGTAATCCTAGTTTTGGACTAAAACAAATACTTATAGAAATCTGGGACTGCGAAGCTCGCTCGAGCAAAGACTCTCTCGCTCGAGCGAGGAACCAAAAACGCGTGTTTTCCATAAGTGGCTTCGCTCGAGCCACGCACCCTTCGCTCGAGCGTATATTCATCTCTTTCAAGTTTTTACACAGACGCAGCCTTTGCTCGAGCGAGAACTCCTTCGCTCGAGCGAGCAAGGACGGACAGGCAACTTTTTCTGCCCCTCGACCCCGCCGTGGCGCTGCCCCAAACCTGCCAAGGGGTGCTGCCCCCTGGACCCCCGCGAGCTGACCGGGCAGCTCGATCCCCGTCATAATCAGTGAAGTGGCAATCTTGAAAGTATTAACATCACAAACTTCTCTGCAAGGCACAATTCGGGTTGGATTCGCATCTAAACACTCATAGCCTCACTGAAATAAAAAGTGCGAAAATAAGTACAACTAAAAGGAGTTTTTTCAAACGGGATTGCCAAGAATAAAAACCTAACAATCTCCCCCTTTGGCAATGCCGTCACAAAACACACCTAACAAATAAAATCCTAATTACCCCAACCCATTACAGCCACCAAACACAAACTTCACACAAACTTCTTTCTCAAGGTTAAGATCTGCAAAACAGCTATTAGTGCCACAATCTCCAAAACAACTATTAGTCCCACAAGAGTATATGAAAAAGCAATAAACATATGGCTAGATTATCTTGAAGCATTTGAAGCATGAGATGGAAAACATGAATAGATGCGACTTGGAGATTTTAAGAACATGTAGCATGAAAACCTGAAAACTAAGACACATGCACCCGACACATGGCATAAATACATGAAATACTAAGACACATGCATCAGACAACATTACTCCCCCTTTTTGTCACGAATTGACAAAGGAAGCTCAATCAACTAAAGCAAGATCAAAGACCACACAAGCAATGATAAGATTTATGTAAATATCATGAGCATGCAAGAAGGAAATAATAAAGAAGCATTGCATAGCATCATGCAAACCAAGTAAAGCCAATCTCTCTTTCACTCAAAACAACCACAAACACTGTACAGAAAACAATGAACAAGAAGAAACCGACAAAAATAATATGGTGGAGCAAGCAAGAAATCTCAGATTTGTACCTTCGAACACACAAGATAATCCAAGAAGCATAATTACTTGAAAACACAATGTGCACAGCAGCTAGAAGATTCCTCATAAAAGAAAGTGATGCATTATGTGAAAAGCATAGATCCTATGATAAAAGTTTGTGTGTGACTCTTGGAGTTCGACAAACACAAGATTCAAATCCTAGTAGTGATCTGATAGCTGGACCTCCGGCAAGAGAATCTAAGCACAACTAAGGAAAGTCAAACCACTAGGAATCAAGGGGTATTTGGTGAGTAAAGGTGGAGGCTCCCCCTCAATCAATGAATTTTTTTTATTTTTTTTTTCTTTTGCACATTTTTTTCTTTCTTTTGCACATTCATTGGCAGGTGACACGCTCAAGAGTATGGAAACCGAACCAGAGAAGCATGGATATAATAAGGATGGCCTGGTTGGTGACTTTGAGGTAGCCTTTTCCTCATGGCTGGACTACAAAGAATAGAAGGGAAAGCCGTGGAGATGCAAAAAGATGGAAGGTGGTTAAGAGACTCAACATCACCCATGATATGCTAGTATAGGTCAATTTCTCTAGAAAAGCAAAAGACACAATGCCAGAAGTCCATGAAAAAAAAAAATCACTAAGGCGGAAGACTCCAATATTTGCTAATCCAAGAGTGTGTACAGAATGAGACATACTAATCAAGGAACACACACTCCAAAATGAGTAATGACTATAGAAAGCACACACATATTAACCGGTAATGGATATTCTCATCAATTCCAATATGCACCAAGGACTACTCAAAAATTTCAAGCTTGCAAAACCATACAAGAAAATCTTTTGTGGATTTTTTTTTTCCCTAAACAAAGCTAGACAAAAAACGAATAAGCACACATTTAATGACTCAAAAATAATAAAAAAAAACACACAGAAACCCAAAAACTAAAACGAATAAAAAATTAACACAAGTCAAGTTTTCTTACCCAAACCACTTTAGTATGAACAAAGTTGTGAGAATTGCGGTTCTTGGGTGGTGTCTTGACGTTGCGGTTCCCTTTCCCTTCAATGGGAACCCGTCTCAACTTGGTTTCCAACTTCATATTCCAAGGTCTAGTCAAACATATCCTCTGTTAATGTTTGGTCTCAAGCTGATCAAAATAGTGAGGTCTAATATGACCCTTAACCTCATTACCACCAATGAAGTGTCTCCTACCCCACGAGGTGTTGGAGTTTCTTCCATCTCTATGAGACACTCTCCCATGCAACTTATAACAATAAGGGCGAATATGACCATGCATACCACAATGATGACAAATAAAAACAGGGTGTACAGGGTGTACCTTCTTTTCTTTTACCTTACCAACTCTAGGAAGTTTTAGAAGTCCATCCTTATGTTGAATTTTTCGTTCTCCCTTTCCTTGAGTTCTTGTATCATGAGATGTAGATACACTCTGTTTTTGCTCTTTGTGATCACCAAAGCCAATGCCACTCTTGTCACAACACATTTGTTGAGACCCAATGATATCCTCCAAAGTCTTTGATCCTTTGTTCCAAAGACCAATGGTAGCCATAGCACACTTGAGCTCTTCCTCTTTCTTGATCATTAGTTCTTCCAAGGCAACTTGAGACATCTCGAGAGATTCAATCTTTTCTTCATACATTGCATAGATTTGTTGTAGCTCATTCCTCTCTGTCTCACAAGTCAAGAGTTTTGCACAAAGAGCTTGTCGATCATTAGTTATCTTGATGGCATCAATCCTAGCCTCGGAAATCTCCTCCTTTAGTTTAACATTCTCACTTTCACATGCTGTGAGTTTCATAGTGAGTTTGTCATTCAATTTGGATAAGTTAAGAGATTCCTTATACAACTTTTCATAAGCTTGCTCAAGCTCTTCATCATCACTCTTCGAGGATTCATCATCAGTGGCATTCTCAACCGACCTCTTCAGATACTCTGTTCGTCCTTCAGTTTCGGAAGCCGCCATGAAAGCAAGGAATTGTTTATGTCCCTCTTCACCTTGATCTTCATTGTCACTTTCATCTTTATCAGATTCTGATTCATCATCCCAAGTGATAGCGAGGGCTTTCTTCTTCCTCAAACGAGTGGGGCATTCTGAAGCAAAGTGGCCAAATCCTTGGCATTCATAGCATTGGACTCTTTCAGAGTTGCCTTGTATCTTTCCTTTCTCCTTCTTGGCTATAGAATTAATTTTGAGTTTATCTTTGCCTTTAGATTTATGAGTATGAGTAGATTCCAAAAGATTAGGATTCTTTTTCAAAAAAGATTTTTTAAATTGTTTAACAAAAGCAGCCGTAATCTTAGAATCTATCTCACAATCCTCATCAAAATCCTCTCCAACTCTATGAGCACTACTAAAAGCAATAGCATTTTTTTGTTTCTTTTTGAAATTCCTATATGCCTCATAAGTTTGGAGATTTCCAACCAAGTGATCCAGCTTGAGGTTGTCAACATCTTGAGCCTCCTCAATAGCCGTAACTTTTGGTTGGAACCGATGGGGCAAGGATCTCAAAATTTTTCCCACAACTTTGGATTCTGGTATTTTTTCACCTAAATTGAAGCTGGAATTAACAATGTCACTCAACTTTGCATAAAATTCATCAAAGGTCTCACCATCTTTCATTGAAAGGTTTTCGAAACTAGACGTGAGCCTTTGAAGTTTTGAGCATTTAACAGAAGGAGTGCCCTTGTGAATAGTTTGTAAGATATCCCAAGCCTCTTTTGCGACTTCACAATTGCAAATACAACTAAACTCTTCAGGTGTGACAGCGCAAAAAAGAGAATTGATAGCTTTACTATTCCAGCTACTATTTTGGTAATCAGTTGTGTCCCACTTATCAATTGGTTTGGGGAAAGTTACTCCATCAACGGTAATCGTTGGTTCAGTCCACCCATACATGACAGATTGCCAAACTTTTTCATCAATAGATTTTAAAAATGATCTCATCCGAGCTTTCCAAAACGAATAGTTGGATCTGTCAAGTAGGGGTGGTCGAACCATAGAATTTCCCTCACGAATTGTATCCATTATCACAAATCAAACAAGATCTCGCTCTAATAAATTTGTAAAGAAAAAAAAATAGAGCGACTCGCTCTGATACCAATTGAAAAATCTAGAAATCCCCTAGATGTTGATTTTTGATTATGTATCAATTTTAAGCAGTAAACAACAATCCCAATCAAACAATCAAGGCAAATCGACACAACGATTTTACGTGGAAAAACCACAATTGGACACCTCCAATTGTGATAAAAAACCACGAGCAACAGCCACAAAACAATCCACTAAGAAGATATAAAGGAATTACATAGGTATACTCTCATTTACCTAGCAAATCCACGCCCGAATTGAACGAACCCCTATGTGCCTCTTCCAACCCCGTCTTCACCTCGGAATTGTCTTGACGATGAGCCACTCCAGAATCCACCAAAGTTTCAGGCTCGAATTCTTCGGAATCCACTGAAGAACAACTATCTCTTTTGTGTAGAACAAACAAATAATCCTTTGATGTATACTCTTTAAACCATGAGTTGAATACTCAATCAAAACATCAAAGAAAGCTAGCAAAATATCTCCAGATATAAACCCTAGAACCTAAGAAGAAGATCTGAAGAAGTAATCCTAGTTTTGGACTAAAACAAATACTTATAGAAATCTGGGACTGCGAAGCTCGCTCGAGCGAAGACTCTCTCGCTCGAGCGAGGAACCAAAAATGCGTGTTTTCCATAAGTGGCTTCGCTCGAGCCACGCACCCTTCGCTCGAGCGTACATTCATCTCTTTCAGGTTTTTACACAGACGCAGCCTTTGCTCGAGCGAGAACTCCGTCGCTCGAGCGAGCAAGGGCGGACATGCAACTTTGAATGCAATTTTGCATTTTGCTTCGGGGGTGCTGCCCCTCGACCCTGCCGTGGCGCTGCCCCAAACCCGCCAAGGGGTGCTGCCCCCTGGACTTCTGCGAGCTGACCGGGCAGCTCGATCCCCGTCATAATCAGTGAAGTGGCAATCTTGAAAGTATTAACATCACAAACTTCTCTGCAAGGCACAATTTAGGTTGGATTCGCATCTAAACACTCATAGCCTCACTGAAATAAAAAGTGCGAAAATAAGTACAACTGAAAGGAGTTTTGTCAAACGGGATTGCCAAGAATAAAAACCTAACAATATTTTTGTCACATGATTGGATTTTGTTAAAGATTTAAAAATGAAGTTACAAAAGAGGGACATTGATACTTGTATATGGAGTAAAGTGAGATTTGAATAAAAGTGCAGGGAGTTGACTGTCATGATTTCATATGTAAGGACCAAAGTGGGATTTGACCAGAAATGTAGAGAATTGACTGTCATGATTTCATGTGTAGGGACTAAAGTGAGATTTGGTATAAAGTGCAGAGGTGCAAACTATAATTTAC
The DNA here is from genome assembly GCA_036172215.1 of Camellia granthamiana. NCBI lineage: Eukaryota > Viridiplantae > Streptophyta > Magnoliopsida > Ericales > Theaceae > Camellia > Camellia granthamiana. The sequence continues at coordinate 150,148,514 of CM069903.1, forward strand.
CCAACTATTAATATCTAAAGTTTAAACCAAGTATAACTTTAAGCTTCGTAATTTTAATTTGAATAATTTATATTTTATATTTTGAATTTTGTCACAGTGTTGTCCCGTTAGAATTTTGGACGTGCAAAACTATAACTACCTCAATGAACCCTATAAATATACTATATATTTTTAATTATATTATGCTTTTTTTTAGTTTTTGCACAGATTTTTTTTTCCATTTAAAATATTAAGAAAATGTAACGACAAGAATCAAAGTGAAATTTTGCTCAAATTAAAGGGAACCAATCATGTAATTTTACCCTGATAAAAAAAAATAAAAATTTTCCTATAATTTTACTCATTTTTGGTTTGACAAGATCAGATGGTAATGCAATGGTGGCAATATTGTCGTTCGACGATTGCGGTGGTTCAATGATAGCTGAATCAAATCTGGGCTATGGTCATGGCAGCGGCAGTACGGTGGAGAATGGTGTAATAAAATGGGGAAAGGGATTGGTTTATTGTTGTTTCAATCTAAACACAGACCAAACAGTGTAAGATTTTGGGAAAATTCTATCTTCTGCCTATAATTATAAGTGAATAAATCAAAATAGAATTGTAGTTAAAAAAAAAATAGTAAATTATATGGGTTCCTTTATTTTGAACCAAATTTACTTTGGTCATCATAATTTCAATTTGAATCATTTAATCTCTATACTTTGAATTTTATTGTAATGTGATCCATCTGTCATGTGTTGCTAACATTTGAATAGAAAAAAAAAAATCATATGAAAAATTAGATGGATTAAAGTGAAATTTCAAACAAACTAAAGGGACCACCGATCTTTGGTCACATCAGTTTTACACATGGTCTTTTTATTTTCAAATTTTTATAGTAAATGATGGAGGAATCACATTTGTAACAAAATTAAAAGTATATAGATCAAATTATTTAAAATTAAGAAAACTAAAGTGATATGAATGTAATTTAGCCTAAATATATACAAATATATAATCGTAAGTGTAATTAACCCAAAACAGCATGTAGTGCAAAATGCACCGGAGCTCATTAGTTTCCAATAGTTTAGTGCGTCTCTTATGTTTTGCACAAATAATCTCTAATGTTTTAATGTTTCAATTTAATCTTTAATTAATTAATTTTATCACTAAATAGTCTTTACGTTCGTTTTTGCCTATAATTGATAACGGAAGTGAGGGCATTTTCATCAAATCACCTATGACCCTAAATAAGTTAGGAATTAAATTGACACAATTGAAAATATCAAGGAGGAAAATGAAACTAATCACACATTTTGAGAAATTTTTTTCTCGTTTTGCTGATATTTAAATGTAATTTGATGAAAATGCCCTTACTTCCATCATCAATTTTAAATGGAAGTGGAGGTAGAAACCATTTACTACAAAATTAATAGATTGGAAATCAAATTGGCACATTTAAAATATCAATCACCAAAATGATACACGACACATAATAGGGAAAATGTAATTAACGCAACTCCAAAATGAAGTAAAATGTGCATGATTGATGTTATGTACTAAGAAAAAAATATTTAAAACATATATAAAATTTGAATTTGTGGTGTAGATTTAAATTTGGTGTAATGTGAATCACACTCAAAATAAATCATATTTACACATTAATTCAAATTCTAACACTTTTTTTGCATGGGAAAGTCGCTTGTTGGGTGCATATGGTATGCATCTTATACAAAAAGCATAACTTCTCTCACAAAATGCATAACTTTTGTCACAAAAAATATAATTTTTTTCTTCACAAAAAATATAACTTCTTTTTATTCTGACAAAATGTTTAACTTCTCTCACATAAAGTGTACTATAGTTATACATAATGATAACTTCAAAATTTATAATTTTCATCACAAAAATTGTAATTTTCTTCTCACAAAATATATGACTTTTCTCACAAAAAGTATAACTTTTTTTACAATATGCAAGTGCATATTGTAACCTCTCCCTGAATGAAGAGGTAACATTACTTTTTACTTACCAAATGTGCAGTTGGCTCAACCAATGCGAAAGTAAGGTTGTTATTAAACATGTAATCTCTTCCAGAAAGAGGTTATTAAGACAAAAATATTACATTCCAATTGATTACCCCATAAATTAATCTCTTTCAATGTATTTCAGATCCTAAAAGAGTGTCTTTGATGAAATGCAATTTAGATGCAACATCAACAATCTCCATTCTTTCTCTAGGCAAATCTGAAGAACAATTGACTCCAATTTCAAGTATCAAACTCAAGCACTCCACAATCTTTTCACTCCTTATGAAGTTTTCTTCTTCTTCTCCTTCGGTCTGAAAAAGTAATGGGTCTGAAATCTCTGATACACAGCCAGGCAAAGCCTCTTTCACAAAGCTATGGAGGCTTAAATCATCTTTAAATATTTCATCGGTGGGTCTTCCCAGTAAACATTTCTAACACAAGGATTAAAAATGTAATTTTGGTTTTGTTGGAAAATAATGGTTTTTCGGCAACTTTAATTCGAAATTAAAGTGGGACCCAACCGCCGGCTGAGGTGGGTCTGAGTGGTTTATATTCTCTCAAGTGAGAAGATTACAATATAAAAATGATGGGCCGAAGCCATTGAGTTGTGAATGAGAATTATCTCATAAAGTGGGCATCAATAGAAGTTGGTCTTGGGCCTAGGCTTGGACTTGGACTTAGTTTTAGTCTTAGTCTGAACTGGCCTAGGCTTGTGTATGGTCATGGGCTAGATTGTGCTATGCTGGACTGGGCTTGTCTTTTGCATATATTTTAGACTGGGTTTGGATTGGGTTGTGACCCAACACCCGTATCCATTTTGCGACCCATCTAGTTGGATTATTTAAATAGCATTATATATATATATATATATTCAACCTTTGTAACTCTCATCTTTTGATAGTAGAGTTGATGATCATATAATGCACATGGTAGTTTTACACCTTTGTAACTTTAGCCCTAATGGCTAGAGTTGATGGCCATTGATGCTAGGTTTTATGGTAGCCTTTGTGGCTAAGACCCCTTCCCTACAAGTATAAAAATGGCCTTTCCCCTCCAACTTAGAAGAAGAGTTTTTGAGAGATTTTTTTATGGAAAATTGAGATGATATTTTGAGATAAAATAGTTGGAGATGATTTTTTACACCAAGGAAAAATTTTCCTATCTTCTTTTGTTAGCCCCTTCTTTGGTTCTTGTTAGAGAGAGTGCATCCATTGTCAAGTTTGCCGAAACTATTCAGAAGGTGCTTCTGCATTAGCTGGTTTCGGCCATAATATCATGGGAGACAGACGCCAGCGTACCTCCAGCATCTATCAGGGGGCGGTGAATCTGTTTTAAGGAAATTGTCTAGTGCAAGCTTCGATTTTCTTCTTTTCTTATCATTTGTTCTTAAATTTTTCAATACTTAGTTTACAAAGATGAGTTCTAATCTTTAGTTATCCATGTTAATAATTTGTTTAATTAGTAATGTAATCTAATTCATTTATGTAATTTTAGTTGTGTAGTTTATTCTGTATTTCATTCTTTAAATTAAAAAAATTGTTTTGTCATTTCTATTTAATTTGTTTTATATATTTTTCTTGTATTATTATAGAAAAACACCAACAATCTTAAAACAGACTTTTATAAATAGGTTTTGATAAAACAATTTAGTTTTTATAATAATTTTATTCTAGTGACTCTTGGAATTAAAATTAATTTAATTTCCTAGAGTTATTGGAATTTGAGTTGTTTGTTTCAAGTAATTTGTTCATGCAATTTATTTTATGTTAATTAGTTGTTATTACATGAGTTATGGTTAGTGCTTAAGTTGCTAGGAGTTTATAAAAATAAAATAAAAATTTTATTTTTTAAGATTCTTACTAATTTATTTGATTTGTTTGTTATTTGTTTTCTGTTGTAGTTAACTTTCTCTACAGGTTAACCTAAACGCGAAAGCAGGATATATAATACAAACAAATATAATAAATTGGAATTAGTAAATTAGACTACTAATTTTTTATTTGAACACAATTACCTTTGCATGGAATAAGGAATAATATTGGACCTTAAGAATTTTAGTGAATTTAATTATTCACTTTATAGTTCAGTTTTATTTCAGGTTTATTCTGTTTGTTGTTTTGAAAGTTTGGTAACAATTTCAATTTAATTTGATTAATTAAATTCTGGAAAAAAACAAAGTGATGGATTTTTAGAATGTTAAGAAATTCGGTTAGTCGAGAGGTTTCCGACAGTATAATCTCTAAACAGGTTTGTGTTAGGAGAGAATTTAGTAAAACAGCTTCGGTTTTTTCTATATAATGGTCTTATTTTTGAGTTTGCTTATGATTATGTTGTATTATAAGGTGGATGGATCCTAAGAGAGAATTAGTGTATGGTGGAATAATTTTGTAATATAATTTTATTTATTAATTGTTGTTTCGGTTGTGAGTTTTTCCATGTCTTGATGTGTATAATCAAGTGAATTACTCCAAACATTATTGTGTATTGTTGGAGTTTAACACTATTGTTTATAAGATTATTTGCTCATAGTTAGATGGTTGGAATGCCAATGTTATGACCATAATAGTCTTATATATGTAGTTATTTCATAGCCATGAAACTCATGGCATTCTTGTAGCTGCAATGCATCTATAGCCTTTGAATTACACATTGTGAGTTATAACTGAAATTACTTGTGTAATATTCACTTTATTGGTTCATTAACTCATCTTGTATCCAAGTATGTATATGAACAGTGAGTATAGAGATTTAGCGACAACGAGGATAGAGTTTTGTAAAGTGTTTTATACAAAGAAAAGCATTACAAAGTGTGGTTTTGGCTAAACAAACGATTTCGGATGCAGCCATGAACTCCGTTTTGCAGATTGAGACAATTTGTAATTGTAACAGTTGCATTTCCATTTCCATTTGTAGTGGTTTTTAATTTCTAATTTATAATAGTTTCACCATTGTAAAAGGAAAAGGGGAAGGAAGTAAATTATAAACCTTCGGGTTTAGAGAAAGTCTTTGGGATTAATTTTATTATTTCTAAAGTGTTTTGATTTTGTGTAGTAGAAACCAAAGTTTAGCCTTGGCTAAAAAGTATTTCTGATTTGTTCAGAAATGGAAACTAAGATGGATTTCATTTCAAACCTTTGTGATTAGAGGAAGTATTTGGGTTTAATCTTTTTATTTCCAAAGTGGTAGGAAACCAAATTTTGAGAAAGTCTTTGATTATAATTTGATTATTCCCAAAGTGTTTTGTTTTGTTTTTCATTTTTTGTTTTTTGTTTTTTTTTTGGGGGGGGGGGGGGAGGGGGAACAAATTTTAGCATTAGCTAAAATATTTCTGATTTTTATTTTGAAATAATGGGCTCAATTCCGGGAGTACCAATTAACTTTTATGAGTAGTGTAATTCTGATAGCAATTTTTAATTGCTTATTAGTTTTGTAAACTTGGTTTGTTTTAACCTAGTTTATTCCCTGAAAAACATAATTCTAAATTTGTTCCTCATGGACTAGGAGTCAACATGCTCTTGAAAGTTTTGTCTAAGATTAACTAGGTCTTAAGTGGGACCGGTGACCCCTCTAGTCGTCCTGGAAACTTTCTTGACCATGTTCGATTCTAGGGTAAATGGTGAGATCAGTTTTGAATTAAATTTCAGACTTTGGGATTTTCTAGTGTTAAGTTCAGTTTATGGAAAAACAGAATAGTGAAATTCTGTTGTGATTTTTCTAAAATGGCTTCAAGAGATGACAATAGGAAATGTTGTTCCACCTGACAACCTTAAACCTTGCGAGGTTCTTAAAGGAAGATCCAGAGAGATCAAATATGATTAAAGAAAATCATAAGATTGCATGATGATATCTCTGAATTTATCAGAGGCAATTAGTATGTTATCCTTATGTCAATTATAGCATATATGATTGCTATGTGGCTTTGCTTAAGAGCAAAGATGAGACAACCCGTTAGGGTGGGTGAATGTATTTTTTGAATTTTTATAATTCTAAATATATTCTTGAATTGGTGGCTCCTAATGAGTGCAAGGTCACCGATTACAGAGATAGAAAATTGGTAGTTCTTAGGAGGTGTTAGACCGCTGGCTACATAGTTATGAGATTGTGGTTCCTAGTAGTAAATAGATTACTGATCATATATTAAGACATGATGGTTCCCAGTAGTAAAAGAGTCTACTGATCATATGTCAAGACATGATGATTCATAATAATGAAATGGTCTACTGATCCTACGTCAAGACGTTGTGATTCCTAGTAGTAAAGTGACTACTGATCACATGTCAAAATATTGTGAGTCCTAGTAATGGAAAGTCTTCTGGCCACATGTTAAGAAATTAGTGATTCCTAGTTAAGACTATTGGCCATGTTATGAAGTTCCGAATAGTGGACTATTGAACACTGGATCTATGTTTCCTAATAGTAAGGCTATTGGCTTCAGAGTAACAGGTTGGACCAAATTTGTTTGGTGCCTTGAATTTGGAAAAGACCTAATTTAGTTGATAATGGTCTGGGAATGTGTTTTCTGTGATATGATTATTGTGACACAAGAAATTGTTTAAAAGACCCTGCATGAATTTTTGGAAAGGCTGAAAGCCTTTGTATAAATTCTACAAATGTGGAGGTATCATGCAAAAGGTGGCAATACCTAAATCCAAACGGGTATGATAGCCTTAAAAATCTGTTAACTTTGTGTTCAACGGTTATGCACAATATAATAGTGCATGTTGGTTTTCTTGTAGACAAATCAGATATTCAAATTTACACAAGAATGCCATCATGGAATTAAGGAAACGATTTTCATGAGAAAAAAGATAAGCCTAGAAGATGTTAAAAGACTAGGACTTTAAAGTTCCTTTGTCCAATCTTCTTAAACCTATATGGTGGCTAGTGAGGCTAAAAGCTTCTTTGAAGTTATAATTTCTCTAGAAAGAAGTTATTAATTTAATTTTATCTTGCATAGGTAGTAAGCCGTAGAATGCAAGTGAATAAAAGCCAATGAGATAGTCTTGTTATCAAATGATACTTTGATTACTTTGATACATGATGATCAATTGTGGTGAGTGAGATTGCAATTGTGCGAAGTCTAGAGATACTTCAAGATGGATAGTCAGATAGCTTTCCTATATGAAGATTTAGTTGAATAAATCTTTATGGAACAACCTGAAGGGCTTGTCAGTTCCAAGATGAGGAAAGTCTGTAAGCTTGGGAAATCTTTATATGATTTGAAACAAGCACCATAACACTGGCATGAGAAATTTGACAACACAATGTTGTCAAGAGAGTTTTAAATAAACAGGGATTAAAAAATATGTGTATGTCAAAGACCCTAACAAATAGATATGTCAGTTTGTGTCTGTACGATTGGTAATTATGAGAAGATGTTTAGAATTACCAAGAAGTTGTTAAATTCTAAGTTTGACATGGGTCTTACAGATGTGATTACCAAAACATCTGGTAGTATTGTACTTTCTTAGTCTCATTATGTTGATAAGATACTTGAGAAATTTAGTAAATTAGGTACAAGTGCGTCGAGGACATCGGTAGACTTCAGTCTACATTTGGCCGAGAATAATGATGAGAATGTATTTCAACTAGAATATTCTTAGGTCATTGGAAGTTTAAAGTATCTGATAAGGTGTACAACGCCATGTATAGCCTACTCATTAGATAGACTAAATAGATACACGAGTAATCCCAATGCCTATCTTTAGAGGGCTTTTGTACAAGTACTAAGGTACTTACAATGAAGTCGGGATTATAGGTTGCATCATCCCAGATATCCAATTGTACTAGAAGGGTGACGTCACCTGGATATCTGATATAAAAACTACAAGTCCATTAGTGGATTTATTTTCACCATTGGAGGTGTAACTGTGCCTTGGAAATCTTCCAAGCAAATGTGTATCACGAGATCTATCACGACCCAAACCCGCCCCTATAAGTTTGGCGTCATAACCGGCCAGTAATCCGAGATTACCAAAGGCCTTCCTATATAATCAAAATAATAGGGGCTAGCGTAAGCAATATACAAAAACACCAATAGTCCAATGAGCTGTGCATCTATATAAACAAATATTTACATGCAAAAACGTTAATTTACCCATATTCAGTACATAACTTATAACTTGGCATCTTATACATAACATATGCACATAACAAAAGTGTACTTCACGATCAAAAGCCTGACAACGGCGTTCCAGGCCTAACCCCAATTTAGAGGCACACAAAACAACTCGATAGGCTTCAAAACGGTGGCTCAGCTAATGACTCCTTCTAGGCTTGCCCTCCAGAACGCTCACCTATACATATATATAAAAACAGTGAGATAAAGCTCAGTGAATAACATTAAAGTAAAGGGGTTAGTGAACGAATTCCAAATATATCATATTCGTAAAACAAATCATGACACAATCATTCATATCAGTCTCATATCAGAACATAACATAATGGTACATCTCGCAGAACATATCCATATCGTCTTCCGACTAGAGTAATCGGTTCCGGATACTGATTAAACACATATCACCACAATGAAGTAGCTAACGAGATCTCGTAATCACAAATATGTCATGACCCGCATTAACATGCCATCCCCCATGACTTGGGACTATCTATGGATGCCATAATAGATTTCAAATATAGGACATTCGTTCACGTAAACAAATATCATTTCAAAAATCATAACTTATCAAATCACATTTGGAACATAATTCATATGAACATATCTCTACAATAACGTTACTCACAGTGGGCTTTCAGAAACGGTTGGTCAAGCAGTCATTGACTCGTGACCTACAATCACAAATATGCATAGCACGATACACAATCATCTTAAACATATTTAGTTCACTTAAGCTTTTAATTATAGATGACTAGAATTAGGAATTAATTAGATCATTAATGAAAAATCTAGAAACCTCCTAGATATTGATTTGTGATTATGTACCAATTTTAAACAGAATATAAAAACAATCCCAATCAAACAATCAAAAGAAAGAGACACAAAGATTTTACGTGGAAAAACCACAATTGGACACCTTCCAATTGTGATAAAAAACCACAGGCCACAGCCACCAGAACAATCCACTAAGAAGATATAAAAGGAATTACACAGGTATCACTCTCAATTATCTAGCGAATCCACAACGGCCTAATTGAACCAAACCTCTATGTGCCTCTTCCAACCCCATCTTCACCACGGAATTGTCTTTCTGATGAGCCACTCCGGATTCCACCACCGAAGCTTCAGACCGAATTCTTCAGAATCCACAACTGAAGAACAACTTTGATGAGCCACTCCAGAATTCACAACTGAAGCTTCAGGCTCGAATTCTTCAGAATCCACAACTGAAGAACAACTCTCTCTTTTGTGTAACAAACAAAACCTTTGATGTAGCCCTTTTCAGATCATGAGTTGAATACCTCAATAAGACATCAAAGAAAAATAAAATATCCCCAGATATAAACCTTTAAGAACCAAAAAGAAGATCTGGAGGAATAATTAATGAGTAGTCTAGTTTTGGGGAGAAAACCAACTACTTATAAAGAACCAAAATAATTCTTGTCTTGGAAGAAATCCAACTCCTTGTAGAAGTCCAAAAGAAATCCTGTTTCAGAAGAAAACCAACTCTTTGAAAAAAATCCGGATTCTGAGGCTCGCTCGAGCGAGGCTTTCCTGGCTCGATCGAGGAGAGTAAATTTCGTGATTTCTACTAGTGCCTTCGCTCGAGCGACGGATCCTTGGCTCGAGCGACCAATCACTCCTTTCAGGTTTTTTGTGCGGACGCAATCCTTCGCTCGAGCGAGCATTCCTTGGCTCGAGCGAGAAAGTCTTGGCTCGAGCGAGCACTCCTTGGCTCGAGCGAGCAACGGCTGACATGCAATTTTGAATGCACTTTTGCATTTTGCTTCAGCCGCGAGCTGACCGGGCAGCTCGACCCCCATAATAATCAGCGAAGTGGCAATCTTGAAAGCATTGACATCACAAACTTCTCTGCAAAAGCTCGATTCGGGTTTGGATTCGCATCTAATAAACTCAGAGCCTCACTGAAATAAAAGTGTGAATAAAATTACAACTCAAAGGAGTTTTGTCAAACGGAGTTGCCAATAATAAAAACCTAACAATTAATTTCCTTTAACCTCTAATTAAAACATGTTTAGTCATGTATTAACCAAACTAATTAAATATAAATAATCTAATCATATACCAACTCTTATTAAGTTCACTAATTTCACAATTAAACTTAAATTAGGCTCATACACATTAAAGTCATGTTTAAATTACTGAATCAGAAACTTATAAACATATAAATTTCGCAATTCAACTTCAATTTCAAGCAAATCAAGACCCAAAACCTTCCATAAACATGTGGAATTTACCATCTATAGCTTCCAACAAGCTCATAACATTAAATTGAAGCTTAATTCCATGGAAAATGGCAAACCCTTGAATTTCAAGGCAAAAACATAATCCATGCACCTTAGAGTTCCAATCTTTGAAATTCATGGAGTTTATTCTTCCAATTTCAAGAACCATGCAAGAAAAAACAATTGTATGAACATATTTTCATGAATCAATGCCATGCATGTGGACTTCCTACTCAATTTCACCTATTCTCAAGTTATTATAAACATATAATTTCATAACTCTATATTTTCATGATCTTAACTTCAAAACTCATGAACATGTAAGGATTCCACAACAATTAGATACATGCACGTCATGTTCTTAAACTAATTCCTACACTTTTTTGCTTATCTTGTTCATACATATATTTTGCTTCAATTTACTCTATAAAGCCACCAATTAACTGGAATTCTTCTTAATTGAACTTGGATTCCATGGGTTTATGAGTATAACAAGTCAAATTCATGAAATTAGAAGAGAATTCCTACCTTAAGTTGATGACTTTTGTGTAGGTCAAAGCTTTTCTCCTTCCATGTTCTTCCTCTTGTTCTTCTTTTCTTTCTCTCTCTCTCTCTCTCTCTCTCTCTCTCTCTCTCTCAATAACTCTCCAGCATAATGCATTCACTCTCTCTCCCTTGGTCTCTCTTTTCTTGTTATATTGATGAATAGGCTTATATTTAGCCACCAATCTGCTAATATACTTAAGTTAGAATAGATTTAGGCTAATTCATCATATTTAATTAAATTATGCCAATCACAAACTTAATTAAATCAAATTCCCTTAAATTAAATTAATCTTCATCATTTATAATCTTAATGCCACTAAATTAAATTATGCTAATGTGTATTAAGCTCTACTTCCTATTCAATTATTTAATTCCAACCTATTAAAATTAGCGAATCAGACGGAATCAATTTTTAATTAAACTTCCCAGATGATTCTAAAAATTCCAATTAACATATCTATGTTCTCAATTTCAATTTCTGAACCCAATAAGGTCGTCAATTTTCATTCCAAAGTTGTATTCTCAACAAATAATTTCCCAATTTGGACAAATGCACACAAATTAAATCATATAATCCGCAATAAACACATAGATAATTCAAATAATTATAATTTACATTTTTGGGGTGTTACAAGATCAATGATGGAATCGGAGTTCAGTGATTAGATAAAGCTACTGAAGTAGTTGAATGGCTTTGCTGTTTTCTTGAGGATATTCCATGTTAATCAAAACTTGTGCTAGCAATTTTGTATACTTTGTGACAACCAATCAAGTATTGGTAGGACACAGAGTAATACGTATAATGGAAGGTCTAGACAGTTTCATCGAAGACATAATTCCATACAACAATTACTCTCTTGTGTTGTCACTATAGACTATGTAAAGTCTAAGGACAATATTGCGTATCCGCTAACCAAAGGGTTAAATCGAGAGTTAGTAAAAAGTCGCCATGAGAAATGGGGTTATGGCCTTTAACGAATGTTACTGGAACGAAAAACCCAACCTAGTTAATTGGAGATCCCAAGATTTAGGTTCAAAGGGACAACCTAATTGCGTGTAATGGGTGAGTTACTGAAGAGGTAAATCCTCTTGCCTATTCCTTCATACAGTGATACCCTGTGGGGTGGAAGGTTAAGCTGATGTTTTATGACCTAAGTGCTTTGAATAATCAACCGTGGTATAACAAGATACGTTGTATAGGTCACCTATGTGAGTGCGAAGTGGGGCTGCTTCTTTAAGAATTGACGAGGCCGAATTATGTAAAAACACTCACTGAACTAGGCTAGTGTTCCAGAACCAAATCGAACACACCAGCGAGAACAAGAACAATGGCTAGAGTGACTCCTGTGTGAGGTCTATTGTCTTGGTTTACACAAACGACAGAACAGTTCAATACATCACGTTCATTGGTCAACCAATAAATCCAATAGGCTTCACTACGAAAGGTTCAAGGCTAACCGTTACCTTTTTTGATGCAGGGTTATTCTGTGTGCCCTCTCTCCGAAACTTTGTTATTAAGCGTTTTCCTTTTTTCTTTATTTGGCCAATTTTATACATGTGGGGGATTGTTGGAATATAATGGTTTTTCGGCAACTTTAATTTGAAATTAAAGTGGGACTTAACCATCGGTTGAGGTGGGTCTGAGTGCTTTTGTATTCTCTGAAGTGAGAAGATTACAATATAAAAATGATGGGCCGAAACCATTAAGTTGTGAATGAGAATTGTCTCATAAAGTTGGTATCAATAGAAGCTGGGCTTGGGCCTAGGCTTAGACTTGGACTTAGTTTTAGTCTTGGTCTAGACTGACCTGGGCTTGTGTATGTGTCTGTGTATGTGTATGTGTATGTGTTGGATTTAGTCTTGGGCATGGGCTAGATTGTACTATGCTGGACTGGGCTTGTGTTGTGCATATGTTTTAGATTGGGTTTGGATCGGGTTGTGACCCAACACCCTGTATCCATTTTGCGACCCATCTAGTTGGATTATTTAAATAGCATTATATATATATTTATTTATTTATTTATTCAACCTTTTGTAACTCTCATCTTTTGATGATGGAGCTGATGATCATATTATGCACATGGGAGTTTTGCACCTTTGTAACTTTAGCCCTAATGGCTAGAGTTGATGGCTAATGATGCTAAGTTTTATGGTAGCCTTCATGGCTAAGACCGCTTCCCTACAAGTACAAAAAGGGCCTTTCCTCTCCAACTTAGAAAAAGAGTTTTTGAGAGATTTTTAATGGAAAATGAAGATGGTGTTTTGAGATAAAAAAGTAGGAGATGATTTTTTACACCAAAGAAAAATTTTTCTATCTTCTTTTGGTTTCTCACCAAATCTCACCCTTTTAGTGATAAACAAAACTTAAGTTCGGTGTGATTTGATTTTATCACCATTTCTATTCATTTTTCACAATTATTCTCATTAATCATCTAAACAAGTGATCATTAATAAGGTAAGTAACCTAATTCTTTCGATTATTTTTTTTTTATTTCTCACCAAACCCCTTAATCCAAACAGAATGTTAATACCAAACCCAAAATAAAATTAATTATTCTTATTAATGGAGGGCGTAAAGTAATTGATTTTACATTACCAAATTTCTCTTCAACCCAATTGACCATTCTAAAATTGAACATTTTTAGGTCTTGATATTCTATAGGATGTTAGTTGTTGTTAGTGAAGTTAGATTACAACTAAAAGAGTGGCCACTGCTCCATCAGTTCGAACCCCTAACTTTTCCCTCACCACACCCTAAGGTGTAGCTACAATCCAAGGTCTCAGATTGTTGGTTGTTAACATGTGGAAATATTGGATTGTTTATTTAATTATGCTTCTTAGAAGTTATTTATCTATACATGAAAGAGAAAAGAAAAAAAAGAACAAAATTGTAGAGAATTAATTCAATCTCAATAAAGAGATATTGGTTCAATTTCGCAATTAGAAATGCAGGAACAGTAATGTTTAAGTGATATTGTGGTACATTTAGCTCAATTTTTGTTTGATGTTATAGTCTAAATTTTTGTGTAGTATTTTCTTTGTGCATATATAACGGTGATAATATTAAAAAAACAATACTAGAATTTTAGGATAAATTACAAATACACCTTTTGAGATTTGATTAAAATACGAATCACTCATGTGGTTGTGAAAATTATATTCTACCCCTTGAGGTTTCTAACTTCATAACAGATCGCCTCTTTTATTATTATGAAGTAAATTAGTAGTTTTTAATGATATTAGAAATATGTTTAAATTAATAATTCGGGTAACTTTATTATTGTATAGGAGATTAATTATGGATTTTATATTTTTAGTTAATTCTGTTAAATAAATTTGTTTGACAATGGCTTATATATAATTTTCCAATTCACAAAGACAATCTATAGTTTAAGTAAAGTTCAGGTGGTGTATTTGTAATTTATTCTTATTGTTATATTTTTGAATATTTATAATTTTTTTTAATTGATTTTAGCTTTTTAAATGGTGTATAAAAATATTAAGACTCCATATTAAGGTTCACTTAAGATTTTGAGTGTTGTATTCAAGGCCGGCCCCTAGCACATTGTAAATGATGACCATTTAAAGAGTTGAGAATTAATCATAGATATATCGTTATGGGTAGTTTTATATTAGAATCTAATAAAGCTTGAGTAATGAATCATCAAAGTCAATCAACAACCTCCCAATGTGATAAACTAGTTCAATTTTTATTTAATATTATAATTCTAAATTTTTGTATAATATTTTCTTTGTGCGTATATAAATAGTGAAAATATAAAACAACAATACTAAATTTCATCTTTTTAAATTTAAAAAAAATATTTTTGTAATTCATTTTTTCTTTTTAAATGGTGTGTAAAAATGTTAAAGACTCCATATCAAGGTTCACTCAGGGGACTCTAAATTTTGGGAAGTTGGTTAAAAGTCACTTTCCAGTTTTTAACCCATTTTAGGTCATATCATTTCTCACATTTCTACACATTTTTTCAAAAAAAATCCAAACAAACTAAAAAAAATTAATTTTTAACAAATTTCTCAAAACGCCACAATACTCAGGCTTGACCATGACACATTGTCAATGATGACCATTAGAAGGGGAGAATCAATCAAAGATATGTCATCATAGGTAGTTTTGGAGCAGTCTCCTCTTCAATTGGGTTTTTTTCATTAAAAGATGTTGTTGGGCCTTCGTAAGCTTATTTAACGATACTCCGTGATGGGCCCACGGAGGGCTGACAGCACCCACTAGTCCGATTTGGACTGGAGAAGAGCCTGCTACGGTAGTTTTATATTAGAATCATAGAAAATCAACAGCCTCCTGAACTACCATGTGTCTATACTCCTTCATCAATCATCATTCATTATACCCTTTCATATTTCTCAATCATCCAACACAAAATCATAATACCCCACTTTCTCCACCAATCATAATATCATGAAATACCATGTGGTCATAGTCTGAGACTATCCAATAATCACCCATATATGGAGAAGCTCGCACCTAATTTGTCATGTAGAGTGGGTCAATGCTATTTTTCGGAGGAGTTAATAATGAATGCATAGACAGATATAGAATTTTTATCTTTTAAAATTTTTAAAATATGTTTTTAATTGATTTTATCTTTTTACATGGTGTATAAAAATATTAAGACTCAATATTAAGATTCACTTATGTTGTGTTTGGTTGGGGGATTTGAGGAGGAATTTGGAAAGGGAAAGGGAAAAGGTGTGTGAAACTAGGTGAAATTTATGTATATTTTATTCACATTTCACCTAACTTTTCCTTTTCCCTTTTCAAATCCCTCCTCAAATCCCCTAACCAAACACAGCATTAGGATTTTGAATATTGTATTCAAGGCCGGCCCCTAGCACATTCTAAATGATGACCATTTAAAGAGTTGAGAATTAATCATAGATATGCCGTCACAGATACTTCTATATTAGAATCCAATAAAGCTTGAGTAATGAATTATCAAAGTCAATCAACAACCTCCCAATGTATAGTATTTTCTTTGTGCATGTATAAATAGTAAAAATATAAAACAACAATACTAAATTTCATCTTTTTAAATTTAAAAAAAATTTGTGCAATTGATTTTTTTTTCTTTTAAATGGTGTATAAAAGTGTTAAAGACTCACTTAGCGGACTCTAAATACAGTATTCAGGGTTGACTATGACACATTGTAAATGATGACCATTAGAAGGGGAGAATCAATCAAAGATATGTCATCGTAGGTAGTTTTAGAGCAGTCTCCTCTTCAATTGGGTTTTTTTTATTGGAGGATGTTGTTGGGCCTTCCTAGGCTCATCACGGAACCCGTATCGATGATCCGAACCATTCACTATGTAAGGCTCATTGAGTAATATATTCCTGTAAAACATTAAATTGATCGAATATCAATAGATACTTGATTGGATAATATTTTTGTTCACAATTTATTTTAAAAATCATATTTACCATTGACACTTATGTAATCCGATAAACGTGATTTTTTTACAAGAACGAAGTTCTTAATGAGCCCTACATATTGAACGATACTCCGTGATTGACCCACAGAGGTCCAACAACACCTCCAGTCCGAATTGGATTGGAGAGGAGCCTGCTATAGTAGTTTTATATTAGAATCATAGAAAATCAACAACCTCCCGAATTACCACGTGTCTATACTCCTTCACCAATCATCATTCATTAGACCCTCTCATATTTATCAATTATCTAATACAAAATCATAATACCCCACCTTCTCCACCAATCATAATATCATGAAATACTACGTGGCCATAGTATGAGACTACCCGATAATCACTCATATATGGAGAAGCTTGCACCTAATTTGTCGTGTAGAGTGGGCCAATGCTATTTTTCAGAGGAGTTAATAATGAATGCATAAACAGATATAGAATTCTTATCTTTTTAATTTTTTATAATATGTTTTTAATTGATTTTATCTTTTTACATGGTGTATAAAATTATTAAGACTCCATATTAAGGTTCACTTAGGATTTTTGAATATTGTATTCAAGGCCGGCCCCTAAGACCATCTCCAACGGTTTAGCAAACCTGGCATCAGATTTGAAATTTGGTGAAAAATGCACTTTTTGGAGCTCCAACGGTTTCACCAAACTGGTATCAAAATGAGAATTGAACAAAAAAATCATCAAACTGAGAACAGAATACAGGTTTCACCAAATTACTGTGCGTGACTGTTGGAGGAGACCAACCGGTCAACCAGCCGGTTGACCGACCGGTTGACCAACCGGTCGACCGGTTCCCTTTCAAATAGGTAGGTTCAAACCGGTCAAAAAGGTTCAAACAGGTAAAAAAAAAAAAAAAAATTTGCCTTACCGATCGACCGGCCGATCAACCAACCGGTCGACCACTTCCCTTTTGATGCACGGTTGGAGCAAATGGTATCAGATTGATAAAATTGACTTTCTTTTACCCAAATTTAGTGAAAAATTTGGTTCACCATTGGGGATGCTCTAACACATTGTAAATGATGACCATCTAAGGAGTTGAGAATTCACTACAGGAAAAGAAGGCTATGGCAACGCTTCTTTTATGGCGTTTACGAAAAACGCCATTATAGATTATTTAAATACAACGTTTTTAAAAATGTTGTATCAGATCTCAGTCAAACGGCACCGTTTGGTCAACTTGTGAACACCGTTCAATACTCCGTCCCATTCAAAACGTCTTAAAAAATCTAGAAACCTCCTAGATGTTGATTTGTGATTATGTATCAATTTTAAGCAAAATATAAAAATCCCAATCAAACAATCAAAAGAAAGAGACACAAAGATTTTACATGGAAAAACCACAATTGGACACCTTCCAATTGTGATCAAAAAACCACGGGCCACAGCCACCAGAACAATCCACTAAGAAGATATAAAGGAATTACACAGGTATCACTCTCAATTATCTAGCGAATCCACAACGCCTAATTGAACCAACCTCTATGTGCCTCTTCCAACCCCATCTTCACCACGGAATTGTCTTTCTGATGAGCCACTCCGGATTCCACCACCGAAGCTTCAGACCGAATTCTTCAGAATCCACAACTGAAGAACAACTTTGATGAGCCACTCCAGAATTCACAACTGAAGCTTCAGGCTCGAATTCTTCAGAATCCACAACTGAAGAACAACTCTCTCTTTTGTGTAACAAACAAAACCTTTGATGTAGCCTTTTCAGATCATGAGTTGAATACTCAATAAGACATCAAAGAAAAATATAATATCCCCAGATATAAACCTTTAAGAACCAAAAAGAAAGATCTGGAGGATTCAATGAATGAATCAATGAATAGCCTAGATTTGGGAGAAACCCAACTATTTATAGAAAATCAAAGCAATCCTAGTTGGGAAAGAAAACCAACTTCTTGCAGAAAACCAACTTCTTGCAGAGTTCCAACTTCTTCAGAGTTCCAACTTCTTGTAATCAACTTCTTGTAGAAAACCAACTTCTTTCAGAACTCCCAAGTAACCTGTTTTTGAAGGAAACCAACTTCTTAAAGAACTCTTGTTACAACCTTGGTTTTGATCCATGGAATTTGACAACAAAAGGTCCTAACAATCTCCCCCTTTGTCAAATCCTGGATAAAACTAATCTAAAACAAATTTCCTAACAAAAACACTAAAACAAATTTCCAATCAAAACAAGAACAACATCACCAACTAGGAACCAGCACTTATAACCAAATCTCTTTCCAAACTTATTTTTCAAGGTCATGATCTGCAAAACAACTATTAGTGCCACCATCTCCAAAACAACTATTAGTCCCACAAGAATATATGAAAAAGCAATAAACATATGACACGATTATCTTGAAGTATGAGATGGAAAACATAAATAGATGCAACTTGGAGATTTTAAGAACATGTAGTATGAATAGATGAAAACTAAGACACATGCACCTGACACAAAACAATAAATAAGCAATACAAGGCATCAAGCAAACCAACTAAAACCAATCTCCCTTACCAAACAAAACAAAGTGTTCATGTTAACAAACTCTTGAATGATAAACCACACTCCCCCTCACTAAACAAGTAAAACAAAATATAATATGGTTGAGCAAGTAAGGAATTTCAGATTTGTACCTTAAAACACACAAGATTATCCAAGAAGCACAATTACTTGAAAATACAATGTGCACAGCCTCTAGAAAATTCCTCATAAAAGAAAGTGATGCATTATGTGAAAAGCATAGATCCCATGATAAAGGTGTGTGTGTGACTCTTGGAGTTTGACAAACACAAGATTCAAATCCTAGTAGTGATATGAAAGCTGGACCTCCGACAAGAGAATCTAAGCACAACTAAGGAAAGTCAAACCACTAGGAATCAAGGGGTATTTGGTGAGTAAAGGCGGAGGCTCCCCCTCAATCAATGAATCCTTTTTTTTCACATTTTTTTTTCTTTCTTTTGCACATATTTTTTTTTCTTTCTTTTCTTACTTGTGCACATTTTTTTTTTTTTTCTTTTCTTTTCTTTTGCACACTCATCGGCGGCTGACACGCTCAAGAGTATGGAAACCGAACCAGAGAAGCATGGATATATTAAGGATGGCCTGGTTGGTGACTCTGAGGTAGCCTTTTCCTCATGGCTGGACTACAAAGAATAGAGGGGAAAGCCATGGAGATGAAAAAAGATGGAAGGTGGTTAAGAGACTCAACATCACCCATGATATGCTAGTATAGGTCAATTCCTCTAGAAAAGCAAAAGATACAATGCCAGAAGTCCATAGAGAAAAAATAATCACTAAGTCGGAAGACTCTGATATTTGCTAATCCAAGAGTGTGTACAGAATGAGACATACTAATCAAAGAACACACACTCTAAAATGAGTAATGACCATAGAAAGCACACACATATTAACATGTAATAGTTATTCTTATCAATTCCGATATGCACCAAGGACATCTCAAAAAAAATTCAAACTTGCAAAACCATACTAAGAAAATCTTTTTGATTTTTTTTTTCAACAATAAAGTAAGAAAAAAACATGCACACAAATCAAACAAGATCTCGTTCTAAAATATTTTTTTTAAAAAAAATAGAGCTTTCTAAAAGAAAAATTTTTTTTTTTTATAAAAAAAATAGAACGACCCGCTCTGATACCAATTAAAAAATCTAGAAACCTCCTAGATGTTGATTTGTGATTATGTATCAATTTTAAGCAAAATATAAAAATCCCAATCAAACAATCAAAAGAAAGAGACACAAAGATTTTACGTGGAAAAACCACAATTGGACACCTTCCAATTGTGATCAAAAAACCACGGGCCACAGCCACCAGAACAATCCACTAAGAAGATATAAAGGAATTACACAGGTATCACTCTCAATTATCTAGCGAATCCACAACGCCTAATTGAACCAACCTCTATGTGCCTCTTCCAACCCCATCTTCACCACGGAATTGTCTTTCTGATGAGCCACTCCGGATTCCACCACCGAAGCTTCAGACCGAATTCTTCAGAATCCACAACTGAAGAACAACTTTGATGAGCCACTCCAGAATTCACAACTGAAGCTTCAGGCTCGAATTCTTCAGAATCCACAACTGAAGAACAACTCTCTCTTTTGTGTAACAAACAAAACCTTTGATGTAGCCTTTTCAGATCATGAGTTGAATACTCAATAAGACATCAAAGAAAAATATAATATCCCCAGATATAAACCTTTAAGAACCAAAAAGAAAGATCTGGAGGATTCAATGAATGAATCAATGAATAGCCTAGATTTGGGAGAAACCCAACTATTTATAGAAAATCAAAGCAATCCTAGTTGGGAAAGAAAACCAACTTCTTGCAGAAAACCAACTTCTTGCAGAGTTCCAACTTCTTCAGAGTTCCAACTTCTTGTAATCAACTTCTTGTAGAAAACCAACTTCTTTCAGAACTCCCAAGTAACCTGTTTTTGAAGGAAACCAACTTCTTAAAGAACTCTTGTTACAACCTTGGTTTTGATCCATGGAATTTGACAACAAAAGGTCCTAACACGTCTCTTCCTCAGTCTCACTCTCAGTCTCCCTCTCAGTCTCACACAAGTTTCGCTTTGAAACTTAGACTCTGTCTCGCTCAGAAACCCTTTCGATTTGTTATCTAAACTCTCAGTCTCCCTCTCAGTCTCACATAATTTGTTATCTAAACTCAGACTCTCTCTCGCTCAGAAACTCTTTCGATTTGAAGCTCAAAAACCCCCCACTCTCACTGATTTGAAACGCTCGATTTCAACCAATCTTTCTCGCTCGATTTCAAACACTTTCTCTCACTCGATTTCAAACACTCTCGATCGATTTCAGATCTGTCGATTTCAGAACCTGTCGCAGATTTGAAGCTCTCCAGATCTCGCTCAATCGGTCTCTCTTTTTTGTTACAGAACTCAAATCTGTAAGTTTTTATTATATATGCATTTGTTTTGTATGAACTCAGATCTCTGATTTGTCATGGTTTTGAGTTCATTGTTTTGGATTTGGTGGATGTATCTCACCTCTCTCTCACGCACACACATCAAGCTATTACTGTTTCGTTTACATTTCTCACAACAGAAATAATAACAGTTTGATTTTTAATTTTTATTATTAGAGGGAGAAAAGACCTACATTAAGATAAAGGAAGACTACATATGAAATATTATTGAAATATTCAATAATATTGAAATATTATTGAATATTTGATGTAACAAACAGAGTAAATTATCGAATATTATTGAAATATTCAATTTGATTTTTAATTTTTAGTTTGATGTAACAAACAGAGTAAATTGTTTTTGATTCACCAAACAAATATTTGTGTTGTTCTTGAAAAATAAAACCAGAAAACAGAATTGCGCTTTGTGTTGCTATGGGACTAAAGGAGAGAACTGATGCCAATTGGATGAACCTTGTATTATTAATGTTGAGATATTTCACTAAATCTCTGTGTAATTAAAAATCCCATTCTGAATTCGTTTTTCTTCTTTCTTTTTTCTACACAAAAACGAGGCAAATAAGGCTAAAGATGGGATTAGCTTCATTGTTGCAACTTCAATATGTTACATCAGTATGCTATTTTTAAACTTGTTATTTAATTATTTGAAAGTTACAGTATTAGGCTTATCAATGAACCTCTGAAATATCATATTCCTTAATGACAAAGAAAGACATTATTTCTATTACTCTTTTTGATTAAACAGAATATAGTGTGTAAACTGTGTTACTTTTAAATTACTTTATGTTTCATCTGTTAAATTATGGCTGCTTGTATTATTGTCGTCTTGTGAATGGGACTAATATTATACTTTATAATTAGTAACTGATATTGCTGTTAATTTGTTATGGTAGGACGATAACCATGGAAGCATTTCATGTTTGAACTCAGAATCCTTATCCTTCTTAAATAATTAACTACTTAAGAGCAGCTACAAGAAGTCAATGAAACACATATAAATTTGGCCCAAGGAACCAAATACAGATGCAATTTTGAATGTAGAGGCCTTGTGTGAAAAATCGCTCACTAGAAAATCAAATAAAAGAATAACAAATGGCGTGGTTTAAGATTTTGAAAGCTGATTAACAGTAATTGTGATATGTTCTTGTGTTTGTGCATATACAATTTATAATAGATCACAATAGGATGACATAACAGTATTCAACATTATTGATTGATGCCAAGCATGTGTGGGTGTTCATGACATAACAAAAATGGTGTTATAGAAATGAAATAGAACACTACTAAGATATATTGGGATGTGTGGGTGTTCATGTAGTAGTGAGAACTTGTTGCTTACTTGTGATAATCTTGTTGTTCTTGTAGAATCTTCATTAGAGATACCTAGTCTCTTTTTTTTTTGATAAATAGAGATACCTAGTCATTTTTTATGAATCTCTATATCATAATCTATCAAGAGCATTGTAGAAACTTTTAGTTTCTTCATTAATATGCTTCATGCTAGAAATGCTTCTAGTATGCTTGATAGTTTTGATTCAGGTTGCACCACCGGGATGCAATAATCATGATAGTTGTTAATTTAGCAAGTAATTATCCATGCATACGTAAATAGCCTTAGACCCGTCCAAGAATCTTCATTAGAGATACCTAGTCATCTTTGATGAAGCTCTTCTTGGATTGTCCAATTGGGACAGTTCAGGAGCACAAGTCTATGTTGTAATTAGTAGTTCTACTGCTTAAATGTAGTTCATCTCGTAGAGATTTCGTGTAGTAGCTTCTCATGTTCTCTGAGTGCATACTAGACAAGGTGTAACAGTACACCCAATCTGTGTAGTGTACTTGGAGAACCATGGGGAGATGCTGCCGAAATTTCGTTAGAGATGGATAGAGCAGTATGAGCTACTTTTTACAATATAGACTGTGCATTCCTGAATGAGAAAGTAGGATGAACCAACCTATTAGAGAAGAGTTAGAGGTGACTGGTGTCATGTCACATGCATTATAAGGTACTTAATTGAGGTTAAGAATAATGAAAATGAAATGGTAATTTTAAACTTTGTTGATTTGACAGTGACATTTGTAGTGTAGGACAAAGTCAGATGGATAAAAGTTGGATAAATCAGCATAGGTTGCATCCAGAATATATAGAAGGGGCTAAGGAATTTGTTAAACTTGCATGCCAAAATAATCCTCTATCAATTGAAGTCACATGTCCATGTAAACGGTGTCGGAATGTCAAACTAGTAAAGAAAGACCTTTTGGGGGAACATTTAATGGTCAATGGGTTTCTTCCAAGCTACACCAGATGGATTTTTCACGGGGAAGATTTACCGGCGTCTGTGCCATTGAATGAGAATGTCAGTGATTCGAATGATGGCGATGAAGTCAATGAAATGATATATGAGGGGTTCGGACTTCCTCCACCAAGCTTGGTTCATCGTGCTAGTAATGAGACAGGAAGTTCTAACATCAAACTAGGCCCGGATAAGAAAACTGAAAGATTTTTCAGTTTATTGAAGGAGGCCGAAAGAGAGTTGTATCCAGAGTGTCACAAGTTTTCAACGCTCTCATTTGTTGTTCGATTATTGTATATCAAGTGCCTTAGTGGATGGAGCGACAAGTCTTTCACGATGTTGCTTAAACTTTTGAAGGATGCATTCCCAAAAGGTGAAACTTTGCCAAAGTCGTTCTATGCAACGAGGGCACTCCTTAGGGAATTGGGCCTCGATTATCACAAGGTACATGCATGCCCAAGAGATTACTCACTGTATTGGAAGGAGACAGCTAGTAGGGATGATTGCATAGTGTGTCAGACGCCTAGATACAAATAGTTTGAGGGTGAGAAGAATGATTATAAAAAGAAGCAACAAAGAATTCCACAAAAGATTGTGAGATACTTTCCTTTGATTCCAAGGCTTCAAAGATTGTTCATGTCATCCAAAACTGCTTCAGTAATGAGATGGCATGCAGAAGGCCGAATTGATGACGGCAAAATGAGACATCCTACTGACTCTCCTGTCTGGAAAATTTTTGATACTTTGTATCCCAAGTTTGCGAGTGAGCCTCGCAACATCAGACTAGGTTTAGCAGCGGATGGATTTAATCCATTCAAGGCAATGAATGTTGCTCATAGCAGTTGGCCAGTTATTGTGATGCCTTATAATTTGCCACCGTGGTTGTGCATGAAACAACCTCATATGATGATATTGCTCATTGATGGTCCTTCTTCACCTGGCAATAACATTGATGTCTACTTGCGCTTGTTAGTGGATGAACTGAATGAATTGTGGGAAAATGGTGTTCAGACGTACGATGCAGAAACTAATCAAATGTTCCAATTGCACACAGTCTTATTGTGGACAATAAATGATTTTCCTGCATATGCAAATTTGTCTGGATGGAGCACGAAAGGTGCTTTAGCTTGTCCTTGTTGTAACATACGTACTCGACATCGGTATTTGAAGAATGGAAGGAAAATTTGTTACATGGGGCATCGCCGCTGGTTGAATGCGAGTCACAAATTTCGAAAAGATGGTGCGTCTTTTGATGGAACTTTTGAATTTGAACCATGTCCAACTCGGTTATCGGGGGCTAATGCGTTACGACAGCTAGGGCCTAAGCATCAACCAACTAACAGACAAAAAAGAACTAGGAAAGGAAAGGAAAAAGAAGACAACGAGAAGGATCATAATTGGAGGAAGAGGAGTATTTTCTTTGAGCTTCCATATTGGGAGCATAATTTGATCTGCCACAATCTTGATGTAATGCACATTGAGAAGAACGTGTGTGATAATGTATTGTGGACGATATTAAATGTTGATGGGAAAGGAAAGGATAATTTAAATGCTCGTCGAGACTTGCAAGATATGGGAATTCGAAAGGCATTACATCCTAAAAAAGGGGTTGGGAACAGGTATTATTTGCCGCCTGCATGTTTTGCTATGAACAATAGAGAGAGAGGTTTGTTTTGTACACTCCTGAAGAATATCAAAGTTCCAGATGGGTATGCATCCAATATTTCTCGTCGTGTTAACCTCAAACAACATAGCATATCTGGACTGAAAAGTCATGACAACCATATATTGATGCAACAAATACTTCCAATAGCAGTGAGAAATTTGTTACCGAAGAAAGTTGTTGAACCATTGATTGAGTTAAGCAATTTCTTCAGGCAGTTGTGCTCCAAAACTCTAGAGCCAGATGGGTTAGATCGTCTTCAATCCCAAATTGCTCTTACACTTTGCCATCTTGAGAGAATTTTTCCTCCATCATTTTTCGATATAATGGAGCACTTGCCTATTCACCTAGCAGAAGAGGCCAAGATTGCCGGTCCAGTGCAATATCGCTGGATGTACTTTATAGAAAGGTGTGCAATTCTACTCCAATTTACAGTTGTATTCATTTGTTTGTTTATAATTGAAAGTCGTGTGCATTTGTTTGTTTATAGGTATCTTATGACACTTAAGTCATATATGCGTAATCAAAGTCATCTAGAAGGTTCAATTGCAGAGGGATACTTAGTTGAAGAGTGTATGACCTTTTGCTCAAGGTACTTGGATGATGTCGAGTCAAAATTGAATCGACCAATAAGGAATTACGATGTTAGCGACAATCCTGGGATATTACTGGGTCATGCTTTAGGAAAAGGAAAAGGGTTTGCGCTTGATAACACATCATGGGTACAAGCTCATCAGTATGTGTTATTTAACACTGCTGCGGTTGTCCCATATCCAGAGTAAGATACAATCTTTGTTCCAAAATTTTATTGATACCATTAATAAGTATCTTGCATTTTATAAGTACTTTAAATGTATAGGGAACATCGTGATTGTATTAAGCGGTCACATCGTCGTCTCAAAGATTTTGATGTGGATCGCCGTCACAATGATGAGTTTCCCATATGGTTTAATTCTCATGTAAGTACTAATAACTTACATGTTTCTAATTTTCAATTCTCATGTTTTCAATTTTTAACTCTCTGTTAGTTGGTGTTTAATTTTGTTGACTTTTTAAAAATAGGTTGAAGAGCTTCTAGCTATTGAAAATGCTGTGTTGTCAGATGAGATTAAAACTTTGGCATTGGGACCTAGTAAAAAGGCCACGAGATTCAGTGGGTATATAATTAATGGTACTAGGTATCATACGAGGAGTCGTGAGTGGAGAAGAAAAACTCAAAATAGTGGGGTTATGGTGAAAGCAAAGACTTGTAGCTATGCAAGTACCAAAGACATGAATCCCGTGGAAGGTGAAGTAGCATACTATGGATATGTGACAGATATTATTGAATTGTATTACTCATACGACCGTAGATATGTGCTATTCATGTGCGACTGGATTGACAACAACAAAGGACTGAAGCAGGATGGGTTTGGTTTCACACTTGTTAATTTCAATCATTTGTTATATACAAAGAAACAAAATAGCGACGAGCCATTCATCCTAGCATCTCAGGCACAACAAGTTTTCTATGTTAATGATCCCGTTGGAGCTGATTGGGATGTTGTAGTCAAGATGAAACCTAGAGACTTGTATGAGGTGTGTGGATAGCAACCAATTAATGATGGAGAACATCACAATGAAGTGGAAGGATTTGGAGGCCAAGAGTTAGATGCAACTTCGTTTGCTTGTGAAGAGGACATAAATTGGGTTAGACAAGGTGAAGTTGGAACAACTATTGATGAAACTATTGGACCTCTTGGGATATCGACACAGATACAATCTGAAGATGATGAAGAAATGATATGATATTGTAATTTTGTTTCATATTCATTGTTACATTTGTGCTTTTAGCATGGATATTCATGTTAATGAAACCTTTGCTTTTAAAATGCATCATTTGTTTTCTTTTCAACGTGATTGTCCTTGAGACATCCTTTTATGTCCTTGCGAATGATCATACTTGTTATATTAAGATTGTGTTTAAAATTTAAATTTGTAGAGAAATTTTTTTACTATTTTGGAAAATCTTAATGTAGTAGATTCTTTTGTGCCAAAAATGGTGTTGAACTGGTTAACATTACAATATCTTATTCTGTTAGATATTAAAATTTTATTGTTTTTGTATTCACTATCGTATCTATTGTACTTTGTATTCATTGCTAACCCATAAAATTCTACACGTATGCTTGTGGTCTTCTGTAAACTAGCATGACAGATCGACGATGCTCTAGGCAGAGGCAACATTCAGCCTCTGCAAATTCTGAGAGTTCTTATAGTGGGAGTGCAGATGAGAGTTCTTATAGTGGGAGTTCAGATGAGAGTTCAGAGGAGAGTACACACATCATACCTGATCCACCCATGTCATGGTATCCTCCAGGTAGCTTGCCTAGTGCATCATCGAGTACTGGTTCAACACATGACACTACTGCTGGTATGAATTATTTTATTCAATTGAATTACTCCATTAGATTTCTTTGTTAATGTTCTTTTTTCTTTTGATGTTTTACATTTCTTTTTTTCAAACTAAGTGAAACCATAAAGGCTTCTATGTTATGCACTAACAGCAAGATACAGTCCAATCTAATTAGAAGTTGTAATGATCATTCTACAGCCTCAATCAACACTAACCAATCTAATTAGAGCATGCCTAGCTAAAGTTCATTTCAGTATTTATTTATTTCTTTTGTTCTTTTTCTTTTCTGTTATTTATTTTGCATCTTGATCGACTGCTACTACTATTTATGTGCACCATATCATTTAAGCTTCAAGTTACATCATTCTCAGTTTCAAGTTAGTTTTAGAAACTTTGATCAGCCCTCTAGGAACCTGGCTGAACTCCCATGACTTTTATTGGTGATATTCAACCTTCAAGGACAAGTTTAGAATTGTCTGTTTTCTTCCATCATGTCATTATGCTAGTTTTGCTTTAATAGATTTGTTTCTATATTATCACCATTAGGATAATTGGCAGGAAAAAGGTTTAATTGTTATTGTTTATTTATTTATTTTTTTTGTTGATGTTATATACCATATAAATGGATAAGAAAAATGAAAAAGGTTCTATGCTAGTAATTATTTAACCATGGTTGAGGTTGAGCTAATCCATTATAGAATTTATTAATAATTATTTTTTTCAAAATTGATTATTGTCATGAACTTTACCCTCTAGTTGATCTTCATTCAAAGTTAATGTGGTTTTGGTATGGAGGAAAGCTACTTTTGTATGGCGTGGCTTCACTTACCCATTTTGTTAATCACACATGATTTGTATGAAACTCACTAAATTGTTAATACAATTCCATCTCTTATGGAACAAAACAAATATGACCTATGGTCATTGAGATAATGCCTTCTCGTTTTTTTTCTCCTATATGGTGTTTCTTAATTGTAATTATATTTTAAATTAGTATCATATTTTGTGTGGACAAATGGAACCATACTTGCTTATTGATATCAGATGGTTTTATTTCATTTAGCATAGTTTATTTTTGCATTTCATTATTCCTTTCTCTACAGATGTAAGGATGAAGGAACTTGGGTGTGGGATGGTGGTTAGTATATGTCAGCAGAATCAGATGTAAGGATGAAGGAAAAAGGATAAATTACAAATGTAGCTTCTGGTCCATTAATGTAGATGAATCACTACTACAATTTGGATACTCACATAGCAGCATGTAGTATTATTATTATATAGTTTATTATGGACAAAGAAGTTGATTTTGAATAGATGTAAGAGATTCCATGTTCCAGTGTCTTGGTGTAATCTGACTATTCACTCTATAAAATGAATATTCCATGTTCCAGTGTCTTGGTGTAATCTGAATATGCCGATGAGTCAATTTTTATCATTCTTTCTAGTATCTTCTAACTTGATATTGATATTTGGATGAGTAGGTCATAGTTCGAGAGGCCCAACACTTATGCATGGTAGTGATTGGAACCCAAGTGGTGGCATTTTACATATTGTGCCTAATGAGTTGAACCAAGTGGTTGACGGGTATACACCCTTGGCTTCTCGTTTGGGTGTTTTAGCTCGAGATGGGAACCTCATGCCCCTCACTTATAGAACTTGGAGCCATGTACCGAAGGAAAACAAAGAGAGAATTTGGAGAGTAGTAAAGGTAAAAGAATTATTGCATTTTACATATCAATTTTAACTGAATATTAACTCATTTTACATATTAATATTGTAGTAGACACTCAATTTGTTGTTTTTCAATCCTGTGATCTTGAAAACAACTTGTAAGCCTGTGATCTTGAAAACAACTTTTGAAATATAGAGTTTCAGTCTTCAGTCATCTGGCATGGCTCACAAAGATTATATGTTTTTTTACCTGGCGTTTTTGAATCTAGACAAGACTATTGAGCTTGTTACTATTGATACGCCAATATTACAGTTTATAATTTTAATTATGTTGATTGAAGTCAATTTCATATTCACTACTAAAGTAAAAAAACATATAATCTTGATTTGTGAAATTAGCTACTGCTGTGGGCTTGCTGCTGTGTGTATGCTGCTGTGTGTATGCAATAGTCACAAAGTTGCCAATTATTTGCAGGTCAATACAGATGCCAACGAGTCAATGAAGAAATTTGTTTTGGCATCTGTTGGAAAAAAATGGAGAGAGTGGAAGGCTAGAGTTAAACAATTGGGGTATACGCCATTTGACAACGATGCTGATAGGTTAACTCATCGGCCCGAAAGAGTACATGAGCATCAATGGCGAAGCTTAGTCTATTATTGGGGTACTTGGAAGGCACAGGTATCATTTCAATTGTTTATTGAAATCTATCGTAATCTCATAAGATGAGTTTGTTAATTAACAAATTATCTTGTGTTTGTGTTCATATGTAACAGAAAAAAAGTACAAAAAATAAAGAAATTTGGAAGAAGAAGACATTAAATCACATAACTGGCAGAAAACCATTCTCAGTTGTTCGAGTAGAGGTATATAGTTTCTTTATATTTCAAATTGAAATTGTATATTTTGATTTTGTTACTTAATTTTAAGTGTATTTGTAGGAAACTAATAAGAAGAATGGAGTTCCTGCAACGCGCTTAGAGGTGTGGATGGCTGGGTACACGAAGGATAACAAAGCAAGTAATGATAAAGTTGTTGAGGTCATGGTATGTAGTACCATAATTATATACTTTGCATGTATGGAATGTATTAAATACTTGTCTCAATAAGACATAAATCTGCTACTAACATATATATAAGGTACTCAGTAATTATTTTTGATTAGTGTGCCTGACCTAGAAGGCAGAAACTCCTCAGGAGCCTTTGCACCTAATGAAAGTGTGATCATTCTAGTGCTTAATCAGAGATTAATTTAATTTTTACCACAATATGTTACATCAAATTACTCAATTGACTTAAGATATTTCTTTTCCCTTCCAATTTGACTCAAACTCCAATTTAGTCTTGTTCCCTTTGCTATTCTAAGGCCATTGTGTAACTTTAACACAGGATCTTTCATTCAATTTTTTCACATGATCGAATTTAGTGAAAGCTTCTTGTTTGATTCCATTTACCTTTTTTTGCTGCCAAATCTACAAGTCAATGACTGTATTTTTATGAATTCTGAATTTGAGCATATGAAGTGGAAGTGTCATTGAAACAATTTTGAATCTAGATTGATGATGTTATTGAATTCATATGGCCCAATGGAAGCAGGTTACATTTAACGACACTAGTTATGAACAATTTTATTGGTGGCTAATTACTAATTAACAATTGTAGACACAAATGAAGGACCTTGGGGCGCAATCCAATGCTACAGATGAAGAAATTATCACACAGGTTCTAGGGCCTGAGCGACCTGGTCGTGTTTGAACATATGGATTGGGTCCTTCCCCGACAGATGTCTTTGGAGATGGATATAGGCAATCGCAAGAACAAACTCGTATCATCCAAATGCAAGTCCAAGAGCAACTTAACCAATATAAAGCACAAATGGAGATGCAAATGAAGGAGATGATGGATGCTATGCTAATCAACAGAAAGTACAAATGGAGATGCAAAGCACAATCCAAGCTCAACAAGCACGAATAGAGCAATTGGAGTCTCAACAGGCCATGGGTGGGCCTGTTGCACCAGCTGCTACACATGTGCATTCACAACAACAATCCCATGCATACACCTCATTGTTTAATTGTCATCGTTCGTCCAAGGAAGTGAGTAACAGTTAATTATGAAATTTTCATATGACATTTTATTCATGTTATTTGTTCTTATCAAATGCAGGTTCACATATCAAAGAAAGAAAAGAAGAAGAAGAAGAAGAAGTAGATATGACAAACTCAGGTTCATTCTAAACCATTATAGTTGGATTTCCTTCCTCCTTCTCACTTATTTGTTGATTGGCTTCAGATTCAGTCTAGTTACATCTCCTTTCGCAACAGTGGTTACATCTCTTTTCCTTCCTTGAGTCATTTCATTTTGAGTCATTTTGAATCTTGTGACATACTATCAAGGGAATAGAGTAGGCTTTTCCACTGCCAGTTTATTTAGGTTTATTGGGTTCCAATAATCAGTGGTTTTTGTAACAGTGCTTAGTGCATGTATTAACTGTAGTTGAAAATCTCATTCTAATTATTTAATTCATATTTTATTCAAGCAGGTGATGCAAGTCTTATGTAGTTGATAGCAAATAGCATCTTTTTTCTGGTATGTTCTGTTTAATTTCTTGATTATTGATATTGCTTCGCTAGTTCGCAGTTATTGCTCTGCTTTTCACCTATTCAAGTTCCATTTGAATTTTAAACAGAATCATGCCTTTTGTCTTTTTACCAAGTAATTCTTTCAATGCTGTATGGTGTACATAGTGACCATATATATAAATTAAATAAGTTTTGTTTTCCAGGAAAATGTATGGATATGTTTTGTATAGAGTGGCCATCTTTTAGTGGGATTCTTGAGAAATGATTGTTGATGTCCTCGGTTGAAAAAAAAGCAGCTGCGTTTCAGTGTGTTTCTGTATAGTATCAGTTTAGGGCAGATGTATTCTCACAACTCCATAGTTATTTTTCTTAATTTCTTAATGTACACTTCCTATAGGACCCATGATTTGCCCTGCACATTGTTGGATTGTATACACCCTTATATGTTATGCCCCAATATTACAGTGATTGGTTATCAGTGGGCGTATATAATGCGCAAAAATAAATATTTTGACAGGTGAAAGAATACGAAGTTTCTATGCAATTTTGTTTTGCCTCTCTAGTGGTTGAATTCTTCTTGGGAGGATATAGGAAAATATTTTGGGTTGAAGAATAAAATCAAGTTGTTCTTGACAGTTGATGGTGGGGAAGGAAATGAACTATGAATGTTATGCAGAAAGGCCAGTCATTTTCTGAGTAGCTATGTATCATGTCTAAATGTCGTTCACGTTTATTATGGGTCATCTATACCATACTGTAGAATGATTCATTATTGTAGAAATACTTGGAGAATTGGGAAGGTACAATTTGATTATGAGTCCATATTTTGGAGGATGGTTCGGAGAGGGAGTGGTACGGAGATATCTGTCTAATTTGATTGTTTCATCTAATCCGTATCAAATTCTTGACCGTGCTTGTACTGTTCGCTGGACCTTTTTCATTCTTCATGTCTTGCAGGCTTAATGTTATAGTTTGACCTTGTTATTAACTATGGTTGTGCTCTATTTATGGGATGTTCTGTAGGAGTTGATCTTTGTTTCTTAAATCAGACTGAATAGTTACTTTTTGATTAATATGTTAATTTTTGTGAATTAAAGAAATCAGCAATATGTTTTTCAGGTATGCGAGTTGTCCCAGATTATTTGACGGTTGTGTTCTTGATCCTACTGGTGGAAGCAGACAACTACTATGGAAACAGTGGTTACATCTCTTTTCCTTTGAAGACATTTAATCAGATTACCTTCTCTCACACTGTTGCGCATTGTCTTATCCTTGCAATTTAATTTTCCATTTTATTATATTATTATTTCTATTTTTGTTTCTGAATTTCAATCAATCATTTTACAGGTATCTTTCGGCTCTTTTATATTTTAAAATAAAACTACTAGTGGTGCTCATGAGATCGTTGGCTGAATTGGTGTCAAAAGAAGTACATTCCTAGTTACATCTTCAGAAAAATGGTGAGTAATTCAAGTTACTTTCACTAGGCATGTTGATTAATGATGTGTTGATTAATTCAAATTGAATATAGTTTTTGAGGACAGGTTGGCTGTTATCATATAGTGGCAAAGCTTGTGTATCATATAGGGATAACCTATACTTCAAAATAGTGGCAAAGCTTGTGTATCATATAGGTCTGTTATCCAGACATCCCTGACATGGCCCTTTTCTCCTTCTCTATTCTCTCCTTCATTTGGCCTGCATAATGAACTTCTCATTGAAATATATAAAAATCACCTGCTAAAAAACAAATAAATGACTTTTTTTTCTTATTCCATTTATCCCTTTTTTTGGATCATTATACATTAAAGCTGACTTTGTTTCTCTGTGCCTTCGTCTTTAGGGGAGGAGATAATCTCTGGAGCTCAACGTGTCCATGTACCCGAATTTTTAGCTTTCGAATCATGGTTGAGAGGGAAAGCCTTAGACCCGTCAAAGTACAAGCAAAATTTGGGTGTTATAGGAAAATACAGGATTGCAAACATGACTTCTCTTGATTCGAGCCTCGGCCCAGAAATCGATCTAAAAGTCGACGTAGACATTTCACCTTATATGAAACTGGAAGATCTTAAACTTTATGACTTGATTTTTTTTTGGTTGCCTTGAGTTTCTAAAACTCAACGTGGACATGGAATCCTTTGTTTGAATTGCGTCCTATGGAAACAATGTGTTACAGACTCATGGTTGCTTAGATGTCTTAGTTGACAATATGCATGTATATGGCACTAGATGTGAAATTTTCACTTGAAATGATGATTCTGGTGAGATTATATTATGCATGTATATGGCATGCATTGAGGATTGGTTTTAAATCTAGCAGTTTGGTTGCATAGAGCAAACATAAAACATGAGATCTCCAAATTGTGAATTCAGTTTCCATCACTAGCAGGGAACCCACCCCACAACAACAACAACAACCAAAAAAAAAAAAAAAAGTGCCGTTTTTGGAAAAAAATGCCACAAAATGACGTCATTGTGACGTCACACATTAAATTGGACAAAAATAAAAAAAGTGGCGTTTTTTAAAAAAAACGCCACTAAATGACGTCATTGTAACGTCACACATTAATTTGGGACGGAGGATGAGACGGTGGTCAAAGATTTTGTGGCGTTTTAAAAAACGCCGTCTAATATTTTTAAAATTTTTAAAAAACGCCGTCTCTCTTCAATTGGTTTTTTTATTTTTTATTGAGGGATGTTGTTGGGCCTTTGTAGGCTCATCACAGAGCAAGCATCAATGATTCGAACAGTTCACTATGTAAGGTTCGTTGAGTAATTCATCCCTTTGAAAAATTACATTAATCAAATATGAATAGATACTTGATCGGATAATATTTGTGTCAACAATTTATTTAAAAAATCATATTTACCGTTGACACAAATGTATTCTAATCAAGTGGATATCGATATCTGATTAACATGATTTTTTATAAGAAATAAGTACTTGACGAGCCCTACATATTGACTGATATTCCATGATGGGCCACGGAGGCTCAACAGCACCCTCCGGTCTGATTTGAACTTGAGAGGAGCCTCTCCGGTAGTTTTATATTAGAATCATAAAAATCAACAGCCTCCCGAACTACCACGTGTTTATACTCCTTCACCAATCATCATTCATTATACCTCTTATCTTTTTCAATCATCCAACACAAAATTATAATATTTCATATTTTTCACCAATCATTATATCATAAAATACCACGTGGTATGAGACTATCCAATAATCACCCATATATGGAGAAGTTTGTACCTAATTTGTCATGTAGAGTGGGTCAACGCCATTTTTCAGAGGAGTTAAACAGAGATAGAATACTTATCCAACAATTGCCATTGCACTACTGATTGACAATTTCCTCTTATGTATTTCACGAAAAATTAATTGACAAATAAATTAATTTTTGATATGAGAAAAATTATTTAAAATGGCATGAGAATGGCATTTTCGTATAAGAATTATGCAAAATCTCTTGATTCATTACTTGGTCAAGTTAAACAAGGTTTAACAAAGACTTGCAACAGTGAGATGCATGGTTTAAAAAAAAAAAAACAAACAAACAAACATAATTAAGGTCATGGCACATTGGCAAGAGTTTTCTAATACTTTAAGGTGGTAATAAATATGAGAAATTTGAATTGAATGACATTTAACTAAAACTAAGCTCATTGTCTCTGCTGCAGGCCACAATCAGAAAAATATTCCATTCAACTTTTAACTATATTTAACAAAGATTATAATTTTTAGGGTTAATTACATTAGCAGTCTCTATAGTTTAGAATTTGTATCACTTTGATTCCTGACATTTTAATTGTAACACATCTGATCCTGGATTTTGAATCTTGTTCTAAATAAGGACAATTGAAGATATCACTGCTTAATTTCAAGGGTTAAATCATCAATTTGATAAAATATAAATTAATTTGACAACAGTAAATGTCAAAAAAATATTTTTGAATTTTTAAAAATTATTTCACCCATTAAAGATAAAATTATGTAAAATTGCTAAATTTTTTAGATATTTATTTATTTAGTTATTTTACCAAATTAATTTTTATTATGTGTTTGGATGATGATCATGTAACGGGTGGTTGTTTTTATTTTCATTAAATTAGTTTCTATTTTTTCAAAAGTCAAATATGGCGACAACGTTGATATCATTATTAAACCAACACATTAAATTAAAAAATCTAAAACTAAAAACATTTCATGTATTAAATATATCGATTACACATTAAAATCTTAACAACCACCCATTACATGATCATCATCTAAACATATAATAAAAATTAATTTGGTAAAATAAATAAATAAATAAATGTCTAAAAGATTTATCAATTTTACATAATTTTATCTTTTGTAGGTAGAAATAATTTTTAAAAATTTAAAAATATTTTTTTAATATTTATTTTTGTCAAATTAGTTTATATTTTATCAAATTGACTATTTTTTCCTTGAAATTAAGCAATGGTATCTTCAATTATCCTTATTTGGAACATGATTCAAAATGTAAGATTAAATGTGTCACAATTAAAAAGTCAATGATCAAAATAACACGAGTCCTAAACTATAGTGTTAGTGTAATTCACTCTAATTTAAAAATTAAAAAGAAAAAAGAAAAAAGAAAAACAGAGATTAAATTTATTCTGCAGATGATACTACAATCAATGCATTGTTTTACAGTCTTAACACTAAAGATTTCGGTCAAATCCAACCAGATTCAACAGACTTGTTAACAGTAAGATGCGTCGCAAGCCATTAATAAACAATAACTTGTGACGAAGAATATAATTAACATTCATGCGTATTCCTCAAATCCCACAAAAACTATTAACACCTGGTCGGGACTTCATGTTATATCGCCTAACACAACTCAAAACCAACATAAAGGAAATAGAGATGGAACATACATTACATTCTCTTTCAGAAATGAGTCTAAACAAGTTTCTCTCATTTGATGTCCTAGTTCATATCAAGCCCTTGCCCTTGGCACAACCGGGACACACCCTATTTTGACTGGTCTTAAGATTTGAGCGATTTCTTTTGAACACCTAATAATGAAAATTGAAATATACTATTTTATGAATTTCTAAGAACAAAAGTCAAATTTGAGTTTTAATCCCAACTTTTACCTTGAAAAATCTAAAAATACTCGAGATGTTAATTTGTGATTATGTATTAATTTTAATCAGTAAATAACAATCGCAATCAAACAATCAAAGACAAATCGACACAACAATTTAACGTGCAAAAATCATAATTGAAGCTCCTCCAATTGTAATAAAAAAAAAATCACGGGTCAAAACCACAAAACAATCCACTAAGAAGACACAAATGAATTACACAAGTGTACTCTCAAATAACCTAGTGAATCCACGCTCAAATTAAACCAACGCCAATGTGGCTCTTCCACCACCATCTTTACCTCGGAATTGTCTTGCTCAATGTTGAATCCACAATGATGATGTCAAATCCACGACGATGTGCCACTCCGGAATCCACCAAAGTTTCAAGCCCAAGTTCCACGTAATCCACTGAAGAACAACTCTCTCTCTCTCTCTCTCTCTTTTTAAATAAACGAAAACAAACAAACCCTTGATGATGTTGATAAGAAGTTCACGAATCAATTGATCACTCTTAAATCATCAAGGAAACACTCATAAAACACCCTCCAATATAAAACACTTTGTATCTTGTTCCTTTCTAAAAATTTAGACAGCTGAAACCCTAGAAACAACGAACAGCACACTTTATAGAAAACAATGAGCGCAACTTCTACCACTTGAGCGTTGTGACTAAAGGCAGTGCGAAACATATAGGCTAACCGCTCGAGCACAACTTTCATTACTCGAGCGGTAAAACTTTCTTCCCAGAAATTCAAGCGCTCTACAAAAATATTGGATGATCTGTTTCTCCGCTCGAGCTCAATCCCCGACATAGTCGGCAAAGTGGCAAACATGAAAGAATTAAGATCACGAACTCCTCTGCAAAGCATAATTCGGGTTGGATTCGTATCTAAATACTCATAGTCTCACTAAAATAAAAGATCGAATAAAATTACAACTAAAAGGAGTTTTGTCAAATGGGATTGCCAATTACAAAAACTTAACACACCCGTTTTGGCCAAATTATTTTAGACCGCTAAAATATATTTTTAATTCATTAATTTATAGTATTTTATAATTTTACATGATTTTATGTGTTTGTACATAAAAATGATCACACACTCACCATCCACTTTTCTAATCACACCCCACCATCACCACTCACCATCCACTTTCTTAATCACACACCACCATTACCACTCACCTTCCATTTTCATAATCACACACCACCATCAACACTCACAATCCACTTTCCTAATCACACACCACCATTATCACTCACCATCCACCTCCATTATACATTGTCTTCTACCATTGTCTTCCACTTTCTCCACTAAGAAGGCCTTCTTCAATTGCCTAAATAAGAAACATTATAGTTCTGAAAAAAGTGTGAAATTTTTTATTAGAGAGAGGTCTACGCTTTGATCAAAGAAAAAGTTTATTTTTTCAAACTTGAGAGAAAATATAAAGTGAGATATAAACCTCCATTTTCCTACAGATACCACCCAAAATTTGACTAAAGCTAAAACTTGAATTTTCTTGCTAAATAGAAAATTAGAAAATTAGAAGAAAGTTTGATAAATTAGAAAATTCATCATTTCCTCCAAAGGTGAATTTTCACAACTTTCTCATTTAGTTTCTTACTTTTTCTTTATTGTTTTAAATATGTAGTTTCTTTACTTTAATAACAATATAATGATAAATATTTGTATATATTTGTTATTATTATGTTTGTTTATATTATATTATTATTTTATTATTATTATTATAACTATATTTGATTTGTTAGATTTAGCTTATGTTTGAATTAGATAGTTGTTTGTTGTAATAATTCTCAAACGCCACGTCTTTTATTTGTTATTGCAATTATTTGGTGTTGTAATAATTCTCCATCCCTGCTTCTTTCTATCTCTTTTCATTTATTTGTTTTTCATATTTGTAAATAGCCACTACAATAAGTTGGGTCTTGAATGACGATTTTTTTAAAAAAAAAAATCTCCAAAGTGCTAATTTAAGGTTTTGTCAATTGTCACCGTAAAAAATAGGCCATCATCAGCTCGAGTTTTTAACGCAGCCTTGATTGTCTTCATCACGGAGAGGATAATTTGTGTGCAAATTGGGCTGAGCTAGGTAAAATCTTATTTGGAAGTTTGGGCCACGCAATGGGCCAAGATAAGAGTTTTGTATAGGTCGGTCTTGGGCCGAGTAGGCACTATGCCCGGTCATAGATGTGTTGCTAAGGCTTGGACCTAGCTATCTGAGGCCAGACCTTTATCACGCCGAGGTGATTGCTAGTGCAGAGGGTCGAGGTAGGTGTAGCTCGGTCGGGTGCCATCCAATAGCTAAAGTCATCACGGCTCCGTTATGGGGAGCACAGAGCCGAGATAGCTTGGTTGACCATAGTGACAGCCGAAATAAAGAGTTTAAACCATCTCACCTGGGTGGTAGTGAGAAGGGTTTTCTAAGGATAGGCGTTATCC
Source organism: Camellia granthamiana (assembly GCA_036172215.1). Classification (NCBI taxonomy): domain Eukaryota; kingdom Viridiplantae; phylum Streptophyta; class Magnoliopsida; order Ericales; family Theaceae; genus Camellia; species Camellia granthamiana. Next base: position 150,188,062 of record CM069903.1, read on the forward strand.
TCTAGCCATGTGATTCCTAGGAGGACTCTGATAAGGAGGGTTAGAGTCCTACTAGGGTTGTGTCAGGTGGAATTTATAAAAGCTCATGGCAGGACCTATGCACAGGTAATGCAATTCTTACTCTCAAATACATAGAATTTATTGTCTATTGTCTAATTGCTGACTTAGGCATTAGAGGGTTTCTGGCACATATCTGCCGGCTAGCTTACATGTGTTTTCAGGTAGCAAAGCGATGACGCTTGGAGGAGTGCAAACTTGATCAATAGGATTATACAATAAGATTATTTTATGCTCGTACAATTGGCGCTGTCTGTGGGAAGTATTACAGAGAATAAACCTTTTGATTAAGTTTTCCTTCAATTGATCTTTAATGGCGCACAACGAAGACTTGCTTCAATTTGCTGTCGATAGACAAACTCCAGAAGGGGACAGAAGGCACGAGGATTTGCCTTTTGTCCCACTCATGGCAAACTTGGACCCCCCAGCGGCGGAACCCATGGAGGGGCACTTGAGAAAAACAGGGCTCAAGTTCTCATCGCTCTCATAGCCCAGATGGACAGAGGCGGAGGATGGATTTTCAGGTTCTGAAGGATTGGGTGAAGGTGCAAAATGAGTTGATGAAGAGAATGACGACAAACATGGAGATGATGAAGTGCCTGATGAGGGGCGAAGGCATGGTAGGAGAGAAAGTCTGCAAAGGCAAAACACATTCTTGCCATTTAGGAGATTGTGACAGGCGAGTCACACCTTCGCATAATGAAAGCGTAAGCCTTATAACAGGTGACATACAATCAAGAACCATAAGGACTTGGTGCTCCAGGTCTGAGAGAACGAGGACTAAAAGGTCTTACACAGAGGGAAGTAGTTATTGTCCCTCGCATACACACCAAACGACCTTTAGGCACATGGAGTTGCCTACATTGATGGTCTTGCGACCATGCTAGAAGAAAGGATTCGAATAAGGGAAGACGCCCAGGTGCATGACCCCCAAAGGGTCTCTACTCTACAGCGGCTGGCTCCTAAGACACATGGAAGTGTCAAGGTTGAAAAGCCAATGCCGCATCTTGCTTATGAACCAGCAGACAAAGCATTAGCAAGGTTGTGGAGCTCGCCGTTCATTCTGGCGATAGAGAACGCACCACTACCCTTGGGCTTCAACTAGCCTAAGTTCATAACCTACGAGGGGAAGTCAGACCCCTACATGCACTTGAGCCACTTTTGCCAAGTTATGACTATACACCGGCGAAACGAAGCTCTTATGTGCATCTTGTTTCCATCAAGCTTAGGCGACCTAGGTTTGACTTGATTTGAAAGGCTTCTAGAAGGTAGTGTCACTTCATGGGCCCAACTGGCGGAGGCGTTTGTCACTAGGTTCAAGACAAACACCAAGACCCCAGTTAAGATAGACTAGTTGCTCGCCATTGACATAGGCGAGAAAGAAACATTAAAGGCTTACAAACAACAGATACTAGAAGACCTTCAATCAGATAGGCGATTGCCCCACCAACCTAGCTATCGCGTAGTACAAGCGGGGTTTGCTGGTAGGCCACAAGTTGAGGGATTCAATGATGATGACGCCACCCCTTACGATGAAAGCCCTAATGGAAATAGTGCACCAGCACATCAGGGTAGAAGAAGATGGTGCTCGTGCAAAGGCAAAATCCGGCACAACAGCGATCTCAGACAAAAAACCTATGTTAAAAGTTGACAAAGTCTGTCAGGAGGACCGACCGAATAGAAATAGTCGCGGCGGACAGCCAAACGGAGAGGACCCCAAAGCAAGGAAGCTGAGAGTCCACACCACCATCACTACCATGTTCAAGAAGCCTATCTACCAGATTCTAAGTGAAATACGCGACGAACCCTTCATTCGACAGCTAGACAAGTTGTAAGAAGCGCAAAGGGCCTACAACGATAGATATAGATGCATCTTTCATGATGAGATGGGGCACCGAACCAAAAAAATGCATGCTTCTGAGACATCATTTGGAAGAGTTGGTGGCCGCAGACCACTTGGACCAATACATTAAAAGGGGAGCTCGACCAGCCCCCTAGGACCACAATGGGCCAGACAGGTTAAACGTCCTTCTCAAGGCTTGATTAACATAGTACATGGGATAATTGAGCCAGAGCAAGTTAGCGAGCTTCGGGGAATGATCAAGAAGGCAGAGCACACGAGAGAGGTGCTGAGTGTTCACCCAGCCGTAAAAAAAGGGAAGACAGAGGCAAAAAGCGTCATCACTTTCTGTGACAGGGACTTAGCGAGGTTGCAAATCCCTTACAACGATGCACTAGTAGTTACTCTACGCGTCAAGAAATTTAACATCAAGAGAATCGTGATTGACGATAGGAGTTTGTGTGAGATAATGTATTGTGAGACCTTCAAACAGTTAAAATTGGAGGACAAAGACTTGGCACCTGCGACATCTCCCTTGGTCGGTTTCAACTCAATGCCAAAATGGCCGGTTGGCAAGATAATTTTGCCAGTCAAAGATGGAACGATGACAAAACAAGTGAAATTCTGGGTGTTGAAAGTCCCTTCCACTTACAACATTATATTAGGGAGAGCATGGTTACATGCCATGCGTGCGGTAGCATCAATCTACCATCAGGTGATGCGATTCCCTAACGAAGCTGGAGTGATTGAAGAGGTCTTGGGAGACCAAATCATGTCCAAGAAATGCTTCGTGACAGTGAACAGGAGTTGAGCTACCAAAGGATTCGTGCAGATGGTAGAGGAGCCAAAAAGCAACGAGTTATTTGCAGATGTCGGCAAGGCAGCCGAACAGAAGACAGTGGAAGATCTGGTGGAGGTAAGAGTAGATGAAAAGGTCCCAGAGAAGTTCTTTTTGCTTGGCTTATCTTTGTCCAACACCAAAAGAATAAAGATAATGGAATTCTTGATCTCTAACATCGAAGTGTTTGCCTGGAGGCCGTATGACATGCTGAGCATTGATCCAAACTTCATCTTCCATCAACTTAATATCAACCCAATTGCCAGACCAATTATACAACGAACTCGCTGGTTAACACTACACCATGCCAAGATAGTGGCTAAAGAGATGGGTAACTTGTTGGAAGCAGGAGTGATCAGAGAGGTTCACTATCTCAAGTAGATCTCCAACATGGTGGTGGTGCCTAAGAAAAATGGCAAATGGTGCGTTTGCGTGGACTACAAGACAGTCAACAAAGCGTGCCTGAAAGACAATTTTCCTCTACCATGGATAGACCAATTGGTGGACCTAACTGTAGGGTATAACCGACTTATCTTTCTTGATGCATATCGCGGATACCATCAAATTGCTATGTATGAACCGGACCAGGAGGTTACATCCTTTACAACGCCAAGGGGGTTATATTACTACAAGGTCATGCCCTTTGGCCTAAAAAACACAGGGGTAACATTTCAATGAATGGTCACCAAAATGTTCGAGTCGTTGTTAGGCAAGACAATGGAAGCTTATATAGACGACAAGGTGGTCAAGAGTAAGAACGAAGGAGACCACCTTAACGACCTAGCTGAGATGTTTCAAATTTTGAAAACCCATAAGCTACGACTGAACGCATCTAAATGCACGTTTGGCGTGGGGTCAAGCAAGTTTCTCGGCTTTCTAATAACGAATCGCGGTATAGAAGCCGATCCATCTTAGATCAACGCCATTCAAGAACTAGAGAGGCCCAACATAGTCAAGGAACTACAGCACCTTACGGGCCTAGCTGCCACCCTGAACCGATTCATAAGTCAGTCGTCAGACAAGTATCGATCGTTCTTCCAAGCACTTAAGGCCAAATTTTAGTGGGACAATGAATGCAACCAAGCTCTGGAGAGCCTGAAAGAATACATGACTTCTCCGCCATTGTTGGCAACCCTAATGCTAGGAGAGGTACTTTTTCTATACATAGTAGTCTCCCAACAAGCAATTGGCGCAATGTTGGTACGAGCCGAATGAATACAACACTTGTCTATCTTTTATGTGAGGAAGACATTACTGGGCACCGAAACGAGGTACTTGCCGTTAGAAAAACTAGCCCTAGCTTTGATGATGGCTTCGAGAAAATTGTCACACTACTTCCATGCACACACTGTGATCGTCTTAACTGCATTCCCTTTAAAAGCCTTTTTTGAAAGGGCGGACTTTTCTAGGTGAATATTGAAATAGGCCATGGAGTTAGGACAGTTCCACATCAAGTTCCAATGAAGAACTGCGATAAAGGTTCAAGATTTGGCAGACTTCATGGCTGAGTTTGCTCTAGGAAGTCATTATGTTTGTCTGGTTGACTTGACAGAGGAAACTGAGCAAAGGGGGGAAAGTGTCGCGGGAATAGCGTAGCCCCTGTAGCAAGTTGTTCAGTAGAGCAGCGAACCATTTAGCCTTATAGTTGCTACGTCGTCCACTAGGGCCAACAGCCCATCACTACGGAGAGCAAGAGCAAGCCGCACAACTACAAGCAAGGACACGCCCGAAAGTGAAATGCTAAGGCAGTTAGGCAGTGAGGATCAAATCCTAATGATAGACAAAAACTTAGAAGAAGATGTCGTCAACATCCTTGATCCTATAGCGTCCTCAGATCCCTCCACTTGCTGGAAGCTGTTCGTAGGAGAGATGTGGAAGTTTTGTGGATGGAGTGTCCAATAGGCACGGGGCTAGACTTGGGATAATCCTCATCTTGCCAGATGACTTGACCATTAAATAGGCTATCAACCTCGGATTTCAAACATCCAACAATGAGGTAAAGTACAAAGCATTGTTAGACGGTTTGAAGTTGGCCTACCGGATGAAGGCCACCGAGCTAATAGTGTACAACGAATCTCAACTAGTAGTCAACTAGATATCCGGCGAGTATGAAGCGAAGGATGACAGAATGGCCAAGTATCAGGAGCTGGTTAGGAATGAAATCATGAAATTTGACGTCGTGAGGACAGAGCAAATTGACCAAGAAGAAAATAGCAAGGCGGATGAACTGGCCGGTTTTGCGTCGATGGCAGACACATATATTTCGCACCCATTATTAGTTAACTTCCTGCCCAGACCGAGCATTGAGAAACTCGAAGCAGCCGAGGTATGCTGTGCTAAGCTAGGTCCCTCCTCGATGGACCCCATTATTCTGTTTTTAAAGGATAGCATTTTTCCAGAAGACAATAAGGAAGCCAACAAGATTCGTGCAAAATCGCAACGGTTTTAACTTTCCCTATCCCTAGCACCGTACAAAAAGTCCTTCACGGGACCATACTTGAACTGTGTCCATCCTAGCAAGGTCGAGACATTCTTGTTCGAGATCCACGAGGGCATTTGTGGAAGCCACTAAGGGGGGAGATCTCTGGCTTACTGAGCTATCTCACAGGGTTATTGGTGGCCATATATGCAGGCAGATGCAGAAAAATATGTCAAGAAATGCGAGAAATGTCAGAAATTCGTGCATCAAATCCATCAACCAGCTAGAGTGCTCCTACCTTTGACCAGCCCTCGCCTTTTTGCAATGCAAGGCTTAGACATAGTGTGACCACTCCCAACTGGGTTGGGCAATAGAAAATTCTTCATTGCGGCTATAAACTACTTCACAAAATGGGTGGAGGCAAAGGTGCTAGCATCCATCATAGAAAAAGATGTCAAGAAGTTTGTCTGGTAGAACATCATAACCCGGTTTGGAATTCCCAAGGCTTTTATATCTGACAATGGTACCCAATTTGACGAAAGAATCTTTAGGAATAAAGAGCACAAGATCGAATTCTACAACTCTGCGGCAGCATACCCTCAAGCCAATGGACATGCAGAAGCTTCCAATAAAGTAGTCTTAGATGGACTAAAGAAGAGGCTAGAAAAAGAAAAAGGGAAGTGAGCTGAGGAACTTTCCCACGTCTTATAGGCTTACCAAACTATACCTAGGCGGTTGACCGGCGAAACGTCTTTTGCCTTGGCCTATGGCATAGAAGCAGTAATCCCCCTAGAAGTCGACCTCCCAACTATTAGAAATGAAAATTTTGATCCGGATTTGAATGAAGAGGCCATAATAGCCTTGGAGTTAGATCTTGCCGCAGAACGAAGAGAAAAGGCACTGGTCCACGTCGCCTCGTATTAACAGGAACTATCTAGAAAATACAACAAGGCAGTGCATCCAAGGCAATTCAAGATTGAAGATTGGGTGCTATGCAAAGTAATGGGAAACACTTTGGTACCTAGGGATGGCAAACTGGGACCCAGCTAGGAGAGGCCATACAAAGTGATGGGATTAACAGGAAAAAGAGCTTACCACCTCGAGGATATGGACGATCGAGCTATCCCAAGGCCATGGAACACGGCCAACGTCAAGATATTCTATTTTTAGTTTTTTGCACTTGTAATTTTTTTGTAAACATTTAATAAAATAAGTAGTCATTTTTTTTGGGTAAATTTTTCAATACTTAGGTTTATTTTGGTCTGCACGTAAATCTTTGCCCAACTGGGGGCAAAGAAGGTTGGCAAGTTTGATCAACAAATTTTTTTACACTCTTTGGCTGAGATGGTTATCTCGGCCAAAGAAGGTTGGCAGGTTTGCCCAACAAATTTTTGCACTCTTTAGCCAAGATAATTATCTAGGCCAAAGAAGGTTGGCAGATTTGACCAATAAAATTTTTGGACTCTTTAGCCGAGATGATTATCTAGGCTAAAAAAAGTTGGTAGGTTTGACCAACAAATTTTTTGCACTCTTTGGTCGAGATGGTTATCTTGGCCAAAGAAGGTTAGCAAGATTAACCAACAAATTTTTGGACTCTTTAGCCGAGATGATTATCTAGGCTAAAGAAGGTTGACAGGATTGACCAACAAATTTTGACACTCTTTAGCTGAGATGGGTATCTCGGCCAAAGAGGGTTGGCAGGATTGACCAACACCCTTTTGTACTCTCTAGCCGAGCTGGTTATCTCGGCCAAAGCCAATTGAAACTATTGTGTGTGGCCGAGCAAATGAGCTCGGCAGAGTATGCATTCATAATTAGGGAGCACATTCAAACGTGGCATAGAAAGGTATAAGTGGCATGCAAAAAGTCGAAGTTTTTTGGCAAAAGTAGAAAGAAAAAAAAATTAAAAAAAATAAGAGATACATCACGGTCAGCCGAACAAGTCATCTAGCTCGGCTTCTGCGCCAGCACCAACTCCAACACCACCGTCAAGTGTCAGATTGGTGATGCCTTCTTCGATGACCAAGCTCAGCTTGACCTGGCTTGGCATTTCTGACCGAATTGGCACCAGGCTCTCATGGCCGAGCTTACTGACTGAGAGAGAAACATCGCTCTGTACATCATTGTCCTCTTCCTTCACCTGCAAGAACTTTTATTGCACGATGTTGGCATATCCCGCCATATAGCTTGGCATAAAGTGAGGAGGAGAATTGAGGAAGACCTCAGAGTCGGGGGCCTGGCCGAGCTTCTCTGCCGCTGCCTTCTAGCTACATTTGAAGAAAATATCCTAGGTTACCTCACATTATTAGACATAGGTCTGCTCGCCCTCAGTGTAACCGTGGTCCTCGACATCCTCCATCTTTTTCTTGAGTGGTTTTATTTCAACGGCCTTCTTTTTCTCCAACTTGGGCAGCTCGCGTAGGTAGCGATCTTTCTTCTCAGTGAGGGCTTTATGTTTTTCCACCTCGGCGAAGCCAACTTGCTCGGTCAATTTTTCATTCTCCACGCGCAACTTGATTAGAGTTGCCTTTAGCGCCTTCAGCTTGACGTCTTTGGCTTGATCGTCAGCAATGTTCGCTCGAGCTATTTTTCTTAGCTCTAGTACACGTTTGAGGGCAATATGGCTCTTCTATATGGCCTGAAATTCAATCCACAAACGATCAAGCAAACCGAGCAAAGAGTAAGCGCAAAGAAAAGTAAATACAAGATTCAAGCTTACCAGAACCAGAGATTTGGTAACCGACCTAATTGTTTTTAGTTCGGTCAGTTGTTCATGCCTCTCCATGTCAATCGATAGGCAAACACTTTTTGATAGGTAGAAAGCCAGTATGTGGTCCTTTTCAGCATTAACAGAGTCGACGGTGGACACAACACGGCCTTTGAAGGTCATGGCTAGTGCCCACACTGGTGGGGAAACGGGTCTGCTTGGCCAGAATGGGCAGGCTGTTATTCGGATAGCTCGGCCTCAGGAAGTGCAGTCTCTTCCTCATCCACCAAGCATTATTGCTCGGTGGATGAAGTGCGAGTGCACTTGCTTGGAGATAAGGTTGCCCTAGTGGTTGGTAGGGCGACAACAATATCACGCGGTTGATTAGCAGGAACTTGCTCGGCTTGGACTTTGGTAGAGGTTTGCTCGATGATAAGAGCTCGCACGGTTCTCCTCTTGGCAATTTCTTGTTCTTTGGTGAGGGGGACGAGATTAATTTGAGGAAGGCTCAGGTCTAGTTTTGGCGAAGGTTCGAGAAGGAAGTCAGTGACTTTGCTCCTTCTCTTGTTGCTATATCGATAGGTCAGCTCGAAGTTTATTAGCTCAGTTTGATCCCAATGCCGATATCTTAGCGTGGTGCAGAGCCCATCCTAGTTAGCGTACGAATAATTCTCCTGCATGTTTAGATCTGCAAAAAGACGATGGGTTAGCACAGCAGTAAGTGATTAAATAGTTAAACGTAAGATTGAGTTACTCATACCAGCTGTGCCTGTATTCTAGTTTATGTTGTAGCCCGATATCCTGGCCTCCTAGTCCTCGTAATTTCCAGAGACCCAGAGAAAGTCATCGTTGTGTAAATTTTTGTCCGATGTGCACTTGACGACTTTCTCTTGACCTCTTTTGACTTTGAGGTAGTAGACCCAACTGTCATTATTCTGACCGATCGAATATTAGTGGAATATCTCGGCCAATCCAAGGTTAAGGCCAACACAGCGGTTGAGCTCGACGATGCCGTTTATGATCCTATACGTGTTGGTGGACAATTGGGTTGGGCAGAGTCTAATCTACCTGAGGAATTCACAAATAAGGGGTTGGACCGGGAAGTGGAGTCCACCTTCTACTATTGATATTATGGTAAAGGGGCAACAACCGAGCTTGTCCCAAGGTATAGTATCTTGCTCGGCTAGGGTGAACTGCACGCCATCAGGAATGTTGTAATCCCGCCTAAATTCTGCTATGGCCCCTGGTGAGCTAACCATGAAGCGGTATTTTCCCATTGGCTTTAAGTTAAGGGTTATTGGGGTTCGCTCGGTTGAATAGATCAACGTTGTTTTGTTGCTCAATTGAGCTGCACCGTCAGATGGGCAAAGTGAATGGAGTGCTTGGACAACCTAGTCAAGTCTGCAAAGTGAAAAAAATAAAATGTATTAAGCCCAAAATGTTGATTAGGCTAAAGACAATAGTTTGCTCGGTCGAGAGTGTGCGTGTGAAGACTTAGCATGGTCATAGGCTAGACACAACTCGGCCTACTACCAGTTTAAGCTTTTAGCCCGATGTTGGCTGAGGACAAGGATTCAATTCGATTTGGACTGAGGGCATGGTTTTAGCCTGGTTCAAGCAGTACGACTAGCTCGGTTGGGTACATTCAATGTTGTATAAACAGGTTTTTAGCTGGGTTGTAGCATGCTTTTAGATCAAAATCACAGTTGTGATCTTACGGAATTTTGAGGGTTGTCTAAAGGCCTTGATTTTATTCATAAGCTCTTTCAAGCGTATTTTAGTAGATATTTACACTGTAATATTATATTTTAACCTAGATGTTGGGTTAACAAGAACGCTAAACAGGTAGAATGTTCATGGAAAAACAGTAACAGGTACGGACACTATAAGAAATTGCACTTATGGCGACTAAATTTTTAATCACCAAAAGTAAGGTTTTTAGTCGCCGAAATATTTTCCTGACTAAATATTTTGGTCGTTGGATTTATCGCGGGAAGATTGTCGGGGAAGGTATTGACGACCAAAAAATATTTAGTCGCCAAAAGTCTTATAAATGGTGACTAATGTTTTAGTAGGCAAAAGTAAAAGCTATTGGCGACAAAATAACCTTTTGTCACTGATGAGGCAAATTGGCGACTAATCTGTTAGTCGCCCAAAGGCTACTAATTTAATCGAAATCACATTTTCAACTACTAAAATTTTTTGTCGCCAAAACTTCAAGTATTTAGGGCGACCAAAGTTTTAGTCACCAATAGTTTTTCTTGTGCATCTACATTTTTTTAGCTACTAAATGTTTAGTCGCCAAAAGTCCGATTTCTTGTTTAACTACTACACAAGTTAGTCGGCCAAAGTCTAATTTTTTTCAGCTGCCAAAGGTTTTGTCGTCGATAATATAATTGTTATGATTTGGCGACTAAATATTTAGTCGCCAAAAGTGTTTTTTTTTCTTTTTTTGGCTACTAAATTTAGTCGTCAAAAGATTTAATTCTTTTTTCGCTACAAACTATTTAGTCACTAAAAATATTTAACTCCATTTTTGGCTACCAATTGTTTTGTCGCCAAAAACATCATTTTATTTTTTTTTTCATTTTAATTAATTTTTCCATAACCTATATGTATCCACCGCAACCTGTAAATAGATATACAAACAAAACAATATGTATATATTATCACCCATACCATAACGTATATTTCACTTACAACCATCAAACAAAAAAGAATACATTTTAATGTAAACTTATATACAAACCAACTATATATATTCCAATTAGAAATAATAACGTCATACATAACAAATAAGCATACCAAAAATTATATCTACAATTCAGCCAAATTCCACACAAAAGGTAGAGGACGACAAAAAACTTCCCAACTGCTCAAAAGTGTAAATTATCCTCCATAAAAAAAATGGAAGATCCACATGTCAATGCCAAAAGCCATCTACAAAACAAAAATTACACCCATTAGTTCCATATAGCATTTCAACATAAGACCACGCAAAAAAAAAGTTAATAGATCTGTAAAGGGATTTTTTTCGTTTTTCATTTTAAATTTTTGGCTGAGGTGGTTTCATCCCTCAATCATAATATTTTGAAAATGAAATTAACATTATTGAAATTTTAGGAACCAAAGCAACGCAAAGTGCACAGGATTAAAAGTCCATTGACATCCAAAAAATGACAATCAATGTAAGGTTGTGCAGCATATTCAGCAGTGATGAGAAAACATGTAGCCCCTAAAAAATTACAATCAATGTAAGGTTGTGCAACATAGTCAGCCCCGAAAGGCCTTTTTCGACTAAGTTTATGGCATTTTTTATGCCAACTCCCAACCCACGCGTGCTAATAACATCCCGTCTGTCCCCACAAATCCTATGTGACACGAGGAAGCTACCCGTGGCATCCATAGAGTAGTTCGGGGGGCTGCTTTAAATTTTCGGCCGCGAAAAGCCTTTTTCGGCTAAGTTTATGGCGTTTTTGACGCCAACTCCCAACCTACGCGTGCTAATTACATCATGTCTGTCCCCACAGGTCCTATTTCACACGAGGAAGCTACCCGTGGCATCCATAGAGTGGTTTGGGGGTTGCTTTGAATTTTCGGCCCCGAAAGGCCTTTTTCGCCTAAGTTTACGGCATTTTTGACGCCAACTCCCAACCTACGCATGCTAATTACATCCCGTCTGTCCCCACAAGTCCTATTTCACACGAGGAAGCTACCCATGGCATCCATAAAGTGGTTCGGGGGCTAATACGAATTTTCGGCCCCAAAAAGGCCATTTTCGGCCCCGAAAAGGCCTTTTTCGGCTAAGTTTATGGCATTTTTCACGCCAACTCCCAACCTACGTGTGCTAATTACATCCTGTCTGCCCCCACAGGTCCTATTTCACATGAGGAAGCTACTCCATAGAGTGGTTCGAGGGCTGTTGTGAATTTTTGGCCTCGAAAGGCCTTTTTCGGCTAAGTTTATGGTGTTTTTCACACCAACTCCCAACCTACGTGTGCTAATTACATCTCGTCTATCCCCACAGGTCCTATCCCGTCTGTCCTCATAGGTCCTCAGAATTAATCGAGGTGCGCATAAATTGATCCGACCATAAAATTATCCCCAAAAGAATATATATCACTTTCTAAACAAATCCTAATTTTGGTGTTAACAAATACACTATGATTGCTCTTAAGTCAGCCGTTAAAGTGGTTAAATGTCAATTTATCACTTTCTAAACAAATTCAAAAACTGCCATCCCTATAAGCACCAATACACTCACTAAACACTGCATTTCATACCAACCCATTTCAACAAGCAAAGGAAAGTTGGCAAATGGTTCCCAATCCTTTATGGCTCTAAGCAAATTCACAAATTTAATGCACATTTTCAATTTTTTATAGAAAAGACTGACAAGCATACTTATCTTCAAGAAAGTAAATTATTCACACTTCTCTACAGATGTTGGCACACTAGCAAACCATGTTGAACCTAATCTGAGAGCTCTTCCTTATTTTAATGGCCTATTTTGTTTAATCTAGGGAAATCTAGTCCCATGATTTCAGAGGCCTCTAGCTTCAGAAGTCATTTTAAAATAAGTATAGAAGTAATCAGTTATGTTAAGCCTAGGCCTCTAGTCCCATGATTTCAGAGGCCTCTAACATCCAAAATGCCATTAAGCTGGTTGTAGCTCAATACATTGACACCACATGCCAAAAGCAAATTGGTTTTTTTATTATAATGTTCATGATACAAGTTATTTAAGTAGAATCAATTATGTTAAGCCCAGGGAGGTTACATCTTACTTTGGATTCTAAAGCATTATATGAAATGTAATACCAAATGAGATTGAACTGAAATTTACAGAGTCTGCAACTGAGGAAGGTTGAAGAGAGCGACTGGAATATGACCTTGAAGTCTACTGTTTTCCATCACTCTGCAAGTACAAAGTTAAAGTAATATGTTTACCATAGTTGGGAGTACATTGATGAAATAACTGAGAATGGAATAACAATATCAAAAGATGCGAGTTAGGAAATTAAGAAGATGCTATGCAACTTGGAGTAAGAAGTAGAAAGGCTCCTCATGTTCTGTAATATTGATCAATCAGTTTCATGACATCTACGAGCACACTGTAAAGTTAGAATGTTCATCATATGCAAATATGACAGTTAGAAATAGTGATGATCATATATTGCCTCTTAAGTATTGTTTATTATGTTATATAGTCCTGATATTTTCAATCATTTCAGACTTTGAAGTCCTTCACTAGCTTTATATTTCCAGAATATTGGTAATATGTACTTTGATGATTTTATTCTTAAATTATGGGTGAATGACCAAGCTTGTAAAATAAAGTCCATGACACAATCAATATTTGTTTAAAGGTTGTCAACTCATATACCAATTTCATCAACAACAGTGATTAATGATACATATTTTGGGCCTTGTTGATCTCATGGATCATGACATTTGATGTGTCTTAGAAATGAGAATTGTTGCACATAAGAATGCAAGCTTTTTATTATGACACTTTTCAACTGTAAACAACCTTGACTTCTTTTAAAAGGAGAAAATCACAAAGCACATCAAATATTAAGGAAAATGACGTATGTGAGAAGCATTGAATATGTTGCGACTTACATGTTAAAATCTGGAACATCAACAATATTGAAGAGATCCAGGTCATACTCAAGACCAAATCTGCAAAACAATTTCAGAAGTAGGACTGACTTTCTTGACTACTACTTACAGTACACTAGAGCGGATGGCCTTCCCCATTAATTCCACCAACGAAACGAATCAAACTGAAATGTTATGGAACAAGACAAAAATAATTATTAAAGAAAGAAACTTAGGGGGTTTTTAAAACCAAAGTAGGTCAATAGAACTTCAGCAACATCCTCTTGTCAATCAAACAGCACCCTTTTTTTTCTCAAACCCAATTCAACTCTCTGGCCCCTGGTAGGAAAAAGGAGAAATACAAAATCGAGATAGATATAGAGGTCAACCAACGAAAAAAATTAATTAATAGTAGTAGTGAATAAAAATTTTAGACATAAATTGATTGATTGAATAGCAAAGCAGAGCAGCGAAGCGAGAGTAACATTTGGTATCATATGAGCTATGTTACATAAACTCGGAGAGAGCGATGAGTCAAATGTTTTTGATAAATGAGTTGTGTTTTGGACTATATTAAGGGGAAAAGAGCATATATTTTGTAATTAGCGTATTTTAGAAAAAGGTTGTGTTTAGGACCAAATCAATAATACTCCATCCACAGATGATGTAAATCAGACACTTCTACACCACAAGGATGTATAATAAGATATGAGCTCAACCAAACCAAACCAAACCCCAAAAGAAAAAACAAAACAGTATATAGTAGACAAAGCCATGATCATCTATACAGGGCACTGAACGCATTCCTGCAGGTAAGGTTTCATATGTTTCAGCTCATTTGAACTATCTGAAATCAACATAAACCCTATTTCTAAGCAATTTGGCTAGACAAAATGATAAGATTTACATTGTAGACCTAAAGCAAATCATATTTTACACAAAAATGATGTGTCTATATAGGCCATTTCTTAGGCTCAATCTTAATTAATTCAAATTGACATTGGTTCACCTTATCAACGAGATTATAAACATATATAAGTTTTGAATCTATGTTTCAGCCTAATTTCTAAGACCTGGTTCTTTGATCTTCAGGCACACTAAGGCATATCACAAGATGAGAAAGGGTTAGTGTGCAAATACCTCAACTGCTAGAAACTATCACAAGAGATGTGCATTGAAGCAGTCGATAATGAGTTAATGCCACTGCGTTTGATTGTCCAGGCACTTTTCGTTCAGCAACTAAACACGCACAAAGCCTTCAAAGAATGCTCAGACTCATTTAGGTATGCACATTGTGGGGAATTCTCCAGTAGCCTCTAAAGCTCGAGATATGCAAACTCCAAAAGCCAGAACCTACGCGAGAGTCCATATATAGACGGAGGCGAAGCAGTCAGTAGTAGACCCCTCAGCTTCTTGCTACAAAAAGATGCAGCAATTCATAGGTCTGAGTTGTCGAGGAAGGAATACGAATCCACAATCTTCAGAATTCAAAGTCTTGAACAAGAACTCATGTCCTTGAAGAAAAGCCTTCAAATACAGAACATCTCTGCAAAAAAAGAACCGATTCCAAAGAAATCAGAACCAAATTCTACTAATCTGCAGGGCTTGAGGCCTGTAAAGAAGTGGTTTAGAAATACTGTTCTGATCTCGGGGGACGCTAATGATCCTCTTCTAGTCACCTGAAAAGGAATAAACACTCCGGTCGGGGGTGCCAGAATTAGCACTCCAATGGGGCAAGTCAGTCTCTAATCTCTGAATTGCTTATATTTTAAATAAAGTGTAATAGTTCTCACATACCTCTTACTGGTTGATATTCTTCTATTTATATCCTTTCTCTCTTGGGCCTCGGGATTAGGCCCACTTTCTGTTCGTCATTCGGCTTCCTTTGTAGCAAATTGCTTTTTACTCGGCCCTTGCCCTATTCGGCTATTTGACTGAATAGGGTAGGATTTGGATGTGGGATGAAGCTGAATACTATACATACATTCTAGTTCTCCAAGTTCATATACTCGGCCTATTTACGACCCCCATTATTCGGCCCCCCACAATTACCCCCCCCAAACATTCCACTAATGACAGTTGGTTGGAGTGTTTGGTTTTGAACTCGAAAAGTCAGAGCCCAAATTCGCGACTGACCCCATTCCAATGCAGATATCTGAACACATGCTTCTCGGTCATCATTTCAACTTCCCGCCCCTTCGTACTCCTACTTATTGTGATTTAAAATTTTGACGTCTTTTCAAACACACACGCTTTCAGATACTTGCCGCTGGACTGTCTTCCGCGTTATCGCTGCAACTTCCTTTCCTTCACTATCCTCTTCGTCTCTTGTAAGTTCTCTCCCTCTCTGTTCTAAGTCCTTTTGCCTGGTTTGTTTTTGGCTTTGAGCATTCGTGTAAACTATAGGAAATGAAAAACACCTGAAAGATCTCCTCTCTTCGGATCGAATTTCTAGCTTCCGACGCCATTTTTCATTCCTGATGACGTCCGTCTGTCATTCATGAAAGACGGTACCCTCGATATGGAGAGGGCTGATGAATCCACGATCGTCTTCCCAACCCAATGTTAATTTTTTTAGAATCGTAATGGGGATTATCGCACTAAACCATCGCCTTAGGATTAACCTCGGCATTCCTGCTATTCGGCATTGTTATGCCTTGGCCAAGTCTTCTGGTCGGCAATGGGCGTTACTTCCTTAGGGCCAAGGACACCGACCATCAACTAGTGACTATGCTTTCGAGCTCTAGGAAGCGAGTCGATGATGTTATGGTTGTTGTCCAAGGTAATTAGGAATTCGGCGAAGGCGAGGATCACCTCGATCTTATTCCTAGACGGAAGGGCGAACCAGGTGGCCGTGTAGCTTCTTTTATTTATTTTTTCGTTATATTCATAAAGCTTCATTTTCAAGACCTCATGGCTTTGCTTGTGCAGGGAACGATTTGAAGAAAGTCTTGACTTCAATCGACGACGCTGTTCTATCGGAAATCAAGGTTGCGCTCAGATATTTCGGCCGGCCGAGTCTTTAAAAATAGGGGAGGGTGGCCCACATTCTTCTTCGCTACGAGCCGACCTATACGACCTTCTCGGCGGCAGAGAACATCCCAGTTCCGAAGGGTGAGGAGTTTCTTACCGCCCTTATCGTGACCGATTTCAAGAATTTGAGGCAAGTCGGTCTTCAGGGGTCCGATTCGGAATGACCAGAAGTAGTTGAGGTTGCCGAGTCCGATCAGTCCGAAACCGAAGTCGACGAGGCTTTGCAGTTAGCCTTTGAGGAAGCTAGCCTCAACTCAGCCAACCCTCCGTCCACTTCGGACCGAGAGGACCTTCCACTCGACGACATTTTTTATGGTCTGGAGGACCTTCCCGGCGCTTACCCCGAAGATATGGCTGGGTTAAGCCTCTCACAACTTGGAAAAAAGGCGAACGCGGAAAGGATGGCAGCACGACAAAGGGCAGAGGCTATTCGAACTGGAGTGCCTCCTGCTACTGAAACTCAGCCCTCCCTACCTGTTAGCGAATCTCAGCCCTCCTTGCCTGTTATTGAGGACGGGGACGGCAGAAAACCGAAGTGCCGGGGCCGAGTTCGTTGTGCAGGCCGATCGAGAGGCTGAACTAAGGGCAGGGAAGCGCTCTGCCAAGGTTGAGGCCGGCTTAAAAGATAATCGCGCTGACAAACGACCACGTTTAGAGGAATCAGATGTGATTGTGCCTTTCGTTATTCAACCAAAGATAAAAAACACGCCGATCCCTTCTGATGCTTCAGTAATTAAAGATCCAACGGTCGCGCTTAGCATGGCTACATCTGTTTCACTGCCGGCTGACAAGGCAGCTTTCTGGGCGGAGCCGGATCTGGTTTCAATAGCATTGGCCGCGCAATCGGCACTTTTGGTATAAATCTTGACTTTGTCTTTTCACTTTATGCAAATACTATTTTGGCCTTAACTTCCTATTTTACAGACCATCGGAAGGATAGCGGAGATGGGCCGTCGTCATCATGATGCCATCAAACAGCTCGGCCGTCGTCAAACGAAAGTTGAGGGCCAAAAGAGGAGGGCCGAGTTTGAGGCTTTAAGGGTGAAGATGGAAGGCGCGCGGGCCGAAGCCGAGATGGAGAGGGCACGGAATGCGGAGGAACTGAGATTAGCCACCGAGAAGAGGGCGGACGCGAGCGAGGGGGCGCTGAAATTGACCCAGGAGGCGGTCTCCAAACTAGAAGCTAAGTTGGAGGAAGTAAAGAAGACGAAGGAAGTGGCCGACTCGGAGGCTTCTATGGCATTAGAGGCCGGGAAAAGTGATGCCCTTGCCGAATATGTAGACAAAGTCTCCAAATTTGAAAATCGGGGATTCAAACATGGCTGGCTCAAAGCCCTTGCTGCTGCTGATGTGACATTGGCTATGCCAATTCCATACAAGCAAGTGGATATTGAGCCGCTGGAGTTTGACTCCAAGAATTAATTTGGGCGACACCTTTTTCGCTTGCTGTTTTGTTTTTTGCTTGTTGTTTTAGGAGTTGTCGAATGTATTTTTACAGCTTTTTGTTTGGTAATTTTCACATGTAAAATGGCTACAATTTGTGCCCAATTTCCTAATGAAAATTTCCTTTTTTACCTTGCTGTTATCTGTGCTAGCTTTTGTTATTGATGAGTGATATTGTTGTTGATTGCAAGATGGCTACACTTTGTTTTTAATACCAAGTATTGATCGGCATCAGGCATAAACACTTGGCCGATCAGATTAATAAATCTGCCCTTGCCCCAGCCAGTGCACGAGCTTCATTAGCCGAATAGGCCTAGTTCGTGGAATGGCTGCGGCATACATCTATCGGCATCGGGCTTAAATACTTGGTCGATCAAATTAATAAATCTGCCCTTGCCCCAGCTAATGCACGAGCTTCATTAGCCGAATAGGCCTAGTTCGTGGAATGGCTGCGGCATACATCTATCGGCATTGGGCTTAAATATTTGGCCGATCAGATTAATAAATCTGCCCTTGCCCCAGCCAGTGTACGAGCTTCATTAGCCGAATAGGCCTAGTTCATGGAATGGCTGTGGCATACATCTATCAGCATCGGCATCGGCATCGGGCTTAAATACTTAGCCGATCAGATTAATAAATCTGCCTTTACCCCAGCCAGTGCACGAGCTTCATTAGCCGAATAGGCCTAGTTTGTGGAATGGCTGCGGCATACATCTATCGGCATCGGGCTTCTAGCATTTGGTATTAATGACGTCGCCTCGGGGGCGCTGCATACATACGAATAAATGGGGTGAGTTCGCACCAGTGAGTCCATTTATTTTTATTCAAACTCGAATTGAACTAGCTTGGGGCGAGGGCGAATGTCAAACAGACTGTTTTTCAACAGCAGAGGAGAAGGACGAACGCTGGTTGAGCTAGATACTGCGATGAATCATAGCAACGAGCCTACGCGCACAGGAGGAAGGATGTCCAAGGAAAGGGAAAAAGGTCAACCTCCAACCCATTGAAGCAGATCACCTCGAAGAGAGAAGCAGCAACGGGAAAGCTCCCCGCGACCACGACCGAGGAATGAGCCAGACGCAACGCCATGGCCATTGAGTTTTGCGGTGTTCGTGGGGAACAAACCGATGACTGAGGCAGATTCCATCGTTAATGATCCAGGTGTAGCGGTCGAGTTCGCTCAACAGATCTTTCCACCGGAAGTCCAACAATCGATGGTTGGACGACAAGATTTCGAAGTGTTTCGAGAAGGTATCCATGGGGCGGTAAAGGGGCTATACACTGCCTACGAAGTCAGCATGCGCTTGCGCGCCGTGAGGTGAGAGATAGAGAAAATGGACAAACGGATCGGCAGTTCGGAGGCTCGTACGGAGCAAGCCGAGCGTGAGCTTAGGGAGCTTAGGAAGGCTAAAGCCGCCGAGCCGCATGCGGCGGGTCAATCTAACCCGATTGTGGAGGAGAGGGTGACCCAACGGCTATTGAGTCATGCCATCGCCGACCGAGATACGGCAAGCATGTTTGCCGTAGAAAATGCGAGGGCCAAGGGTTATGAGCAAGGCTTCCATGCGGGCCGGAAGGTTGAGATCGACAAAACGAAAGAGTAACTTGCAGAGGAGGTCTGCCGATGCGAGAATCGGGGCTTTAAGCACGGTTGGATCACGGCACTTCAGGCCACGGAGGCTCTCCGAGCAAAGGGTATCGATTCGGCGTGCCGCTGTACCATCGTGATCATTTGCCCTTTTCCGCCTTTGAAGTCGAAAAGAGCGACGATGAGGGAGACGCCGCATAAAAATATTCGTTGTAATGTTCAAATGTGGATTGCGTCTAAAATTATGTAATTATTGGTTGGTCGAATAAAAAGGTTTTATTTTCAATGTTTTGTTATAATTTTTGTTCGGCACACGCGTGCTTGCATGTGTTTTATTGTATAAATGTTTGAATAAACGTATTTTAGAAGATTGAATGGACATTGATCGGCCTGATTTATTAAGTATTTAATTGACATCATTATGTTACACACAACCCGAACATCCACAAAGGGCGCTCCAAATCCGGAGGCTTAATCGGCCCAAAGACGTCATGCGCCGATGGGGCTCCGAATCCGGAGTCTTTTTGGCCGATCGTGATATCCACGAAAGGCGCTCCGAATCCGGAGGCTTTTTCGGCCCAAAGACGTCATGCGTCGATGGGGCTCCAAATCCGGAGTCTTTGTTTGGCCCATCGTGATATCCACGAAGGGCGCTCTGAATCCGGAGGCTTACTTGGCCCAAACACGTCATGCGTTGATGAGGCTCCGAATCCAGAGTCTTTATCTGGCCAATCGTGGTATCCACGAAGGGCGCTCCGAATCTGGAGGCTTTTTCGGCCCAAAGACGTCATGCGCCGATGGGGCTCCGAATCCGGAGACTATCTAGCCAATCGTGATATCCATGAAGAGTGCTCCAAATCCGGAGGCTTTTTCGGCCCAAAGACGTCATGTGCCAATGGGGCTCCGAATCCAGAGACTTTGTCTGGCCAATCGTGATATCCACGAAGGGCGCTCCGAATCCGAAGGCTTTTTCGGCCCAAAGACGTCTTGCGCTGATGGGGCTCCGAATCCGGAGACTTTGTTTGGCCAATCGTGATATCCACGAAGGACGCTCTGAATCCAAAGGCTTTTTCAGCCCAAAGGCATCATTTGCCGATGGGCGCTCCGAATCCGAAGACTTTGTTTGGCCAATCGTGATATCCACGAAGGGCGCTCTGAATCGGGAGGCTTTTTCGGCAAAAAGACATCATGCGCCGATGGGGCTCCGAATCCGGAGTCTTTGTTTGGCCCATCGTGATATCCACGAAGGGCGCTCCGAATCCGGAGGCTTTTTCGGAACACCGTTGAACTGCAATTTGTAGTGAGTAAATAGGGATCTTTGCATTATAGAGAAAGAGATGTACATGGCGAACTGTTCAGAACAAGCATCATGTCCCACAAGTCGGTTCAATGATAAAATTTGCGTAAATGCGTGGAATTCTAAGGTCGTGGCAGACTCCTTCCTGGCATGTCTTTGAGCCGATATGCCCCTACTCCTGCGATCGAATCAATCTGATAGGGGCCATCCCAGTTAGGACCCAACTTTCCATCAGCCGGTTTCTTGGTAGCTGGAAGTACCTTTTTCAGGACCAACTCTCCTGGTGTGTAGCGGCGCAGCTGAACTCATTGATTATACGACTTAGCAAGCTGCTGTTGATACCGCGCCATGGATGCGAGGGCACGGTCTCTTCGTTCTTCAATCAGAACCAAATCCAAGGCCAGCATCATGTCATTTTGGCCCATATCAAAAACTGTTGATTTCAAGGTTGGGAGGCCGATCTCCAGGGGTATGATTGCCTGGGTTCCAAAGCATAGAGCAAACGGCGTTTCCCCAGTAGACCGCCTCGGCGTAGTTTGATGAGCCCACAACACACTCGGCAATTCTTCGACCCATTTGCCTTTAGCATTCTCCAGCCTCTTTTTGATGCCGTCCAAGATGGATCTGTTAGAGGCTTTAGCCTGACCATTGCTTTGTGGGTAAGCCGGCGTGGAAAAGTAAGGCCGTATACCATACTTGCTGCACAGTTCTCAGTAGACGCCACAATCGAACTGGGTGCCGTTGTCTGAGATAAGTGCTCTCGAAATGCTGAACCATGTTATGATGTTTCTCCAAACAAAATGCTTCACGTCGGTATCTCAGATGTGGGTTAGTGCCTCCGCTTCTACCCATTTTGTAAAATAATCTGTTGAGACAATCAAAAATCGCTTGTTACCTGGGGCACGAGGCAGTGGTCCGACGATGTCAAGTCCCCATTGGGCGAACGGCCAAGGATTGGTTATGGAGCTCAGCTCTTCAGCAGGTAGGTGGGTCAAAGGAGAGAACTTCTGGCACTGTTCACACTTTTTCACATAGCCTTTGGCATCTGCTCTCATTGTCGGCCAGTAATACCCCTGTGTCACGGCTCGATGGGCCAAGGACTCCTGCCAGAATGGGCACCACAACTGCCTTCATGTATTTCAGTCAGAAACTCTTCAACTTTGTCTGGGTGTACACATTCCAAATATGGACCAGAGAGGGGTTTTTTTATAAAGCCTTCCTTGCGGATCCAAGTAGTATCGCAGGGCTTTGTTTCGCAGCTTGTGCGGTTCTTTCTTGTCCTCTGAGAGCTGTTCGGAAGACAGGAACACGGCAATGGGATCCATCCAACTCGGTCCAGATTCTATAACATTGACTTGGACTTCCTCCGAAGGGCCAATGCTCGGCTCTGGGATGAAACCTACTTCGATGGTTCGTTTAATTTCTGAGTTGATGGCGGAGGCTAGGCAAGCAAGGGCATCTGCATGTGTGTTCTGATCATGTGTTATCTGGTTCAATTCATGATGGTCAAATTTTGTCAGCAAGGAGTTGGTCGTTTTCATGTAAGCCGCCATACGGTCGTTTCTTGCCGCGTACTCCCCTTTAGCTGATTGATCACCAGTTTTGAATCGCAAAATACAAGCAAACACCGAGCACCCAGAAGATGTGCATTCCGCAAACTGGCTAGAGGGGCTCCATATTCGGCTTCGTTGTTTGATGCTTCGAAGCCAAGCTTGACAGCCTGCTCAATTATTGCGCCGTCGGGAGCCATGATTACAACTCCGGCTCCGCTGCCCCGCTGATTGGATGATCCATCACAGTACAACTGCCAAATGTCCCCAACATAAATTCTCCAGTTGGGCTCCGGACGAATCTCATCAGACTTGAAATCGAAAAGACCCCCAGTGAATTTGGTAACAAAGTCGGCAAGTACCTGTCCCTTGATTGAGGCTCTAGGTAGAAACTGAGTGATGTACTAGCCGAGTTCAAGAGTCCACTTTGAAACACGTCTTGATGCTTCTGCACTTCGTAGTACTGATCGGAGGGGATAATCTGTTAGCACCCCAATGCTATGTCCCTAGAAGTAATGCATCAGTTTTCTTGCCGCCATGACTAGGGCTAGGATGAGTTTTTCCAGCGGAAGGTACCGTGTTTCGGCATCAACCATTGCCTTGCTCATATAATACACTGGCCGCTGCTCCCCCAACTCTTCTTTTATCAATACGATGCTGACGGCCCTGTCGGAAACTGCCAGATACAAAATGAGCGGGTCACTAGCAGCGGGTGTTGTCAAGAGTGGTACTGAGCGGAGGTAGGTCTTGAGTCCGTTGAAAGCGGCTTCGCATTCGGCGGACCATTCAAAAGCCTTGCCCTGCCGTAGTGTATGAAAGAATTGTCGGCAGCGATCTGTAGACCGACTGATGAACCTGTTGAGTGCGACAGCCATCCCCATCAACTTTTGAACCTCTTTTACTGAACGAGGGGGGCCGAGTTCCAAGATTGCTATGATTTGCCTCGGGTTGGCCTCGATTCCTCGGTGGTTGACAATGTAACCCAAGAACTTGCCAGAGCCGATCCCAAACGCACATTTGGAAGCGTTCAGCTTCATTCTATATTTGCCTAGAATGCTGAATGTCTTTTCTAGATCGGCTATATGATTCTGTTCTTCCTTGGACTTGACCACCATATCGTCAATGTACACTTCCATAGTGTGGCTGAGTTGCTCCTTGAACATGGCGGTGACTAGTCTTTGGTAGGTTGCCTCTACATTCTTTAGCCCAAAAGGCATAACTGCAATAGGTTCCTTTTGGGGTGAGGAATGCAGTTTTGTCCTGGTCCTCTAGATGGATGGTGATTTGATGGTAGCCTCTGTAAGCATCGAGGAAGCTCATACGTTGATGGCGTGCCGTCGCATCTACAAGTTGGTCGATTCTGGGTAGGGGAAAACAATCCTTGGGGCAGGCTTTGTTTAGGTCCGTGAAATCGACACACACTCGCCAAGTCCCATTTTCTTCTTCACCACCACTGTATTAGAGAGCCATGTAGGGTAGGTCACTTCCCTAATTGCCCCGGCGTCAAGAAGCCTGTCAACCTCCTCAACAACGGCAGCAGTGGGCTCTGCGGTTGACCGCCGGCTTTTTTGAATGATCAGCTTGCACTTAGGATCGACGTTCAAATGGTGCTATGAAACTGACGGATCTATACCCGGCATCTCATACGGAGTCCACGCAAAGACATCAAGGTTGCTGAGCAGGAAAGAGATTAGCTGTTGTCTGTCGGCCTGATTCAAGGAGGCGCCGACCATGAAGAACTTGTCTGGGCTTCCATCGATTTCAACTCGGTCTAAGCCTTCCGTGGCCTTTTCATTTGGGAGCCGCCCAACATTGTCGAGGCTTTCTCGATCCGGCACCTCAATGGAATTCACCTGTAGTTCCTTTGGCGTTTTTTCAGCAAGGAGATAACATGCTTGTGCCGATTTCTGGGAGCCACGGATTTGCTCAATACCACGTTCTGTCGAGAAGCGTAGCAGCTGATGATAAGTGCTTAGCACAGCCCGCATAGTATGCAACCAGGATCGCCCCATGATGAGATTATACGATGACGGCAGCTTGACGACCAAGAATTCCACATCCACTGTTCGGGAACCTGCTCGAACGGGTAGTCTGATTTTCCCCAACAGGTACTCTCGATTGGCATTAAAGCCGAATAGTGGATAAGGGGCCGGAGAGAGATCCGATTCGGAGAAGTCGAGTTTGGTAAATGTCTTATAGTACATAATCTCTGATGTGCTCCCCGGATCAATGAGTACGCTCTCAACTGTGAATCGGTTTACGCGTAACTCAATTACTAAGGGATCAATGTAGGGCAGTGTTACTCCGGCCAAATTCGAATCATCAAAAGTAATAACCTCGGCTTCATGGGGCCGTTTAGCCAGAGTTAGTTGGTCTTGAGGGTTAGACTTCGACTGAATCGCATGCACCGCCGATGACATTGGCAGGTTGTATATCATGTGGATCATGCCGAGCGGAGGTGAATCTTGTCTCAAGGCTATTGCTTTGGTTGGGTTGCCTTTTCGGACGTACTGTTGTAGCCGGCCATCTTGTACCAATTCCTGCAGGAGGTCCTTCAGTGCATAACAACTATCAGTATCATAGCCATGGTCCTTGTGGTACTCACACCGTCTATCCCGTCTTCTCGTGTCGGGTGGTCCCACCATTTTCGACGGCCATTTGAAGAACGGAAGGTGTTGGATTTTGGACATAACCGCACTGATCGGCTCAGTCAACTCTGTATATTTCTTGTCGGCGTGCCTCGTGCGCCTGCTGTCAACTTGCAACTGTTCATTTTCTCGGTGGGAGCATTGGTCGCTTGATCAGCGGGAATCCAGTCTCTTATCTCGTTTCGCCCGATGCCGTGGTTCAGGGCTCTGAGGTGCTACAGAATTTAACGACTGAGCAATTTCAGCAGAAGCCGTCTTGTTGGTCACATTGCCGGCTTTAACCCTCAAGGCATCATCTTCCACTTTACAATATTCTTCAACTTTCTTCATCAACGACCAAACTGTTTTGGGGGGCCGTCTGGTCAAAGAGCTACGGAGGGCACTGTCGGGATGCAGCCCCATCTTGAAGGCGGTGATGGCCATGGAGTCATTGCAAGCATCGTCTACCAGATTGCAACATTCCCAATACCGCGCCGAGTAGGCACGAAGGGTTTCCCCCGGTTGAATCTGCATTGCCTAGAGGGAATCGGCTTGCTTTGGTTGGACCTCATTAGTGATAAACCTTGCCCTGAAGGATTTTTGGAGTTGGTGGAAACTTCTAATCGAAGCCGGCTCCAGCTTGTAATACCACCTGACAGCTAGTGGTCCCAGACTGCTCGGAAATATTCTGCACATCAAAGCCTCATCATCTGCATGCAGTGTCATGGCCTGTTTGTAATGGCGAATATGATCGGTGGGGTCTGATTTACCGTCGTACAAGGTGAATGATGGTGCTTTGAATTTCTTGGGTAGCACTGCTTTTGCAATCTGTCGTACAAAAGGATCGTGTTGATCTTCATCCGAACTGTTTCTTCTTCGCTTATGCCTTATACGGGGACTCTCTTCAGAAGAACTGGAAGTTTCAGATCATCCCTTCTGCTTAGGCTCCGGGGATAATGAGTCGGAGTTGCTATCAATATCTTGTTGTCGGGCTCAAGATCGTCGACCACTTTCCCTCACAAGTCGTTCCGGGCCTTGGTGTGTAGCTTGTTTGGACTTCGCCACC
Organism: Camellia granthamiana; assembly: GCA_036172215.1. Lineage (NCBI taxonomy): Eukaryota > Viridiplantae > Streptophyta > Magnoliopsida > Ericales > Theaceae > Camellia > Camellia granthamiana. Next base: position 150,214,131 of record CM069903.1, read on the forward strand.
TCCAAGGCCAAATCCTGGTGGAGACGTTCATTCTCTGCGATCATGTTCTCCAACCTTTCTTCGTTTTGCTTTGCTTCTTCCATGATCGCTTGCATTGCTTCATGCTCTGGAGTCGAGGGTGAGACGAAGTTCAGAGCGCGTCTTACGGGGATGGTCTCCGATCCAAGCATGTTGATGGAGTGAGGTCGTCTCTCTGCGTGGTTTCATCAGTGACTATTGGAGGGTCTTCCATTACGCCCGCCATGGATGTGTTTGAGTATTCCCACAGACGGCGCCAATTGTGGAGAAGTGGTTTAGAAATACTCTTCTGATCCCGGGGGATGCTAATGATCCTCTTCTAGTCACCTGAAAAGGAATAAACACTCTGGTCGAGGGTGCCGGAATTAGCACTCCGACGGGCAAGTCAGTCTCTAATCTCTGAATTGCTTATATTTTAAGTAAAGTGTAATAGTTCTCACATGCCTCTTACTGGCTGATATTCTTCTATTTATATCCTTTCTCTCTTGGGCCTCGGGATTAGGCCCACTTTCTGTTCGTCATTCGGCTTCCTTTGTAGCAAATTGCTTTTTACTCGACCCTTGCCCTATTCGGCTATTTAACCGAATAGGGTAGGATTTGGATGTGGGATGAAGCCAAATACTATACATACATTCCAGTTCTCCAAGTTCATATACTCGGCCTATTTACGACCCCCATTATTCGGCCCCCACAAGGCCTTATGGTTTGGAGGGAAGAACATTGAGCAAGAAGAGAAACCCACTGGGACAAGTGAGTGCTTGCATTGGTTCTGTGAATTTTGCTTCCCACAGAAAGCATGCGAGCAGGTTACTGAAGGTGTTTCGTAGAATAAGTTTATTTGGGAGAGGGAAATCAAAGAATAAGCCAAGTGCCTCTGCCCTATGGCCCTAGTTAATGTAACACCATAACTATATAGGTTTGTGATGTATGACAACTAAATTAGCAAAAATAGCTAAATTTAGCCAATGATCAAATATATTGAGTTTTCATACATTCAAATAAGCATATTTAAGTTCATTCCAACATGACATATATAACTGAGAACTGACTATTAATTACTCTCATTCATACAAGTGTGTATGCAATTATATGTATGCAAATGCATAATATGTGCATTTATGCTTGTTTCATTCATTTGTTCTATACTGTGGCAATATTTAACATTTAGTGACCAAAAAAGAAAAAGAAGAAGAGTTAGAAAGAACAAAACTACGAGGATACACACATGCAAACTTATTACTGATAATAAAATAGGTGAGTGGAAATGTATGCTTTCCACCACGTTGACAGAGGCGTTCCACAATGAAAAAACAATGTAATTTCTATAATTTAGCCCAACCACTTTGCATAATTTATTGAATTTCCTAATTAAACTTGATTTCATCTTCCTATGCATTACAAAAATGTAAATAATTCTATATACTTTCTGCATTAGATAGCAATTTTTTTTAAAGAGAAAATGGAAGCGCAACATTCCCTTCAACAGGTTAATCCTATTTCAAAATGGAACGAAAAGCTCAAAAAATAAAAATGGTTTTTTTGTTGAGCCAGAATTTAGTGTTAGCAGGATTATAATATCTCTCCATTGTGGAAAACCAAATCAGCTTACAAAATTCTATATTAATATAAAGGGATCAAAATGCCTTAAAAAGGCATTGGAGCAAGAAATCAAACATAGGTGTCCATCTTCTCAACTACTTCCAAACAAAAAAGTGAAACACTATAAAATTATAAAAGCTTAGTTTACTGCATTAAACAAGCCAATAGACAATTTTGCAAATTATGCAAAAGAGCTTTCCAATAATAATGGAAAAGCTTCGCTCAGCATCACTGTTAAGTTTGTGTCTGTTTCTCCAATCTGGGATTGAGGAATAATGCAGACTTTGAGATGCTAGAATGCTTTATGTAACAATACACTAACAACCCTTCCCCATCCCCTCACCCTGACGTTTCCCACCGTTTAATCAAATGTATCTGAAATGTAGGTTCCAAAAGAGTGGGTGGAGATTATCAATTAATTATTGAAAACTTGATTTTGTAGTAATGTCAAAGCTGGTCGAATCAGAATATGAGATGTGTCTAAATAGGGAGTTACCAATAGCCATCACATTTCTAAACTGACAGTTAGCAAATTTTCACACACAGATGCAATAATGTAATTAGAGATGGCCACAAGAATGTTGCCTGCCAAATGTTGGACACATTGACTCTCAATTAGTAGCAGAAGTATCTGTAAGGAAACATCAAGAACTATTATACGCTAATTACACAGTTCTACACCACAAGGCTGCTAAGCTAATACTCCATCCACAGATGATGTAAATCAGACACCATTTCTCACTTTATAGCCAAATCAATTATGTAAGCAGAGATATAAAACATCTATTATATTATATGAAATGGTTAGAAAAACCCAAAACCAGCCTCAAACCACAATATTTTGAACTTAGTTTAATACCACAAAATTCCCTGAGAAATAATTATAAAAGGGAAGCAAATCAATTCTTTACTAATACAATCATAGCATCAAATTTCAATTCAAATCATCAGAATACATGAGAATACATACACAATCAATGAGCAACCATACGTGCAAATACATACACAATTTGAAACTAATGAGTAGCCATACATGGAAATACATAAACAATGAGTCGGATTAGTGCTTTGAGCCTAATGAGAGAGAAAGGAAAAGAGGGGAAAAGGTATCAAACCACTTAAATCAAACCTATTTACCACATCAAACCCATAAAAACCTAGAAATCAAACCACTTAAACCAAACCCATTTCAGAAATCAACACAAAATTAGACTTGGTAAATCATGTAAAACCCTAAAGCAAGAGTGAGAAATGGGAAAATAAAGGAAGGGGGGGAGGGAGAGGGAGAGAGAGAGAGAGAGAGAGAGAGTAAGCGAGCGAGAGAGAGAGAGACAAAGAGCGAGCGACTGAGAGCGAGACCAAGAGAGACAAAGAGCGAGCGAGTGAGCAAAAGAGAGAGGGAAGAAAGAGAAAGAACCTGTTTGATTTGCGGCAGTGGCCGTGGTGATTTGCGGCAGCAGCAATGTGCGACGGACATGAGCAACGGTGGTCAGAGAATTCGGTGAAGTGAGGAGGTGAGGTTCTCTGTGTGAGAGAGAGACAGAGGAAAGGGACTCAAATCTAGGCACCTAAAATATGTTCCCACTAAATATTATAAATCTTTTAGCGACTAAAACGTTTTTTAGTTGCCATAAGTTGACTATTTGGCGACTAATTGTTCTTTTGTCGGAAAAAATTGAGTATACCTCGACTAAATATTTTTTAGTTGCCAAAACTGCATATTTGCCGACCAAATTCTTAGTCACCAAAGAGTAACAGTGCAAATGTGGATATTATTTGGCGACTAAATTTATTTTAGTTCGCAAAAATTAGTATACTACAACTAAAATAAAATTTAGTAGCTGAAAAACTAGAGTAACGGCAACTAATAATTTTTTTAGTCGACTATTGTGAAAAATTTACCGACTAATTTTTTTTTAGTCGCCAATAAATAATATACGTCAACTAAAATATTTTAGTAGCAAAAACTTTAACCAACGGCGACCAAAATAATTTTCAGTAGCCAAAAATTGAACTTTTGGCGACTAAATCCCTTTTAGTCTCCAAATTTGGTCACCAAAAGCGTAAATTGTTGTAGTGGGAGAACTTACTAACTTAGGCATGAGGTTAAAACCCAATTTGAGGAGGTCTCTCGTCATACGAATGCGAATCCATAGGAGTTGAAATTAGCTTCGATTTGGGGGAAAGGTGGAAGAAACAAAAGGATTGAGGCTCTGGTTCAAAGGTTCGAAACTGAGAAGATGAACAGTGGGAGTGACTCTTCACTACATTTGAATTATATTTGTACTGGAAGTTGAAATATGGGACGATTCGTATTTTTGGGGATAGTGCACAATGTCTGTAATAGGGGTACGCGCATTAATAGGGGCATGACATGTGTCTCAAAAGTAACATCGTGTCAGATGTGCCAAACAGTTGACGAGACACCTTGCAATTGAGCAGACCTCGTGACTGAGCAACCTTCTTAGCTCGGTCAAGTTAAGCATTATCAGCTCGGCCAAAGAGGCGTAATCCCAATCATGCTTCGTAGAAGGAATTAAGGGGCAATTGAGAGGGTAATTTGCGTGCAAATTGGGCCGAGCTAGGTAAAATCTTCTTTGGAAGTTTAGGCCACGCAATGGGCCGAGATAAGAGTTTTGTATAGCTCGGTCTTGGGTTGAGTAGACACTATGCCAATCACAGATGTGTTGCTAGGGCTTAGACCCAGCTATCTAAGGCCAGACCTTATCGCGCCGAGATGATTGCTAGTGCAAAGGGCCAAGCTAGGTGTAGCTCAGCCGAGTTGCATCCTGTGGATAGGGTCATCACGGCTCTGCCATGGGGAGCACAAAGCCGAGTTAGCTTGGTTGACCGTAGTGACAGCTAGAACAAACGAGTTTAAACCATCTCACCTGGGTGGTGGTGAGAAGGGTTTTCTAAGGATAGGTGTTATCCTCTAGCCGTGTGATTGGAGGACTCTGCTAAGGAAAGTTAAAGTCCTATTAGGGTTGTGCCAAGTGGAATCTATAAAAACTTATGGTAGGACCTATGCATAGGTATTGTAATTCTTACTCTCAAATACATAAAGTTTATTGTCTATTGTCCAATTGCTGACTTAGGTAGCGGATGGGTTTTTGGCACACACTCATCGGTTAGCTCACGTGTGTTTTCAAGTAGCAAAGCGACGACATTTGGAGGAGTGCAAACTTGATCAACAGGATTATACGAGCAGATTATTTCGTGCTCGTACAATCACCATTTAAGGAGTTGAGATTGACGAACAAGCATGGAAGTATCATATTATTGTAAGCGACAATACACACCCCCCAAATCATTGTTGGTGTGTGTATCTCATTCTATAAACATAATCGAAATAAATTTCAATCAAATGAAAAATAATAAATTATATTTATAGTCCCTATATTTTTCTTCTTCTGTTAATTTAGTTTTTATAATTTTAATTAATTTAATTTTGATCATTAATTTTATATTTTGTGTCAATTTTATCAAATTGATAATGCTCATTAGGATTTTTGCAATAAACAAATAAATTAAAAATTAAAAAAATGTCGCTAAATTAGTTGAGGTTAATTCAATGAGTTGAACTCAATAGACAAGTTTAGAATTTTGCCTATGAAAGCATAATTCATGTCTGCTTATATGCGTATTTTTCATCTAAAATATTAATAATTGTAATCAATCAGACCAAACTGAGATAAAATCATAAATTCATAATCAAAAGCGAACCAATTAAAATGATATAAAAGTCAAAATATGAGGATGGCCAATGTAATTTACTCAATGAAAAATGTCCACAATTAGAATACAAAAAACTAATAAATATTTAGTTTCCAAATTAAGGATTCTTAAATATTGAGGTTGCATGTTGTTCAATATGTTGTTTAAACTTGAAAGACGCTCCATTTTACTGTACATGGATAACTAATCAATCAAAAATCAATTTTTGCCACCAAGACAATTAGAGGTACGCAACAAATGCCCCGTGTTGTATCTTGGCAACTTGATACGAATGCCCCATGGCATTTTTAATAAACTGTTGGACATGTGTTCTCTTCTCAATCACATATAGCCTAGGCCCTGGAAGCTAGCTTCAATTCTAGATTAAGATTGTGTTTATATCATAGAATTGTATAGGAATTTTAAAAGAAAAGAAAAAAGGAAAGAAAAAAATGTGAACAATATGAGTGAATTATAATTTTTTTTGAGAAAATTAGTGAAATATTTCTCTAACTTTATGTGGTAAGAGAGGTCCAATATTTTTTTTTTATTAGTTAAGGTCCTTCAACATTTTCACAGAGAAAATTTGACGCAGAGAAATTTTGCCCGACTCAAAGAAATTTTGGCCCCTACTCAGAGAAATTTCTCTGATATGATCATGAAAATTAAAATTTCTCTGAGTCGAGATGAAATTTCTCTGACTGTGACAAAATTTTTCCGAGTCGAATTTTATCTGTAGAAATGTTAGGGGATCTTAACTACTATGAAAATATTATACATCTTTTATCTTATAAAATTTTAATATCAGAAATCTTAAAAGATTTTCCATTTTTTTCTTTTAAATTTCTATCTAGATATATGATCCAAACACAATTTAAAATTACAGTGCATTCATAAGGAATGAGAATCATTGTGTACCCCTCATGAGTGTAATGTGACTTTTCCCTTACAATGACTCATAAGGAATAAGAATCATTGTGTACCCCTCATGAGTGTAATGTGACTTTTCCTTCTTTCTTTTTTTTAGTGTAATTTATCTCGTGTCAATTGAATCTTTATATTTTAAATTGTATTAAGTTTTTCTTTTAATTTTTCACATTGCATCAATTTAACCCAATTAATACGTTATACTAAGAAATTGAACAAAAATGAAAAGCAAATTGGTTCATTCAAAGGAAAAGAACCATTTACGTCAACCCCCTCACTTTGAGGAGAATAAATTAATTATTTTGTTTATTGATTTCCGTTCAATTTTTAAATAGGAGTATTACCAATTAGATTAAATTGACACAAACATGAGAATTTCAAGTATGATGTAATTAAAATTGCAAAAACCAAATCAACTACAAAGCATGCAGTCCCCAGTGATTAGGAATTTCCCATATGCAGTCCATATTCCACCCTACACAGACAATGCTTACCCGTGGAGGAGAGGAAATTGCAGGTTATAAATAATCACAACCATGCCTAACTTTGCAACTGCATACCAAAAATAAAAAATAAAAAGAAAGAGATCTGAAAATGGCATCTCCACTTTCAGTAATGGGTTTTCAGCTACTCCAGTTATTTTACGTATGGAGTGGCATATGTGTCGTAGCCATGACACTTGTACATGTTGGAACACTTCCGGCAGCCACTACAGCTAGTAGTACCTTTGTTGGGAACGAAACTGATCGTTTTGCGTTGCTCGCCTTCAAGTCAAAGATTTTGCAAGACCCTCATGGGGTTGTGAGTTCATGGAACAATTCTCTCCATTTCTGAGATTGGCAAGGTGTCATATGCGGTCACCGGCACATAAGAGTCACCATTATAGACTTGACGTCCCAAGGTCTAGTTGGTTCCTTGTCTCCTTATGTAGGGAACCTCACCTTCCTTCGGGGGTTGTGGCTCTCTAACAACACTTTTCAGGGTGAAATCCCTGTTGAACTCGGCAACCTGTTCAGGTTGCAAATTTTGAACCTGAGCAACAACTTTAAGGAGAAATTCCAGCTAGCTTATGTTGGAAAAATGGTTTTATATATAGGCATATTTTTTAACCCAATTTGGGTGGACCCCAAATGTCTTTTGGGGTGAGTCCGAAGAGGTGAAGTGTTCCTTGCCGCGTGGCAAGTCACACGGTGAAGACGGAACGTCAAAACCATTTATGAGTGAATGGGAAGTTGACGTCGTTTTCGAGTCTAACATTAATTTTTATTTAGATAAAATTCTTTTGAATTTTTTCAATAAAAATTATTGTGAGAATTTAATTTAATTCTAAAATCAAATTTTGGGTTCCTGAGTGATTTCCTAAAATTTTATACCTCTTACTTTATTTATTAAACTATTCAATTTGTTTAATATATATATATTTAATTAGTTCAAATAGTTTATATAAATAAAGTTTGCAACAGTGTAGAAAAGTTGGACATATTCTCAAACTTCCACTAACGGACAAAAGGTTTGAACATTATTGTTCAAAGAGGCAACGGTTCTCTTTTATTTCCAATTGGTTGAATTTTGGTATTCAAATGGGCTAACCGTCAGAACCTCATTTTGTGTTGATAGCTAACGGTCAGAATTGCTTTCTTAACAGTTGCATCTGTTAATTCAGTTTTTGGAACCGGTTGGGAACAAGTTTGGTTGCCTATTTATACAGCTATATATCCAACATTCTGGCCCCCGGAAAATTGAGTTTTTGTAATCAAATTTCTTAGCCGATAAATTGAGTCTGGGTTATCCGAATTTTTCATCAGAAAAATCTGTTTGAATTTTGGTCCCTTTTGCTGTCTGTTTCTTTTAGTGCATTATTCCTCATATTTAGTTTTAGGAATAAATATTCAGAGAGTTAGAACACAGGTTTGGTTCGCCGAACAAATTGTTTGGAGTACTACTACAATTTGTGAAGATCATTGTATCCTGGGAGATAGACGCCACTCAACCGTAAGTACCGCAGCGGGGCGAATCTGTCTTAAGGACAGAGTGTCACACACTCGACTTGGTCTTAATTTTATTTCGGTTCAATAAATAAATCTGGTATGTTATTTATTTATTTTGTTTGATTTATTTCAAGTTTTTTTTATTTACACAGAAGATTGTTCCAACAATCTTAAGACAGAATCGAATTATTCTGTTTACAGAATTTTTCGTTTGTTTCCCTTTTTCATTCTTCGTAAATAATTTCGAAAGAAAATTATTTTATGTGGATTTACAAAATAATATTCTGGTTGGAAAAACAAATAGTGATTATATGCTATTTGACAGATAGTAGTAATATACTGTCTCTTTTCTTTGACAACAACTAGTAGTACGATACTGGTGTCATTAACAATTCAGAATATATTTTTGTGGAATTTGGTCAGAAAATAAATTTTGGTTTTTAGAAATTATTTTCTGAGTTTTCATTAATTAAAATTCTGTTTCAGTTTTTTAATTATTAGAGTGTAACAAGAGATTTTAATTTCTTGTGTGGAATTAATTTGGTTGAATAAAATTTTATTTTATTTCCAAATTAATTGGAAAATAAAAGTTACATTCTTGTTTCTTTTATTTTTACAGAATTTAATTCTGTGAATTTGGATTAGTTTTCTGTGTGGAATTAATTTGGTTAAATAAAATTTTATTTTATTTTCAAATTAATTGGAAATAAAAGTCACATTTTTGTTTCTTTTATTTTAACAGATTTTATATCTGTAGTTTTGGTTTAATTTGTTTAAATAAAATTTTATTTTATTTTCAAATTAATTGGAAATAAAAGTTACAATTGTTGTTTCTTTTATTATTTACAGAATTTAAAATTCTGTGTTATTTGGTTTTAATTTCCTGTGTAGTATTAAATTCTATTTATAATTGTGGTTTATAATTTAGAATTTACGGCTACTAAAACTGGTCAAACTTATGTTCAAACCAGTACTGGTATGGTGATTGCCATTACGCCAACCTCTCCTTATGTTGGGACTGTGCCCGTGAATCATGGTGGAAAACCAGAGAAGTTCTTAAGAACTGATTTTTGCAAAGGCAAAGGAAGAACAAGTAAGAAGGTTACTAAAGCCGATATAACCGAAATGGATTTAATTTCCAATGGTGTAGATGTCACAAATCTTTCTGCAGTTGTTTCCGAGGCAAATCTTGTCGGAAATCCTAAAGAATGGTGGGTGGACACTGGTGCTACTCGCCATATCTGTGCTGATAAAAAGATGTTCACATCTTATTCTACAGTGGAAAATGATGAACAACTTTTTATGGGCAACTCCTCAACTTCCAAAGTTGAAGGACAAGGAAAGATTATTCTGAAAATGACATTTGGAAAGGAACTCACTCTCAACAATGTGTTACATGTACCGGACATTCGCAAGAATTTAGTTTCCGGATCTTTGTTGAGTAAGAATGGGTTTAAGCTAGTTTTTGAAAGTGACAAATTTGTACTTACCAAAAACAGAATGTATGTAGGAAAAGGTTACATGGCTGATGGCCTTTTCAAGATGAATGTAATAACTGTTGTACCCTCTGGTATTAATAAAGATACATCTTCTTCTTACTTACTTGAGTCTTCAAATTTATGGCATGGTAGACTAGGACATGTTAATTATGGATCTATACGTAGATTAATTAATATGGAATGTTTACCTAAATTTGACATTGATTCAAATCATAAATGTGAAATTTGTGTTGAGGCAAAATTATCTAAAACTCCTTTTCATTCAATTGAAAGAAGTACGGAACCACTTGAATTAATTCATAGTGACATTTGTGATTTTAAATCAATTCAAACCAGAGGTGGGAAAAAGTATGTAATCACTTTTATAGATGACTATACTAGATATAGTTATATTTATTTAATTCGAACCAAGGATGAAGCTTTGGGGAATTTTATTCAATATAAGAATGAAGTTGAAAATCAACTTGGTAAGAAAATCAAGAAACTTAGAAGTGATAGAGGTGGTGAATATGAATCACCTTTTGGTGAATTTTGTAAGGAATATGGAATAATTCATCAAACCACCGCTCCTTACTCACCTCAGCAAAATGGAATTGCTGAAAGGAAAAATAGGACTTTAAAAGAAATGATGAATGCCATGTTAATCAGTTCTGGATTACCTCAGAACTTGTGGGGGGAAGCAATACTTTCTGCTAATTATATTTTAAATAAAATACCCCGAAAGAAAGTGAATCAAACACCTTATGAATTGTGGCATGGAAGAGTACCATCCTACAAATACTTAAAAGTGTGGGGGTGTTTGGCTAAAGTGGCTATTCCTAGTCCTAAAAAGACTAAGATAGGTCCTAAGACCATTGATTGCATTTTCATTGGTTATGCCATGAATAGTAGTGCATATCGGTTTTTGATTCATAAATCAGAACATACCGAAATGCATGTAAATACTATTATTGAGTCAAGGAATGCATCATTCTTTGAACATGTATTTCCAAAGAAGACTGGACAAGAGACTAGTAATAATAAGAGATCTTTTGATGCTATTACTAGTAATGATCAAGAATATGATCAAGAGCAAGAGTTAGATCAAAATGAGGAAGAGGAACCTAGGCGTAGTAAACGTGCTAGAATCTCAAAATCGTTTGGTCCAGATTTTCTAACATATTTGTTAGAAAATGAGCCTTTAACCTTTAAAGAGGCTATGTCCAGTCCTGAAGCTCCTTTATGGAAAGAAGCTGTCAACAGTGAAGTTGAATCCATCTTGCAAAATCACACTTGGGAATTGGTGGATTTGCCACCAGGTTGTAAACCTCTTGGGTACAAGTGGATTTTCAAAAGAAAATTGAAAGTAGATGGATCAATTGACAAATACAAGGCAAGACTTGTGGTCAAAGGTTTTAGACAAAAAGAAGGTCTTGATTACTTTGATACATACTCACCGGTTACTAGAATAACATCCATTAGAATGCTAATTGCCATAGCATCTCTATACAATCTAGAAATTCATCAAATGGACGTTAAAACCGCTTTCTTAAATGGTGAGTTAAATGAAGAAATTTACATGGAACAACCAGAAGGGTTTTCTGTTCCAGGGAAAGAAAAGAAAGTGTGTAAATTGGTTAAATCATTATATGGTTTAAAACAAGCGCCAAAGCAATGGCATGAGAAATTTGACAAGGCAATGATGTCAAATGGATTCAAAATTAATGAGTGTGACAAATGTGTTTATATTAAAAACATAGACAAAGGTTATGTCATGGTATGTCTTTATGTAGATGATATGCTCATCATAGGTAGTAATAATGACATGATTAAAACTACCAAGAAAATGTTGAATAAACATTTTGACATGAAGGACATGGGCATTGCTGATGTAATTCTTGGTATGAAAATTACCAGAACATCAGAAGGATATGCTTTGTCACAATCTCATTACATTGAGAAAATACTTGACAAATTCAGCAAAGATGATGATCATCTTGCTAGAACTCCTGTAGATGTTAATTTGTATCTTTCTAAGAATATACAGGAAAGTATTTCTCAATTAGAGTATGCCCAAATTATTGGAAGCTTAATGTACTTGATGAACTGCACTCGCCCTGATATAGCTTATGCAGTAAGTAAATTAAGTAGATATACGAGTAATCCGGGAGTAGAACACTGGAAAGCAATTATAAGGGTTCTTAGATATCTCCGATTTACTCGTAACATTGGGCTTAACTATACTAGATATCCAGCAGTACTTGAAGGATACTGTGATGCAAATTGGATATCGGATACTAGAGACTCGAAGTCCACCAGTGGGTATGTCTTTACTCTTGGTGGGGCGGCTGTATCTTGGAAATCTTCCAAACAGACTTGTATTGCTAGGTCTACTATGGAATCTGAATTCATAGCTTTAGACAAAGCAGGGGAAGAGGCAGAATGGCTTCGCCACTTCCTTGAAGATATTCCAATATGGCCAAAACCGGTGCCTGCTATATGCATACATTGCGATAGTCAATCAGCAATTGGTAGAGCACAGAGTCATATGTATAACGGTAAGTCACGACACATTCGTCGTCGACATAACACCGTAAGACAACTACTCTCTAATGGAATTATTTCCATAGAATATGTTAAGTCTAAAGACAACATAGCGGATCCACTAACCAAAGGGTTAGCAAGAGAGTTAGTTGAGAATTCATCGAGGGGAATGGGATTAAAGCCTATTAAATAAGAGTTACCACAACGGCAACCCAACCTAGTTGACTGGAGATCCCAAGATCTAGGTTCAAAGGGACAACTGAGTTGTGATTGACTCAGAAGGATCACTGGGGAGTCTAACTCCTACCCATTTCTATGATGAAATAGTGATGTCTGCAGCGTTTTAGGTTAAGTAAAACTTTTAATGATTCTTATATCTAGGTAAACCTAGTGGAGTATGGCAGGATACTTTTCATAAGAATCACCTATGTGAGTGTGAACTGGGCCGGTTCTATAGGATTTGTGAAGGGCTACAAGTCTTTAGAGCACTCATGAAGACCAGGTTGTTCAGGGCCAAAATGAACACAATAGTGAGAACTAAACTGTGTCTGGGAATATACTGTGTGAGTTCTATTGTCTTGGTTTACACAAACGGCTGAACAGTTCAAGACATCGTGTTCACTGATTAGCTAGTAAATCCGATAGTGTCTCACAAGGGAAGGTTCAAAGCCAAAAGCTACCTATCCTTTGCAGAATATTTCCAATTTCTGTACTCTCTAATTAGATCATGTTGTTGCATTTTCTCTCTGTCAAATTCCATTCATGTGGGGGATTGTTGGAAAAATGGTTTTATATATAGGCATATTTTTTAACCCAATTTGGGTGGACCCCAAATGTCTTTTGGGGTGAGTCCGAAGAGGTGAAGTGTTCCTTGCCGCGTGGCAAGTCACACGGTGAAGACGGAACGTCAAAACCATTTATGAGTGAATGGGAAGTTGACGTCGTTTTCGAGTCTAACATTAATTTTTATTTAGATAAAATTCTTTTGAATTTTTTCAATAAAAATTATTGTGAGAATTTAATTTAATTCTAAAATCAAATTTTGGGTTCCTGAGTGATTTCCTAAAATTTTATACCTCTTACTTTATTTATTAAACTATTCAATTTGTTTAATATATATATATTTAATTAGTTCAAATAGTTTATATAAATAAAGTTTGCAACAGTGTGGAAAAGTTGGACATATTCTCAAACTTCCACTAACGGACAAAAGGTTTGAACATTATTGTTCAAAGAGGCAACGGTTCTCTTTTATTTCCAATTGGTTGAATTTTGGTATTCAAATGGGCTAACCGTCAGAACCTCATTTTGTGTTGATAGCTAACGGTCAGAATTGCTTTCTTAACAGTTGCATCTGTTAATTCAGTTTTTGGAACCGGTTGGGAACAAGTTTGGTTGCCTATTTATACAGCTATATATCCAACATTCTGGCCCCCGGAAAATTGAGTTTTTGTAATCAAATTTCTTAGCCGATAAATTGAGTCTGGGTTATCCGAATTTTTCATCAGAAAAATCTGTTTGAATTTTGGTCCCTTTTGCTGTCTGTTTCTTTTAGTGCATTATTCCTCATATTTAGTTTTAGGAATAAATATTCAGAGAGTTAGAACACAGGTTTGGTTCGCCGAACAAATTGTTTGGAGTACTACTACAATTTGTGAAGATCATTGTATCCTGGGAGATAGACGCCACTCAACCGTAAGTACCGCAGCGGGGCGAATCTGTCTTAAGGACAGAGTGTCACACACTCGACTTGGTCTTAATTTTATTTCGGTTCAATAAATAAATCTGGTATGTTATTTATTTATTTTGTTTGATTTATTTCAAGTTTTTTTTATTTACACAGAAGATTGTTCCAACAGCTTATCCCGCTGCTCCAACCTCACATACCTTGATGTTGGTAAAAATAAACTAGTCGGGAAATTCCCCAAAGAGCTTACTTCCTTGCCAAAGCTCACAATTCTTGCCATTCACAAGAACAATTTGACGGGAGGTATTTCTCCATTCATTGGGAATCTTACTTCTCTGAAAAGCTTTTCTGCTGCTAGAAATTCTTTTGGAGGAAATATTCCAGATACCTGTTGGGAGAAAACAAAACAAAAACCAATTCGAAATATCCGAATCCGGTACAAAAATAGCGGAAGTAGTTTATTCTCCCTCTTTGTGTGAACCTATTAGGAAACAATTTAATAGAGCACAATATATTCTGAAAATAATCTGAAAACGATGATCCAACAATCACACAACAAGGCGACAGCAAAATTTTAACGTGGAAAACCTTCCCGATGTGGAAAGGAAAAACCACGGGACCGTAGTCCACCAAATATCTCCACTATCAACAAATAATGGGTATACAAGAGTTCTCTCTAGATAGAACTAGAGGCAAACAATCAAGAACAACTTACAAATAAGCTTCCTTGGCAACCAAAGATCAAAATACAAAATTTAGGAAAAATCTCACCAAAAACGCTACTGTTCACGGGCCAAAAACCAGCAGTAGAATACTCCAAATCTGATCTCCACCGTCCAAAATTTAGATTCTTGAGTTGTGAACTCGCCTACCAAATTTCAGCTCAATCGGACCACAGATGCTTGTTGATCGGATAGCTTGATCACTGCTGGACAGAATTTCTCTTCTCCTCTGTTTTTGGTGGCAGCTTCTACGTCTCCTTTTGTGTTACAAAGAAAGGGTTTGTAATCCTAAACTTATGGGCCAGATCTTTTCAAAAAGATAACTTCTCCATGTGGGCTTTGGAATTCACATGGGCTTACTAAATGTTTTGGGCCTTCCTCCACATAAGATGGAAACCCAACCCAACAAATCTTCCCCTTTCCGACTAGGTGGAGGGATTCTCCATCCCGGCAATCGAGCAACACGTCTCAAGCTTCTCCCTTACCAGAGCTTTTGTCAGCATATCAGCACCATTATCATCAGTATGAATTTTTTCAAGTTCCAACAACTTATGATTAAGAATTTCTCTTATCCAATGGTACCTCACGTCGATGTGCTTCGACCTCGAATGGAATGTAGAGTTCTTAGCCAAGTGAATAGCACTTTGGTTATCACAAAACAACACATATTAAGCTCCATCAAGAACTTCTTCATCCATAGCAACTCTTTACAAGCTTCCGTTGCCGCAATAAACTCTGCCTCTGTTGTAGAGAGTGCAACACATTTTTGCAACCTCGCCTGCCAAGAAACAGCTCCACCTGAGAAAGTGATCAAATAACCCGAAGTAGACTTACGGGTATCCACATCTCCTGCCATATCTGCATCAGTGTAGCCAACTAAAATTGGTTGTCCATTTCCAAAACTGAGTGTCAACCTGGAAGTGCCTCTAAGATATCTCATTATCCAATTTACTGCATTCCAATGCTCTCTTCCTGAATTTGAAAGAAATCGACTAACCACACCAACTGAATGAGCTATATCTGGCCTTGTGCAGACCATTGCATACATTAAGCTTCCCACAGCTGAGGCATATGGAACTCTTTCCATATCTTCCTTCTCTTTATTTGTAGAAGGGCTTTGATAAGTGCTTAACTTAAAATGAGTAGCAAGAGGTGAGCTAACCACTTTAGCATTGTTCATATTGAATCTTTCAAGCACTTTTTTAATGTACTGCTCTTGTGACATGTACAACTTCTTCTCTTTTCTGTCTCGATAGATTCAAATACCAAGAATTTGCTTTGTTGGCCCCAAGTCTTTCATGGCAAAGAACTTGCTTAGTTGCTTCTTCAATTTGTCAATTCTTGAAGGATTCCTGCCAACAATCAACATGTCATCAACATAGAGCAGTAAAATAATAAAATCATCATCAGAGAATTTCTGCACAAATACACAATGGTCAGAAGTAGTTTTCATGTAGCCTTGCTCCTCCATAACTGACTCAAACTTCTTATACCACTGCCTGGGTGCCTGCTTCAGACCATAAAGACTTTTCTTTAGTTGACACACATAATCCTCTTTTCCTTTCATCCTGAAACCCTCTGGTTGTTCCATATAAATCTCTTCCTCCAAGTCACCATGAAGGAAGGCAGTTTTCACATCCATTTGCTCAATCTCTAAGTCTAGACTAACGGCTAAGCCAAGAACCACACGAATAGAAGACATTTTTACAACTGGTGAGAAGATCTCATCAAAATCAATGCCTTTTTTCTGACTGAACCCTTTAACAACTAGTCTAGCTTTGTATCGTGGTTGTGAAGTGAGTTCATCATGTTTCACCCTATACACCCACTTGTTCTTTAAAGCTCTTTTTCCCTTAGGCAACTTTACCAACTCAAAAGTGTGATTGTCATGCAATGATTGCATCTCATCTTGCATTGCATCAGCCCATTCTAGCTTATGATCATCTTCCATGGCTTCTGCATAACCCTCGGGGCTCTCCACCATCATTCATTAACACATAGTCATCTGCAGAATACCAAGTGGAAGGATGTCGGTCTCTAGTTGACCTCCTGGTTGGAACATCTGGTGGTATCTCTGGTGTTGCCAACTGCTCAAGAGTCTCATCACATGTCTCAGCCTGTAAGGGATCATCTGCATCACCTAAACCTTGTTGGTCATCCTGAACATCATGTTCAACCTGTGCAGGTAAATCTGTCAGAGGAGCCGGATCCAAGTCAACTAGACCATCACTATGCCAGGTCATTGTGTTCTCTGCTTTTTCAATATCTTGTATAGTTTGATCTTCAATAAACACAACATCTTGGCTTCTCACTAATTTCTTGTCAACTGGATCATACAACCTGTAGCCAAACTCATCTAGGCCATAGCCTAGAAAAATGCATTGTCGGGTCTTCATATCGAGCTTAGACCTCTCATCTTTGGGAATATGAACAAATGCTTTACATCCAAAGACACGCAGGTGATCATAGGAAACATCCTTGCCAGTCCAAACTCTGTCTGGTACATCAAGCTGAAGAGGAACACATGGTGTGAGATTAAGAACATGTACAATTGTGCTCAAAGCCTCACCCCAAAAGGATCTTGGCAACCGTGCCTGTGAAAATAAGCATCTAACTCTTTCAACCAGTGTCCTGTTCATCCTTTCAGCTAAACCATTCAACTGAGGAGTCTTCGGGGGTGTCTTTTGATGTCGAATACCCTGTTGTCTGCAATAATCATCAAAAGGACCGCAATACTCTCCCCCATTATCTGTTCTGATGCACCTGAGCTTCTTTCCAGTCTGTCTCTCAACTAAGGCTTGGAACTGTTTAAAAGTCTCCAACACTTGATCTTTGCTTTTTAAAGTGTAGACCCACAACTTCCTTGAATAATCATCTATGAAGGTCACAAAGTAACGGGAGCCACCAAGTGTTCTTGTCTTCATAGGACCACAAACATCTGAATGTACCAAATCAAGTACATTTGGCTTTCTTGAAGGAGGGGAACTCTTGAAGGAAACTCTATTATGCTTTCCTGCCAGATAGTGAGTACACCTTTTCAAAAGTGCATTCTTCATTCCAGACAGAAGATTCTTTTTAGCCAATGTTGCCAGGCCTTTCTCACTCATGTGAGCAAGCCTTTTATGCCACAATTCCACTGTAGACTCATCATCCATTGCATTAATAACTTCTTTGGGGAGCCTTGCCTACATTACGTACAAAGTAGAATGCTTCTTGCCTCGAGCCACAACCGTAGCACCCCTAGTGAGCTTCCACTGACCATTACTGAAAGTGTTGCAATACCCTTCATCATCAAGTTTACCTACAGAAATCAAATTCATACGGATATCAGGAATATGCTTTACATCTCTAAGAACCAACCTCGTGCCATTATTCGTCTCCAAGTGCACGTCTCCAACACCAATAATTTTGGCCAAGCCATCATTACCCATCTTTACCGAACCAAAGTCACCAGGTATGTAGGATGTGAAGAAATCTTTTCGAGATGTAGCATGAATAGAGGCACCACTATCAATCACCCAGTTGGTCTCGTGGCATGCTATGTTAATAACATCTTCATCATAAACAATGAGAAAGTCTTCGGAAGTAGCGGTGGCAACTTGATCATTATCCTTTCCATCATGCTCAATCCCTTTCTCCTTGTTCTCTCTCTTCAATTTTCTGCACTGTTTCTTGATGTGCCCTTTCATGCCACAATGATAACACTCAACATTAGCAAACTTGTTGGACTTGCTTTTACCTCTATCTCTGTTCTTCAGACCTCTGCTCTTGTTTCGCCCCCTCCTTTCTGTAACCAAAACCTCTGACTGCGAAGAAGATCCCTGTGATTTCCTCCTCATCTCTTTATTTAAAATAATGCTCTTAGCCAGATCCATATTGATTACACCATCTGGGGCCGAGTTAGATAATGACATTCTAAATGTCTCTCAAGAGTCCGGCAATGTACCAAGCAAGCACAATCCTTGTACCTCATCGTCGAACTTGATACCCATTCCAGCCAACTGATTAATTACTCCTTGAAAAGTGTTCAAGTGATCTGTCAATGGGGTTCCATCTTGGTATCTCAAGGTCATCAATTGCTTTATTAGAAACATTTTATTGTTTCCAGTCTTCCGAGCATATAATTGTTCAAGTTTGTTCCAGAGTGTACGGGCATGTGTCTCTCCACTAATATGATTCAAAACATTATCATCCACCCATTGCCTAATGTACCCACACACTTGTTGATGTAGTAATGTCCATTCTTCATCAGATTTATTTTCTGGTTTTTCAGTAGCAAACACCGGTAGATGAAATTGTTTCACATAAAGGAGGTCTTCCATTTTTCCTTTCCAAGTGTGATAATTAGAACCATTCAAAGTAACCATTCTACTTAAATTTGCTTCCATTATTCAACACAAGACCCACAACAATATGAACTTGGCTCTGATACCACTATGTTGGGAGAAAACAAAACAAAAACCAATTCGAAATATCCGAATCCGATACAAAAATAGCGGAAGTAATTTATTCTCCCTTTTTGTGTGAACCTATTAGGAAACAATTTAATAGAGCACAATATATTCTAAAAATAATCTGAAAACGATGATCTAACAATCACACAACAAGGCGACAGCAAAATTTTAACGTGGAAAACCTTCCCGATGTGGAAAGGAAAAACCACGGGACCGTAGTCCACCAAATATCTCCACTATCAACAAATAATGGGTATACAAGAGTTCTCTCTAGATAGAACTAGAGGCAAACAATCAAGAACAACTTACAAATAAGCTTCCTTGGCAACCAAAGATCAAAATACAAAGTTTAGGAAAAATCTCACCAAAAATGCTACTGTTCACGGGCCAAAAACCAGCAGTAGAATACTCCAAATCTGATCTCCACCGTCCAGAATTTAGAGTCTTGAGTTGTGAACTCGCCTACCAAATTTCAGCTCAATCGGACCACAGATGCTTGTTGATCGGATAGCTTGATCACTGCTGGACAGAATTTCTCTTCTCCTCTGTTTTTGGTGGCAGCTTCTACGTCTCCTTTTGTGTTACAAAGAAAGGGTTTGTAATCCTAAACTTATGGGCCAGATCTTTTCAAAAACATAACTTCTCCATGTGGGCTTTGGAATTCACATGGGCTTACTAAAAGTTTTGGGCCTCCCTCCACATAGGATGGAAACCCAACCCGACAATACCTTGGGTCAATTGAAAAAACTAACCCAACTTGGATTGGGTGGCAATCAACTCTCCAGTATGATCCCTCCATCTATTTATAATCTTTCATTCCTAAATGTTTTTTCTATGCCTTTTAACCAACTTCATGGTAGTCTTCCGCCAAGCTTTGGTTTCATGTTCCCTGATCTTCAGCTCCTCCAGTTAAATGATAACCAATTTACCGGAACCCTTCCATTGTCAATATCAAATTTTTCAAAAATTGAACATTTTCAAGTAGAATATAACAACTTCAATGGGAAAATAACAATTAATTTTGGAAGACTAGTGAATCTCAAGGACATAGATCTATCTGATAACAATTTCGGAAGTGGGGAACCAGATGACCTAGCCTTTATTGGTTCTTTCGCCAACTGTAGCAATTTGGAAGTATTGGGTATGGAGGTAAACCAATTTAGAGGGGTGTTACCAGAATCTGTTGGAACCTGTCAAAGAATCTGTTTTCCTTTATACTTGTAGAAATCAAATATATGGAACTATTCCTTCAACAACAGGTAACCTTGCCAACTTCGATGGACTCCGGATCCTCCGCTGCATTTCTCTGTGGCCATCCCTGCGGCGCCCCAAAACGACGTGGTTTTGGGGAAAAATTTCAAAAAAAAAAAAAAAAAAAAAAGGAAGGTAACAACACAGAATCAGAAGGGAAAGAGTGGAAGAAGAAAGCAGAGGGACGGAGAGAGAGGAGAGCACGATCTTCTAATGAAAAATGTTGAACACAATCTTCAGATCCTCATTATCACATTCATAACCAACTCACAGAACACAAATTTCAGATCAGATTCATGAAGTTTTCAAAGTGGGTTTGAAATGAAAACAATTTCAAACTTCAAGATCAGATTCATATACAATTTCAAACTCATATCAATATTTGACAACAATTTCATATACATATATATATATATATTTTTTTTTGATTTTTTTTTCCTTCCTCTTTAACTTTTCAGCCTCTCTTTCACTTCATCATCTGTGTTTTTTTTTTTTGGATTCAGCCTCTCTTTCACTTCATCATCTGCGTTTTTTTTTTTTGGAACACACAAAGTGGGTATCATTCATGAAGTTTTTTTTTTTTTTGGATATATACATATATTTGAAAACAAAGTGGGTTTGAAAACTTCAAGATCAGATTCATATACAATTTCAAACTCATATCAATATTTGAAAACAATTTCATATACACACATATATATATATATATTTTGATTGAGGCCTTCTTTTGATTTGAATCTCTCAGATCTGGTTCAACATTACAAGTGGTGGAGGCTGGCGGAGAAGAAAATCTGGTTGGTTGTGACGCGGCGGAGGTTGTGCCAGAGATTGTCGTAGGGGTTGAATTCGATGGTGGTACCGTTGTTTTTGTGCTAGAGATCTGCTTTGTCCTCTCTCTCTCTTCCTCTGCTTTCTTCTTCCCCTCTTTCTTTTTTGATTCTGTGTTTTTGCGTCTTTTTTTTTTTTTTTGAAATTTTGCCCCAAAACGACGTCGTTTTGGGGCACCACAGGGACGGCCGTAGAGAAACGCGGCAGAGGATCCGGACTCGCTTGGATGTGTTAAGTATGGAAGATAACCAATTCACAGGTACAATTCCAACTAACATAGGAAATCTTCCAAAGATGCAATTGTTGTCTTTTGAGATGAATCACCTCTCAGGGAAAATTCCAAATTCCATCGGAAACCTGTCATTGTTGATTGAACTTTACTTAGGGGACAACAGACTAGAGGGGACAATACCCTTAGGGCTTGCTAACTGTAAAAAGCTGTTCTTGCTGCACCTTTACCAAAACAACTTGAGTGGAAACATTCCCAAAGAACGCTTGAAAGTCTCATCTTTGTCAATTTCATTAAATCTAGCTTGGAATCGTTTTTCTGGTTCCTTGCCAACAGAGGTTGGAAACCTTAAAAATTTAATGGAATTGGATATCTCTGAGAATAGGTTGTCTGGTGAAATTCCTAGCAGTCTTGGTAGTTGCACTAGCCTTGAAAACCTTTATATGCAGGAAAATTCTTTTCAAGGATCTATTCCTCTATCATTGGAATCTTTGAGAGGCATTCAAAACTTTGATCTTTCTCATAACAACTTGTCTGCAAAAATTCCGACATTCTTAGAGA
Organism: Camellia granthamiana; assembly: GCA_036172215.1. Classification (NCBI taxonomy): domain Eukaryota; kingdom Viridiplantae; phylum Streptophyta; class Magnoliopsida; order Ericales; family Theaceae; genus Camellia; species Camellia granthamiana. The sequence continues at coordinate 150,236,134 of CM069903.1, forward strand.
AATTTTCCCTAATGATTCTCAATTTATCCTTTAATGATTTTGAGGGTGAGTAACCAATGGAGGGAGTTTTCGCAAATGCAAGTACAATATCAATTGTTGGAATCACATGCTTTGTGGGGGTATTTCTGAGCTATAACTACCGAGTTGCATCACCAAGAAATCAAAACATAAGACGCCTCTTTCACATATATTGGCAATTACAGCAGCTTCTGTACTTGTTGGAGCAGCACTTTTGTCATTCTTTACAATATATTTGTTTAAGAAGCAAAGAACAACTCAATCTACAGTTCCAGTGTTGAAAGAATCATTCGTGAAAGTCTCCTATGAGAAACTCCTCAAAGCAACAGATGGTTTCTCTTCTGTGAACCTAATTGGTTTTGGTAGTTTTGGCTCTGTATATAAAGGAATTCTCGTTCAAGATTGGGAGTTTGTTGCTGCTATCAAAGTACTTAACCTTCAAAATTGTGGAGCCATCAAGAGTTTCATGGCAGAGTGTGAAACCTTGAGAAATATTGGGGTGTTTATCTTCATTGTTCAATATCGTTTCTCAAATCTCAAAAGAAGATGTTCTTCTCAAAACAAGTGTGAAACTAATTACTCTCATGGCCAAGCTACCAATTACTGCTATGGTAGCAATAACTTTGGAAAAAGTTGCTCCGATATCAATAAATCAATTCATGAATGAGCAATTGTAGACAAGCAGTGCAACTAATTGCCTTGCAACTCCTAAATTTGTCAAGATCTTGAAAATTTTGCCATGATTACATCACACTAAAATCTGGGGCTAGGAGGAGTGGATGAGCCCGAATATGGCTAAATAAATTGAAGCATGATTAGTAACTCCCTACAAAAAGACAGCGTGGCTTCATCGTCGAGACTATGAATTTTTTTGAATTATTAATCCAAGCATCGAAATATTATTATAAGTTATTATGTTGAATTTTTATTATTTGGGGTGCATGAATTTTTTTTGCATTATTAATCCAAGCATGGAGATATTATTATTAGTTATTATGTCGGATTTTTATTATCTGCGGAGTATGAATTTTATGCATTATTATTCCGAGCATCAAGATATTTTGATAAGATATTATATTGGATTTTTATTATTTGTGGAGTATGAATTTTGTGCATTATTATTCTCAGCATGGAGATATTATTATCCGTTATTTGATCAGATAAGCCATCGAATTGAGATTTGAATGCAGACTCTTGTTTTATCAAATATGCCACCGGATTTGGGATTTGGATGGAGACCATTATTTGATCAGATTTGCTGCCGAATTTGGGATTTGAATGAGATCGTTACTTGATCGGATATGCCACAGAACCTGGATGGAGAATTTTATTTTGGTCATTAAAATCCTAAGTGATTCATGATTAGATCAAGATTAAAATATTCCAAATCCCAATAATCCAAAGCACACAATCTAAATCAACAAGCACTTATGAAAGTGATTTAGATTGTTTGTTTTTCGGAATAAACAATAAATCGACACAAACGATTTTTACGTGGAAAAACCACAATTGAAGAACCTTCAATTGTAATCAAAAACCACGGGCGAAACGCACTAATCAATCCACTACTGAAGAAAGAAAGTAACAAAGATAATACACAAATTACCCAACTCAGTCAATTTGCCTTCGAATCTTCTGTAACTCTTTCACCAAGCCTTCGTCTCGGAATTGATCCACCTGAAGTTGAATCCACAACTTCACTTGTCGAATTAACGACTACATACAGAATCAAACGCCTTTTGAAACTCTACGTTTGAATCTTTGGAATCCACCGAAGAGAACTCTCTTGAATTATAAAGTAACAAACTCCTTGATATATGTATCTTAGATCATGAGTGAAGAACTCTCTTAAAACATCAAGAAAAAACTCACAAAAATCTCTCCACAAGAACACCTTAGAAAACCTCAAAGTAGATCTGGAAAAGTAATCCTAAAGTTTGGAGAAAACCAACTACTTATAGAAATCCGGATTCTGAAGCTCGCTCGAGCGAAGCTTCTCTCGCTCGAGCGAGACGCTTATCTCGCGTGATTTCCATAAGTGCCTTCGCTCGAGCCACGAAGTCTTCGCTCGAGCAAGGAATGAACTCTTTCAGGTTTTTTTGCAGACGCAGTTCTTCGCTCGAGCCACCAATGCTTTGCTCGAGCGCACAATCACCTCTTTCAGGTTTTAAGCTAGACGCAGTCCTTCGCTCGAGCGAGGACTTCTTCACTCAAGCGAGCAAGACAAAACAGCACAGAAAATTACAACCCGATTACACAAGTTTGTTCACGGGATTGACAAGACTTAGGGACCTAACAATCTCCCCCTTTGTCAATACCCGGACAAAACTTTCTAACACAATTTCCTAAACTAACAAACTAGCTAAAACGATTACAACTCAAAGCAAACCAATTATGCAACCAATCTCAAAACAAAGTGGAACAACATCTTGAAACAATAAACCAATCTTGAGGAAAACCTGTAATGAAATCTAAGTCCATCAAACCTGAAATGTAACATAACAAACCAAACCATCAAGACATTGAAGAAAAACATATAGCCCAATATCCACATCACTAGCAAATATGACAATGTAACATATAAACTTATATAAACTTGTCCAAATGCTCATCTGCAAAAAAAATCATGAGTACCCCAAAAAGAACATACATATACCCCAAAAAGAACATATAGACCACCACCAAACACCAAAAAGAACATATAGACCACCACCAAACAACTACTCCCCCTTTTTGTCTGGGAGTGACCCAAAAACAGGCATCTACAATATTAGGAAAACTACCAAGGCAATAAAAACTGTCCAAATAAAAAAACTGTGCAAAGACAACCATAGTCCAAAACTAGGTAGGAGAAGGTGGTGGAGGCTGCATCTGAAGCATCGAGAGGATCTGCGCAAGCATGGCGCTCTACTCATCAAGACGGCTATCTAGGGTATCGAGGCGGCCATCCAAAAGATCAAGGCGACGAGTAACAGCCTGCTCAAAGTGCTGCAGCTGGCCACAGAATGAGCGAAGATGCGTCTCATGTAGATTAGGAGCACCAGCAGGAACTGCCTCAAACTCCGCCTCCTCGGCAAGGGGATCATCATCACCTGCACCAGAACTCCCTACCCCTGACACACTCCCCCTCACATGGGCCTGACTCTGGGAGACTGTCAATTTAGTAATGGGTTTGATAGGGTGAGCAAACTCATCATCATCAGAAAAAGGAACATCAAGAGAAGTAAGAAAACGGGTAAGCAAACACCCATAAGGAAGCCCCAAAGACTTTCTACCCTCAAAGACCCCAATCATTTTTTGAAACAATCATCTCGGGAAGATCAATAGGAAGGCGGTGGTGAATACAATACAAAACATAACCTTGGTCCTGAGTAATATGCGAGGAATGGGTGGTGACATAGATATTAGCACATACAATGAGATTAAGAAGACGGAACCGAGGAAGCAACTCATTCTGCTGAATGAGTGTCCCGGTAGGCCAATTCCGGTCAACACCACATAACTCAGAGGCAACCCTATCAAAATCAACACCAGACCGAGTAAGAAACGAAAAATGACAATTACTAACTTCAAGAAGATCAAGAAATACCCGAAACACATCTCCAGTGAGAGCAAGTGACTTCTGCCTAACCCAAGTTTTAAAGGAAGCCGGAAGTTTTTTCTGAATGGAATGAATATTGCAATAGAATTCCCGGATGAGACTCAAATTTTGGGGACCCGAAAAATGCAACACTTGATCTCCGCCTAATGAATCAAATAAAGACCGAATGGGAAGAACCTCAAAGGCATTGGGGAGGACATTGCGCTCTAAACGGACTTTACGAGATGCAAAAGACTCCCTAAATGACTTAGATTTTTCTTTAGACGGGAATTTTTTAGTGTTGAAGGATGGACAGGAAACAGTGGTTTTACGATGCTTGGATGATTCCGCCATGACTAAACAACCCAAAACAGAGCAAGACAAACACAGAGGCCAGACAGACAAGGAACACCCAACCAACCACATTAGAAAACCCCCAAATCCAAACCAAACACCACAAAAAAACACCATTAGTCCATTAGTCCAATAAATAGATCATCAATAAGCAATATAAGAAAGCCATTAATGAAAACAGAGCACAAAGGCAACAGTGTATGAAAGATATTGACAGTAGAACCAAGCATGCATATAAATCAAATAGCCCACATATAAGAACAGAGAAAACACGAAACATTATGAAGAAAATAAAATTCCCCAATGTAAAACCCAAATAAAAAAAACCGAATTAAACCCTTAGCACAATGCCGAGTGCAATAGGCAAAATCAGGAACCCTAGAAGCAAGAGTGAGACTCGAAAACTGGGGGAAAGAACCAAAAACAACAATAATAAAACCTAAAGTCTAACAAAGCATACTTACAACCACATCTCAACCCAAGCACCACACGCACAAAAAAACAACGAAAGAAAAAAAAAAACATACCAGAAATGGAGAAAGCAGATGAAGAGAAGGAAAATGCTCCAGACTCAAGAGAAAAGCAACAGATGATAGTAGCTAAGCCGACCACGAAAACCCTAGGGAGAGAGAGAGAGAGAGAGAGAAACGAAGAGGGAAAAAAATGAACTGAAAAGACACAGATTCAGAATTTGAACCTCGACAGGTCGCTCGAGCAAAGACTTTATCGCTCGAGCGAGGTAGGGGTTCACTCGAACCAATAACTTTTCGCTCTTGCCAAAAACACACGCTCTCAGGTCTAATGCAGTAGCAAAAGCACGCTCAAGCGAGGAACTCGTCGCCCGAGCCAAGAAGAAAAAAAAACCAAACCCAACACTATACTCAAAATCAAGAGGTGAGACCTGAAACAAAAGTAGGTGATCATATTAGCCAAAAATGAATACTAAGATGAAATAATCTGCAATTCATGAATTCGGTAAACTTGCAATTTTTTAAAAAAACAATGACATTAGAAATCATGAGCAAAGCAGATAGAATATAATCAGTGATCATAAGCTACATGAGAATGTACAACTCAAAAATCCAACATGAGATCTCACAAAATAAAGTGTGTGTGTGCAATCCATGAGAGTCCACTGAGCTAGAGTTAATCCTCATAGTGATCGGATGGCTGGACCTCCGCCAAGAGTAACTTAATAACATAGAGAAAGTCAAACCACTAGGAATCACGGGGTATTTGTTGAGTAAACGCGGAGGCTCCCCCTCAATCAATTAGTCCTTTTTTTTATTTTAATTTTATATTTTTGACTTTTTCTTTCTTGTGGGCACTCACTGGTGGCATTCACGCTCAAGAGTATGGAAACCAAACCAGAGACGAATGAAATCAATAATGAAGACCTGGTTGGTGCCTCTCAGGTAGCCTTTTCCTAATGCCCGGACTTCAAGGAACTGAGGGAGAAACCGTGGAAGTGAAAACAGATGGTAGATGGTTAAGAAACTCAACATCACCCATGATGTATTAGTATCGGTCAATTCCACTGTAAAAGTACAAGAAACACTGTTAGTGGTCCATAGAGAACTTTGATCACTTGTGCGGAAACCCCTGCAACAATTTATCTCAAGGATGTGTACAGAATGAGATCATGAGGTTAATGAGCATGGGCATTCAAAATGAGCTATGAACAATGATAAATGAGATCTTGTAAGCAGCATGAGTAGTGTACATAAAAAGTTGGATGCAAGAAAAACAGAAATCAATGATAATGAGATTATAGCAACCAAGCACTGATACAGCCAAACACTCACACCTACTCAGGAACAAGTAACACTCTAGTGATCGAGCATGACACCCAAGGTCTTTCTAAGGAACTCAAACCGAAGAAGATCAAGGGGTTTTGTAAAAATATCAGCTTTTTGATGCTCAGTGGAAACATGCTCAAGAACAACAAGGCCTTCTTCCACTAACTCTCGAATAAAATGATGACGAATGTCAATGTATTTGGTGCGAGAGTGTTGGATAGAATTTTTTGAAATGTTTATGGCACTTGTGTTATCACAGAAAAGTGTGAGAGTGTTCTGTTCTATCCCATAATCATGAAGCATTTGCTTCATCCACAGCATTTGTGCACAACAGCTCCCTGCAGCAATGTACTCAGCCTCAGCAGTGGAAAGAGAGATGGCATTTGCTTTTTACTATGCCAGGAAACCAGATTATTCCCAAGGTAAAAACACCCCCCGGATGTATTTTTCCTATCTTCAGCACACCCTGCCCAGTCGGCATCAGAAAAACCAATAATTTCAGCTGTAGTATCAGTGGAAAACCAAACCCCATACCCCAAGGTCCCATTAACATATTTGATGATGCGTTTGACCGCAAGAAGGTGAGACTCTTTAGGACTGGCTTGGTAACGGGCACAAACACCGGCACTGAAAGAAATATCAGGACGAACTGGCTGTCAGATACAAAAGACTCCCTATCATACTCCTATAAATAGTAGGATCAACATCAATACCAGAGGAATCTTTGGAGAGGTGAAGACTGGTGCTCATGGGAGTGCGTGCATGTTTGGCAAACTCAAGACCAAACTTTGACACCAGATTTTTAGCATACTTAGATTGAGAAACAAACATACCCGAAGGAGACTGTTTAATTTGAAGACCCAAGAAATAAGACAACTCTCCCATCATACTCATCTCAAACTCATGTGTCATGCAATCCGAAAAATATTTCATAAGATGATCAGCAGTGGAACCAAACACAATATTATCAACATATATCTGAGCAACAAGAATATGAGACTTAGTATGTTTCACAAATAAGGTCTTATCAACACTACCCCTTTGAAAATCATTATCGAGAAGAAAGGTAGTAAGTCTATCATACCAAGCCCAAGCGGCTTGTTTCAACCCATACAAAGCCTTGTCTAACTTGTAGACATGATTAGGACATTTAGGGTCCTCAAACCCTTTTGGTTGCTCAACATATGCCTCTTCTTTCAAGTACCCATTCAGAAGGCACTTTTCACATCCATTTGAAATAATTTAAAGCTAAGAAAACATGCAACACCAAGCAAAATACGAATAGATTCGAGACGTGCAACTGGGGCAAACGTCTCATCATAGTCAACACCCTCTACTTGTGTGTAGCCTTGAGCAACCAACCTAGCTTTATTCCTAACAACAGTACCATTCTCATCGGATTTATTTTTAAAGATCCACTTGGTACCTATCACATTCATGTCTCTAGGTCTGGGAACTAGAGTCCAAACTTTGTTACGTTCAAATTGAACTAATTCTTCATGCATAGCATTGACCCAACTATCATCTAGCAAGGCCTCTTTAAAATTCTTAGGTTCAATTAATGAAACATAACACATATGTGATACCTCATCCCGAATCTGTCTTCGGGTTTTCATTCGATCCGAGATACTTCCAATCACCTGTTGAGCTGGATGATTCAGTTTCACCCTTGCTGATGGTTTAAGCTCAGGACTTGCGGTGACAGAAGCAACAGGAGTGATGTCCCTTTGAGCACTCTTTGGACTTGAACTTACCTGTGAGGATGGTGCTGTAACAATTTCTTGTGATTGGACCGCAGCTTCTCCTTGATTTTGTGGTTCAGTATCCAAGATTGGAAACTCACCATTGTCATCCTCATTTGTTGCTGGAGTAGGTGCACCTGTGTCATCTATAACCACATTGATAGATTCCATTAAAGATGAAGTTCACAGGTTATAGACTCGAAAAGCCCTACTGTTGGTTGAATACCCTAGAAAAATACCTTCATCACTTCGGGAGTCAAATTTGCCCAAGGGCTCTCTATCTTTGAAAATGTAACACTTACTCCCAAAAGTTTTGAAGTATTTTACATTAGGTTTCAAACCCTTCCACAATTCATATGGAGTTTGTAAAGTGCTGGGCCTTAAATACACGCGATTTATGACATAAACAGCAGTATTTAGGGCTTCGGCCCAAAACTTTGGAGGAAGACTCTTACTAAGGAGCATGACCCTAGCCATTTCTTGAACAACTCTGTTCTTCCTCTCAACCACCCCATTTTGTTGTGGAGTAATAGGTGCAGAAAATTCATGCTTAATTCCATGCATATCACAAAAATCCGAGAACGAATTGTTTTCAAATTCACGACCATGATCAGTTCGGATTCTTATGATACGCCTAATGGAAACACCTTGTTCATTTTGGATTTTAAGGACTAAAGCCTGGAAAGCATCAAACGTATCAGATTTTTCCCTTAAAAAATTTACCCATGAAAACCGAGTAAAATCATCAACAGTTAGAAAAATGTATCTTTTACCTCCAATGCTTTCAGTGCGAGTAGGACCCATTAAATCCATGTGAACCAATTCAAGAGGACGTTTGGTTGTAAAGCTGTTCACCTTTTTATGAGGGGCACGGGTTTGCTTTCCAAGTTGACATGGTCCACACACATGGCTTAGATTCTTACCCTGTTTAGGTACTCCTCTCGCAAGCTCTTTGTTGGCTATCTTAGTTAGGTCTTTGAACATCATGTGACATAATCTTTGATGCCACAAATCAATGTTACTTATGATGGCAGAGTGACAAGTGAGATCATTAGTAGTAACAATCCCATAGCAGTTATCAGATGTGCGAACCCCATGTAAGACAGTATTTCCCTTTTTATCCAAAATTTCACATTTATTTTTAGAAAACAATACTTCATGATGGGAATCACACATTTGACTAATGCTCAAAAGATTTGCTTTAAGACCATTAAAAAGTAGAGCATTATCCAATTTGGGAAGACCAGCAACACTTATAGAGCCCTTACCAATGACTCTAGAAATGCCGCCATCTCCAAAGGTAACAATTCCTCCTTCATATTTTTCAAGAGAGGTGAAGTAAGATTTGTTACCGGACATGTGACGAGAGCAGCCACTATCAAGATACCACATGTGTGAGTCACGTGCTTTTAAGGCAGTGTGAACAACTAAACAAGTCAAATCATCTTTCCTCACCCAAATCCTTTTGGTCTTAGTCAATGTCTTGGCGTTGTGAACACCCTCAGAAATCTTGGTATTCCGCCTAGACATATAAGGTTGTCTCCTAACCCAAAATATATTCGAATTTCTACCATTTTGAGACACCTTACCAACAGTTCATAGCAATAAGGACGAATGTGGCCATACCTACCACAATGATGGCAAATAAAAACAGGTTTTACCTCCCTTTTGTTGATCATATCCACTTTCGGTAGATGAAGAGAGGAATCATCCTGGTCTACCTTCAACTTTCCCTTTGCTTGAGTCTTCAGGTTATGTGAAGTAGAGGCCTGTCCCTTGTGAGCTGTTGCACCATAGCCTAGCCCACTTTTGTCACAACTCATTTGTTGAGACCCAAGGATGTCTTCTAGAGATTTGGAACCTTTGTTCCACATGGAGATTGTTGCTCTAGCAATACGAAGTTCTTCATCTTTCTGACAGACTATCTCTTCCAATGCAGCTTGTGACATCTCAAAGCTTTCAAGCTTTTCTTCATATGTGGAATACACTTTCAGAAGTTCATTCCTTTCAGTTTCACAGGATAGAAGTTTTCCACATAAGTCTTGCCTGTCACTTGAGATCTTGATGGCATTCTGTTTTGCTGCTACAAGTTCTCCTTTTAGCCTGACATTCTCACTCTCACATGTTTTGAGCTTGAGAGAGAGTTTGTTGTTGATTTTGGACAAACTTAGAGATTCCTCGTACAGCTTTTCGTAAGCTTGTTGTAGTTCATCGCCATTGATCTTATCATTGTCTTTAGATGTTTCATCATCCTCTTTTTGCTCTTCATTCTCCTTGACCTCATCCAATCTAGCAACCAAGGCAGGGAAGTTGCTGGATGGTGGTGAAGGTGAAACTTCTCTTTCATGGAATTGGCTCAGAATTTCCCATGCATCTTTAGCCTTTGTGCAGTGAACAACTCGTTGCTGTTCTTCATAGGAAATTGCTCCACGAATAGTAACCAGGACTCTCTAATTGCCCGGATTGTCTGTACTTTCTGTATCTTCTTCAATGGCTTGCCAACCTTCTGGTTCAAAAGCTCTCAGAAAAGCTCTCATTCTGATTTTCCAATACAGGTAGTTAGTCCCATCAAAGGTGGGAGCATGATGCAAGTTCTGACCACGAGCTAATTCCGATGGCTTTGGAAGAGGTTGAGAAAAAGTGGTCCAAAATGCCATGAAAGCACTATCCCCGTCTTCACCGGATTCAGGTTCTTCGGGTTCTTGCTCCGACCCGCTTTCATCATCCCAAGTCACAGTGTAAACTTTCTTTCGATTCTTTTTCGAAGGGCATTCAAGGGCAATATGACCAAACACTTGACATTCATAGCACTTGACCCCTTGTCCCTTTACAATCTTCTTTTCAGTTTTTTGAGCAAATTTTAGTGGAAAAGTTTTGGGTTTTTCATTACTCTTGTCTTTTGAAATAGGGTCTCTGAAATTAGGCTTCTTTCTCTCAAAATTTTTGTAAACTGTTTAGTAAACATAGCCGTCATCTCAGACTCTAAATCAAATTCAGTCTCCGGAGTTTTTGCAGTCTCATGAGCACTAGTGAAAGCCACACTATCTTTTTGTTTTTTCTTTGAAATCTGGTGGGCTTCATAAGTCTGCAAGTTTCCAACCAATTGATCAAGTTTGAGGGTATCAACATTCTGAGCCTCCTCAATGGCTGTCACTTTTGATTGGAACCTCTCGAGTAAAGACCTCAAAATTTTTTCAACCACTTTAGCTTCTGGGATTTTTTCACCGAGTGTGAACGAATTAACGATATCACTAAGTTTTGCATAGAAATCATCAAACGTCTCATCATCCCGCATAAAAAGGGTTTCAAAGGCGGAGGTGAGACGTTGAAGTTTTGACCTTTTGACAAAAGTAGTACCTTCGTGAATCGTTTCAAGAATGTCCTAAGCCTCTTTTGCCACCTCACACGTGCAGATTCAACGAAACTCTTTAGGTGTGACGGAGCAAAACAAGGAATTGAGAGCCTTACTGTTCCAACACAAGTTTTGGTAATCAATTGTGTCCCATTTATCAAGAGGTTCAGGAATATCAACACCATCAATGGTGACAATAGGTTCACTCCACCCATAGATTACGCAGTGCCAAACTTTCTCATCGATGGATTTTAAAAATGCTCTCATATGAGCTTTCCAATAAGAATAGTTTGTACCGTCGCGTAAAGGAGGTCTATGAGTCGAGTTACCTTCAGGAATAGAATCCATAATACTAGTCACACAAAATCACACGCCTATAGTTTTGATAAAAAACAAAGAGTGACCCGCTCTGACACCAATTTAAAATCCTAAGTGATTAGTGATTAGATCAAGATTAAGATATTCCAAATCCCAATAATCCAAAGCACATAATCTAAATCAACAAGCACTTACGAAAGTGAATTAGATTGTTTATTTTTCGGAATAAACAATAAATCGACACAAATGATTTTTACGTGGAAAAACCACAATTGAAGAACCTTCAATTGTAATCAAAAACCATGGGCGAAACGCCACTAATCAATCCACTACTGAAGAAAGAAAGATTACAAAGATAATACACAAATTACCCAGTTGAATCCATAACTTCACTTGTCGAATTCACGACTACGTACAAAATCAAAACGCCTTTTGAAACTCCACGTTTGAATCTTCGGAATCCACCGAAGAGAACTCTCTTGAATTATAAAGTAACAAACTCCTTGATGTATGTATCTTAGATCATGAGTGAAGAACTCTCTCAAAACATCAAGGAAAAACTCACAAAAATCTCTCCACAAGAACACCTTAGAAAACCTCAAAGTAGATCTGGAAAGGTAATCCTAAAGTTTGGAGAAAACCAACTACTTATAGAAATCCGAATTCTGAAGCTCGCTCGAGCGAAGCTTCTCTCGCTCGAGCGAGACGCTTATCTCGCGTGATTTCCATAAGTGCCTTCGCTCGAGCCACGAAGTCTTCGCTCGAGCGAGGAATGAACTCTTTCAGGTTTTTCTGCAGACGCAGTTCTTCGCTCGAGCCACCAATGCTTTGCTCAAGCGCACAATCACCTCTTTCAGGTTTTAAGCTAGACGCAGTCCTTCGCTCGAGCGAGGACTTCTTCGCTCGAGCGAGCAGGACAAAACAGCACAGAAAATTACAACTCGATTACACAAGTTTGTTCACGGGATTGACAAGACTTAGGGACCTAACAGGTCAGATATGCCACCGGACTAAGATGAAATCCACACTTCATAGATCACGAGGGCAAGATGAATTGCTCTGCCTATTGGAAAATTCAGAAGCAAGATGAATTGCTTTGCCTCTCGGGAAATTCAGGGACAAGATGAATTGTTCTGCCTCTTAGGAAATTCGAGGATAGGATGAATTGCTCTGCCTCTTAGAAAATTCATGAGCAAGATGAATTGCGCTTCCCTTTGGTAAAATCAGGGTCAGATATGCCACCGGACTAAGATGAAATCCACACTTCGTAGATCACGAGGGAAAGATGAATTGCTCTACCTATTGGAAAATTCAGAAGCAAGATGAATTGCTTTGCCTCTGGGGAAATTCAGGGATAAGATGAATTGATCTGCCTCTTAGGAAATTTGAAGATAAGATGAATTGCTCTACCTCTTAGAAAATTCATGAGCATGATGAATTGCACTTCCCTTTGGTAAAATCAGGGGCAAGATGAATTGTGCTTTCCTTTGGTAATTTAGGGGCTAGATGAATTGTGCTTTCCCTTGGTAATTCCTTAGCCGAGCTGTGGCACTTGGTGAATCACAAGGGTAAGACAAATTGTGCTTCCCTTTGGCAATCGGTGGTTCTCAAGTAAACTACCAATAGGTCCTTGAAAAACCTAAGTGATTCTTGATTCGAACCAGAATTAATTGCAACAATTCCCAAACAATTAAAACTAACAATCTAAATCATGTAGCCCATACGAAAGTGATTTAGATTGTTTTTTCAAAATCAATAAATCGACACAACCAATTTTTACGTGGAAAAAACCACATTTGAAGCACCTCCGAACTCCTTCGAATACTCCACGTTTGAATCTCCGAAATCCACTGAAGAAGAACTTCTCTTGTATTAAGGAAATCAAACCCACAACCCTTTGATTTAACTTTCTTGATTCATGAACAAACTCACAAAGAAATCAAAGGAAAACAAGCACAAAACCTCCAGAAGAAAACCCTAAAACCCAAGAAGAGAATCTGGAAGCCGTAACCCTAAATTTTGACTGAAACGCAACTTTATAGCAAATAGGGCCATGACGGTCGCTTGAGTGCAAGATCTCTCGCTCGAGTGATGAGACTAATATGCGTGTATTCCTTAAGTGCCTTTGCTCGAGCCACCAAGAGGTTCGCTTGAGCGCACAAAATTCCTTCCCAATATTTTTGCAGACAAAGAAAACTACTGGGAGCAAAGTTTCTTCGCTTGAGTCAGGCTTCCTTCACTCGAGCGAGCAAGGCAAATTACTAGGAAACTTACAACTCGATAAACTATGTTTGTTCATGGAATTGACAAGACTAAGGGACCTAACAATCTTCCCTTTTGTTAATTCCCGGACAAAACATTCTAACAAATTTTCCTAGCAAACACACGCACTAGACCTAACAACTAAGTGAACACAAACACTACGAACTCCTCTAAACCACCCCTTTTAATGCAAACATCCTTGAAGAAACACCCTGCAAAAATATATAATCCAAAGCACGGGGAATACATAAAGTAATCAAGGAAAAATAAATAACCGATCAAGATATAATTATAAAATAATGAAAGTCCAAACTTGATTAGTCTAATCCAATATCCCACAAGGTATCAACAGTTATATCCCAACAGTTTATATAATGCAAACCCAATATCCCCAAAAGATAACAATATCCCAAACAACCCAAAAATATACCTAAACGTTATACTTTCCTTTTTTGACAGGGAGAGAGAAATGGAAGAGGAAACAGAAACTAAACAGGCCAATAATAAAATAAAACAAACTGTCCAAAAGAAAAAAATCAAACATCACTATGAGGATGGTGGAGGCTACTACTGCATCTGTAAAAGATAAAGGATTTGAGCAAGCATGGTGGTCTGCTGAGCTAGGCAGCCATCAAATTCTTCGAGCCGAGCATCCATCTAATCATGGCGGTGCGTGATGGATTACTCGAACTGATGAAGCTAGCCGTGAAACGATCGGGGACGCAACTCCGGCACACCTGCATTTGCCCCATCAAACTCTGCCTCCTCAGTGAGGGGATCATCGCCTGCATCAGAAACCCCAGTCCCAGACGTCCCCCCCTTGACATGGGCTTGACTCTGGGAAACAGTCTATTTGGTGACAGGTTTAATAGGCGAAGCAAACTCATCGTCCTCAAAAGTAGGGACACCCAGAGAAGAGAGAAAACGGTTTAACAAATAATCGTAAGGGAGACCTAAGGATTTACGACCCTCAAAGACGCCTATCATTTGGCCACAATCATTTCAGACAAGTCGATGGGGAGGCGATGATCAATGTAGTACAAAACAAAACCCTGATCTTGAGTAATGTTAGAGGAATGAGTGGTGACATGAATGTTGGCACAGACAATGATATTGAAAAGGCAGAACTGAGGAAGAAGCTCATTTTGTCGAATGAGCACCACGGTGATCCAAGTTTGAGGAGTGCCACATAATTCAGTGGTGACCTGGTCAAAATTTTGCAATGTTGCGGGAAGCAAGAAATGGATAGTGGCAGTTCCGGACTTCAGGAAGGCCAAAAAACTGACGGAGAACCTCTTCATCAAGGAAAATCTTTTTGTTACGAACCCAAGTGTGGAAAAGGGGGGCAACATTGCTTATGGAGTGCATATTGCAGTAGAACTCCCAGACCCAACTAAGGTTTTGTGGACCGAAGAAATGAAGGACCTGGTCACCCCCCAAAGCATCGAATAGAGACCAGATAGGGATAGACTCAAAAGCATTGGGTTGGACATTCCGTTCTAAATGAACTGTCCAAGAAAGATAAAAATCCCGATACAGGTTGGACTTTTCTCTAGATTGGAATTTAGTTATATTGTAATTGGGACAGGACACGGTGGTTTTATGGTGTTTGGAAGACTTGGCCATAACTGAAAGACACACAGGAAGACCACCACAATTAAAACCCCAAAACCAACCCACTAAGTCAGAATCACACCCCAATTGCAACCCCCAAAACAAACAAAACAATAAAGCAAAGGTTGTTAGTATCCAGGGTTCAAAAACAAGTAAATGCAGGAGAATAGCAGCATGAGTAGGACAAGGTGAGAAGCAACCATGATAACAGTGAGAGAAACCAAAGCCAAAAATTATCACTAGCAAGTTAAAAGAGTAAGCATCCACAACATGATGAAGGAGAATATGGCACAAAATAAACTAGAAACATTGCATCAGCCAGAATATATATGCAAGAGGAAGTATGAAGACATCAATAAGGAAAGCAAGTCAACTCTCAAATAAAAGCAGCATGAGTGCAGCAGAAATAGTAAAGCAAAATCAAACCAAAACCCTTGCAAACCCAGCATGAGGGAAGCAGTATGGATTAAGCCAAAACCAAAACCCTAACACATATATAGTGAAATGATGCACACACCCTAGAAATGATACACAAACCCTAAAAATGATGCACAAATAAACAAGAAAAAAAAAACAAAGATAAAATAAATAAAAATAAAATAAAATCCTAAAGTTCACAAACAACTCGAAGCAGCACACAAATGGAGAGAGGGAGAAAAGGGAAAACAAAATCGACAAGAAGGGAGAGAATCTTACCAGAAAACAGAGAATGAGAGGTTGGATTGTAGAAATGAACACCTAAATCCAGTGATAGCCAAGGGACGAGTAGCAAGGGAGAGGAAATCGCCCTAGGAAAGAGGGCAATCAAAGAAAAATGGGGAAAAATGGAACTAAAGAGACGAAGAGTAGTTTATAAACCAGGACATGTCGCTCAAGTGAGAAGATTGTCGCTCGAGCTAAGACACTTACGCGTATGGGATCGCTCGAGCCAAGATACTATCGCTTGAGCCAGAAAAAAAAAAAGCTTTCAGAATCTGCGCCACCTGCAAAAGTACTAGATTGATGTAATGTTTGCTCAAGCGCAAAATCCCTTGCTCGAGCAACGGTGGAAAAAAAGACACCCTGAAAAGCACCCTTTTGAGCAGATTGAAAACACTCACACAGTCAAGTGGGACTTGAGCCAAGAGGGGATTAGCACAATAGCAAGAATGTGACGCTAAGATGAGATAATCTACATACCATGAAGCTTGCAATCTCGCAAGTTGAACAATATGAAGCACAGTATCATGAGCAGAACAGGTAAACAAAGATCAATGATCATAAGCAACATATGAATGCACAACTCAGAGACAAACATGAGAGCTCACATAATGAATGTGTGTGTGTGCAATCCTTGAGAGGACACAGTGCTAGAGTTAATCCTAGTAGTGATCGGATGGCTGGACCTCTAACAAGAGTATCTAAACATCACTGAGAAAAGTCAAACCACTAGAATTAAAGGGGTATTTGTTGAGTAAAAGCAAAGGCTCCCCCTCAATCAATGAGTCCTTTTTTATTTTATTTTTTCATTTTTGCTTTTTGACTTTTCTTTCTTATGAGCACTCACTGGTGGCTTTCACGCTTAAGCGTATGGAGACCAAGCCAGAGAAGCATGGAAACAATAAGGATGGCCTGGTTGGTGTCTCTGAGGTAGCTTTTTCCTAATGCCCAGATTTTAAAGAAGTGAGGGAGAAACCATGGAAGTGAAACAAGATGGTGGATGGTTAAGAGACTCAACACCACCCATGATATGCCAGTATAGGTCAATTCCTCTAGAAATATATAAGAGACAATGTTAGAAGTCCATAGAGAGAATTGATCACTTATACGGAAACCTCTGCAACAATTTATCTCGAGAATGTATACAGAATGAGATCATGAATTCAATGAGCATAAGCATTCAGAATGAGCTATGAGCACAAATAAATGAAATCTTGCAAGTAGCATGAGAGGTGTTCATATAAATCTAAATGCAAAGATGCCAAGAATCAATGACAATGAGATTATAGCATCCAAGTACACAGAAAGCCAATCACTTTCACCTACTCAAGTAACAGGACACACTTTAGTTACTGAGCACTATACCCAAGGTCTTTCTAAGGAACTCAAACCTAAGAAGATCAAGGGATTTTGTAAAAATATTAGCCTTTTGATGCTCAGTGGGTACATGTTCAAGAACTACAAGGCCCTCTTCAACTAACTCTCGAATGTAATGATGACGAATGTCAATATGTTTGGTGCGAGAGCGTTGGATTGGATTTTTAAAGATGTTAATGGCACTTGTATTATCACAAAAAATGGTGAAAGTGTCCTGATCTATACCATAATCATGAAGCATTTGCTTCATCCACAACATTTGTGCACAACAACTCCCTACAGTAATGTACTCAGCCCCGGCAATCGAAAGAGAGATGGCATTTTTCTTTTTGGCTATGCCAGGCAACCAAATTATTCCCAAGGTAAAAACACCCTCCAGATGTGCTCTTACGATCATCAGCACACCCTGCCCAGTCGGCATCAGAAAAACCAGAAAAATCAGCACACCCTGCCCGGTCGGTCGAGAACCAAATCTCATACCCCAGTGTCCCATTAACATACTTAATGATGCGTTTGACCACAAGAAGATGAGACTCTTTAGGACAAGCTTGGTAACAGGCATAAACACCTACACTAAATGCAATGTCAGGTTGACTGGCTATGAGGTACAAAAGACTCCATATCATACTCCTATAAAGAGTAGGATCAACATATGTACCAGAGGAATCTTTGGAGAGGTGAAGACTAGTGCTCATGGGAGTGTGCGCATGTTTAGCTGACTCTAGACCGAATTTAGACACAAGGTTTTTAGCATGCTTGGTCTGAGAAACAAACATACCCGAAGGTGACTATTTAATTTGAAGACCCAAGAAATAAGACAACTCCCCTATCATGCTTATCTCAAACTCATGTGTCATGCAATTCGAGAAATATTTCACAAGAGAATCAGAAGTGGATCCAAACACAGTATCATCAACATAAATCTGAGCAACAAGTATATGAGACTTAGTATGTTTCACAAATAAGGTTTTGTCTACACTATCCCTTTAAAAATCATTATCAAGAAGAAAGGTAGTAAGTCTATCATACCAAGCTTGAGGGGCTTGTTTCAACCCAAATAGCACCTTGTCTAACTTGTAGACATGGTTTGGACAATTTGGGTCCTCAAACCCTTATAGTTGCTTAACATAAGCCTCTTCTTTCAAGTACCCATTCAGAATGGCACTTTTCACATCCATTTGGAACAGTTTGAATCCTAGAAAGCATGCAACACCAAGTAAATTATGAATAGATTCGAGACGTGCAACAGGGGTAAACGTCTCATCATAGTTAACACCCTCTACTTGTGTATAGCCTTGAGCAACTAACCTAGCTTTATTTCGAACCATAGTACCATTCTCATCAGATTTGTTTTTAAATATCCACTTGGTACCTATCACATTCATGTCTCTAGGTCTAGGAACAAGAGTCCAAACTTTGTTACATTCAAATTGACCTAATTCTTCATGCATTGCATTGACCTAACTATCATCTAGTAAGGCTTCTTTTACATTCTTAGGTTCAATTAATGAAACATAACACATATGAGATACCTTTTCCCGAATTTGTTTTCGGGTTTTCATTTGGTCTGAGACACTTTCAATCACTTGTTGAGCCGGATGATTCAGTTTTACCCTTGCTAATGGTTTTAACTCTAGACTGGTAGTGATAGGAGCATCAGAGGTGGTGTCTCTTTGTGCACTCTTTGGACTCAGACTTACCATTGAAGTTGGCATTGGCTCACTTTCTTGGGGTTGACCCTATGCTTCTCCTTGACTTTGTGGTTCAGTATCCAAGATTGGAGACTCACCACTTTCTTCCTCATATATCGTTGGTGTAAGAGAACCTGTGTCATCTACAACCACATTGATCAATTCCATTAAAGATAAAGTATGCAGGTTATAGACACAAAAAGCTCTACTAGTGGTTGAATACCCTAGAAAAATACCTTCATCACTTCAGGAGTCAAATTTGCCCAAAGGCTTTCTATATTTGAAAATGTAACATTTACTCCCAAAAGTTTTGAAGTATTTTACATTAGGTTTCAACCCTTTCCACAATTCATATGGAGTTTGTAAAATGCCGGGCCTTAATTACACACGATTCACACCATAAACAATGGTATTTAAGGCTTCAGCTCAGAACTTTGAAGGGACTTTCTTACTAAGGAGCATGACCCTAGCCATCTCTTGAACTACCCTGTTTTTCCTCCCAACAACTCCATTTTGCTGTGGAGTAATGGGTGCAGAAAACTCATGCTTAATTCCATGCATATCACAAAAATCCGAAAACGAGTTATTTTCAAATTCACGTCCATGATCAGTTCGGATTCTTACGATATGCCCAATAGAAACACTCTACTCATTTTGGATTTTAAGGACTATGGACTCGAAAGCATCAAATGTATCAGATTTTCCTCCTAAAAAGTTAACCCATGAAAAACGGGTGTAATCATCAACAGTTAAAAAAATGTATTTTTACCTCCAATGTTTTCTGTGCTAGTGGGTCCCATAAGATCCATATGAACAAGTTCAAGAGGACGTTTGGTTGTGAAGTTGCTCACCTTTTTACGAGGGGCACGAGTTTGCTTCCCAAGTTGATCTGGTCCACACACATGGTTCACATTCTCAGCCATTTTGGATACTCCTCTCACAAGCTCTTTGTTGGTTATCTTGGTTAAGTCTTTGAAATTCATATGACCTAATCTTCGATGCCACAGGTCAAGGTTACTTATGACGGCCAAGTGGCATGTGAGATCATTAGTGGTAACTGATGGGTCGTTGAACACACCAAAATTAAACATAAACTACACCAAATTCTTTTAGAATAATGGCAAGTCCAGGTATTGATCCACAGGGACAATTGTGAAATTAAACTAATTTAACTTGTTAAATTCCTAAATTAATTTTAATGAAAAGATTGATTGATCATAACCTAATTTAATAATGAATAAATTAAACTAAATAATTAAATTATCAATTATAAATAAAATTGGATTTACTAAATTGGGGAAAAACCTAGGGCAGAGAGTCCACCACGAGTCACGTAAATAGGGTTTTCAAATTGAAAACAATTATGTTATGGTTCGAACGGAATAATGCTTCGTAACTACAAGTTCAAAGCATTTAACAAGAAAATCATCACGTTCAATGTACAAGCACGAACCATCTCAAATAGTACGAATCGTTCACTCTAAACTAAGGTAGTGATACGACTCGTCTCTCATAGTATGATTCGTCTCATACCTTGAATGTGAAAGAATAGAAAACTCTTGCATGGAAAACATTCAACAATCACAGAAAGCCGAATATTTTAAGAAATAATGGAATATATATATATATGAAACTTCTAAAACACCATACAAGTGTTCAAACCTTTACATAATTAAAAATCAAAACGAAAAACCTATTACATGCCTAGGGTTTCATCAAAACCCTAGAAAATGAGACTAGCTACTCATGGAGGAGTGGAAGGAGGTAGATGGAGAAGAAGCCACCATGGGAGACATGCTTGAAGCTTCAAGTTCCTTTTCTTTTCAAACCCTACCTCTCTCTCTTGACAAAAACAACTTCTAAACCCTAATCTAGCCTTTTTCTTGCCTATTTATACTTTTGGTGTCTTTCCAAATAGGTTTAAAACATCTGGCACGTTTTTCCAGAAAAAGTCAATGCACATGCGGAAAAGTCAACGCATGTGCGGACAAAGTCAACGCACGTGCGGGAAAGTCAACTCTCTCCAAATTTTGTCTTTTTGCCCATTTTATGCTCCGACTATGTACAACCTGATTGACATTCAACACACATAAAGTATACAGTTTGACAAGCAAGTGAAGTTAAGAGATCCTAATTAATAGCCTCAATGATGTACAATTCAACCTTAATCAATAACAATCCTATAGCAGTTATCAGATGTGCGAATCTCATGCATGACAGTATTTCTATTCTTATCTAAAATTTCACATTTATTTTTTGAAAATAATACTTCATGATGGGAATCACACATTTGACTAATGCTCAAAACATTAGCTTTAAGGCCATCAATAAGTGAGACATTTTCGAGCTTAGGAAGACCAGCCACACTTATACAGCCCTTATCAATGACTCTAAAAGTGTCACCATCTCCATAGGTAACAATTCCTTCTCCATATTTTTCAAGAGATGTGAAGTAGGATTTGTCACCAGACATGTGATGAGAGTACCCACTATTAAGATACCACATGTGTGAGTCACATGCTTTCAGTGCAGTGTGGACAACAAAATAAGTCAAGTCACTATTTCTCACCCAAATCTTTTTGGTCTTAACAGAGGCAGGATTGGCAGTCTTGGTAAACGTCTTAGCGTTGTGAACACCATCATGAATCTTGGTGTTCCACCTAGATATGTAAGATTGTCTCCTAACCCATGAAGTATTAGAATTTCTAATTTTGTGAGACACCTTACCAAACAACTCAAAACAATAAGTGCTAATGTGGCAATACCTACCACAATGATGACAAACAAACACAGGTTTACCTCCCTTTTGTTGATCTTACCACCTTTAGGCTAATGAAAAGAGTGATCACCCTATTGAACATTCACTTTTCCCTTTGCTTGAGTCTTGATGTCATGTGATGCAGAGGCCTGTCCCTTTTGAAATGTTGCATCACCATAGCCTATCCCACTTTTGTCATAACTTATCTGTTGATACCTCATGATGTCTTCTAGTGTCTTTGACCCTTTGTTCCACATATCAATTGTGGCTTTAGCATATTTGAGTTCTTCCTCTTTCTGACCAACCAGCTCTTCCAATGCAACTTGTGACATCTCAAAGATTTCAATCTTTTCCTCATATGTGGCATAGATTTTCAGAAATTCATTCCTTTCAGTCTCACAAGATAGAAGTCTTCCACAGAGGTATTGTCTGTCATTGGAGATCTTGATGACATCTTTTTTTGCTGTTGCAATCTCTCTCTTTAACTTGACATTCTCGCTTTCACATGCTTTGAGCTTGAGAGTAAGTTTGTCATTGATCTTGGACAAGTTCAAAGATTCATTATAAAGCTTTTCATAAGCTTGTTATAGGTCATCACCATCAATCTCATCATTGTCTTCTGAGGTTTCATCATCTTCTTTTTGCTTCTCTTTCTCCTTGATCTCATTCAGTCGAGCAACTAAGGCATGAAAGTTGATGGATGATTATGAAAATGACTCTCCTCTTTCATTGACTTGACTAAGAATGTCCCATGCATCTTTCGCCTTTGTGTAGTGAGTAATCTGTTGTTGTTCTTCTTCTTCAGAACTCTTTGATTGCTCGGATTGTCAGCACTTTCAACATCCTTTTCAATTACTCGCCAATATTCAGGGTCATGAGCTCTAAGATACATCCCCATTCTGATCTTTCGGAATAAGTAATTACTCCCATCAAAGGTAAGAGCACAGTGCAGACTCTTACCACGAGCAAACTCAACTAGCTTTGGAGGAGGTTGAGTGACCGTAGACCAAAATGCCATGTAGGTACTATCTCCTTCTTCACCGGATTTAGTTTCTTCGGGTTCTTGCTTTGACCCACTTTCATCATCCCAAGTCACTATATAGAATTTCTTTCGGTTCTTTTTCGATGGACATTCAAGAGCAATATGACCGAACCCTTGACATTCATAACACTTGACACCTTGCCCCTTCACAGTCTGCTTCTACTATAAGAAATTAGTTTTTTACAGACTAATATTTTGGGACTAATTGAATTTAGTCGCTAAAAATAATCTTTTAGGGACAAATTTAAACATGTGATAATTTACTTATAAGAAGGTAAAAATGACTATTAATATTCTCAATTAATATTTACATAACTTTTTAGACCAATAAATTTGATTGATAGAGACCAAATATTTTTATCATTATCAATTAAAAACATTTTGAGACGAAATATTTTTATTATTTTAACAATTAAAAAGTCGGGCCCTCACTCCCTAACTTGCTCATTCTCTCTTCAACGGGTTGCTCAATCTTCAGCCCTAAAGTCCGGAGCTCCAAGGCAGATTGGAAGCATCCGTGGCAGATTGGGAGCTCAAATTTTGGTCCCTCTCTCTCTCTCTATATATATATATACATAAATATATGATTTACAATATTGATCTGATCATTTCTTTTTCTTTCTCTTCATAATTTTCTACATCACAATCTTCAATCAATGGAAGATTTCATCATCGATTCATTAAAGAAGAATCTCGGTTGTCGATTCACTTCTCCCAAATTCTCGCTCACCTGGTATCGAAAACCCTAGGTCAGTACTCTCTAAACTGTTAAAATTATTGATATATATGAACAGGCCCGGCCCTAAAGGCAGGCCAAAGAGGCCTGCACCTTGGGCCCTCGGATTTGGGCTGAAAATAGGGCCCAAAAATATGATTTTGTGTTTTAGATATAAAAAAAAAAAATCCCAATACTATAAGCCCAATCGTATATGGGGCCTTAAAAAAAATATATCATGATAGATTAGAGGCCCAACTGACATGGGCCCAAAAACAAGAAACACATTATAATTTATAATACCCACCCTCAGGCTAAGAACGTGGGTCACTGAAAGAAAAGAAACATGGAAAGAAAAACATCTCTCTCTCTCTCTCGTATTGGACTGATCTCTCTCTCACATTGGACTGATGAAACCTTCAGTCGTCTCCTCTCCTCCATATTTGACGGACGCTGAACATTAACAATTTTGGGCATCAAAACCGTGAGTCTCTCTCTCTCTCTCTCTATATATATATATATCACATTTAAATGGAGGATGTTTTTTCCCTAATTACTTGCCCTAATTTTTCCCCTAATTTTCCTCCTAATTTCTTGCCCTATATAATTTGTTCTTTAAATTAGAAAATTACCTAATTTATGTGCTTTAGTGGAAGTCTATAATTTTTGTTATGCTCTAATTTTGAAAGTATATTATTTGCAGAGATCAGTGATTGTGAATTTGTGTGGATTTGTGATTATATAGAGTAGTCATGCCTCCTAGGAAGTATATTTCTGGATGTGAAAAAAAGGAAAAAGAAGCAAAAATTAGAAAATTTTATTCAATCTCAATCGGGAGCGCTTGATAAATTTTTTGGTAGCAAGAAATGAATAGAAAGTTCATGTTTGGTTGATGAAGATTTGGTAGTTGAAGAACTTAATCAATGTAATGAGAATGATAATGAAGATTTGGGTGTTGAAAAGCCTATTGAATGTTTGAATGAGAATGAAAATGAAGATTTGGCTACAAACAAATAAAAAAAAAGTTTTGTAACTTATCGTTTTATCCATCAACTTTTTTTTTTTTTCAATGTAAGAAAGGCCCCATTTCCGAAAGTTGCCTTGGGCCCCCTAAATCTCAGGGCCGGCCCTGTATATGAAGTTTAAAACTCTGAAACTCTGATTTCTAAATATATAGGGAGCAAGTAAACTCTGCTTTCTAAACTTTGTATTACTTCAAACTCTGTATCAGAGTTTTATATATGAAGTTTCTGATCTTAATTTCTGTAAATTTTTTTATATATTTTTGTGTTTTGTGATTGTTGTTCGAGTTTCTATATATGAATTTTTCTATAATTTTTGACCTGATTGATTTGATGAATGATTTTTTTTTAATACTTCCCATTCATTGATTGATTGATATTAGAAACTTCATAATATGTATATATGTGACTTTTTATTTCTGTTAAACGTTCTTTTTTCTTGATGGATTTCTATTTTGTTGGTGTTTGATTGAACTACTACAATTTTATATTTTGCTGACAATGTGTTTGACAATATGCCCAATGATGATACTATGAAAATAATGAGTGTGTTCTGTAGATATGAATCACATAGCTGCTTTAATTGTTGGTGTTACATGTATTGACTACGCATCATCTTTTGCCTAAATTGCTTCACAATATATCAAAAATATCGAAAAGTTTGAAGCAACCAATGGATTTTGAAATTTCTGAATTCATGAATCTCTTTTTTATCATTACAATTGTTTCAGGCTATCGAAATTTTTTCTCAAGGTTGTGATTGTGTCTAGCATTGGATTGAATCATTTTATTTTGAGTGTAAAGAGAGTTGTTCACATTTTTGTTTGAGGATGTATATGAAATATACTGTACTTCTTATATGGAATGAAGAGGAAACCAGACCCGACTGTTGAAAAGCAGCAATGCAAAGCATACGTGAAAACTACTGTTCTAGTTTTGCTTCAAAAGCATCCTTGCTCTATACTGCATTTCATTCAGTGAGTTAACACCTATGCTCTCAACATCCCTGTGGCAATTCAAATTTGCAGCAACTTTAACTAAATGTTGGACTAGACCTGTTACTTTAACCAAATGTTGGAATTACTTGTCTTGTTTATTTATGCATGTGCTTGGCAACAACGAGGGAAAAAAAAAAAGAAGAGTATAAAATACTACCAGTTTAGTGTTAAGCTTGTCATGTGGTTTATAACTGCAAGAAGGTTGTTATATCTAACAATTTTCTCTTTCACCCCTTTTGTTATCAGTTCTCTTTTGCTTTAAACTTCTTATTTGCCTATTGTCATGTGGGCTAGATTTTTTTTTTCCTAAAAAATAATCTGTAAATTTATAACTCTATAACAAGATTCATTTGTGATTTTTAAGGAGGGAATCTTTCTTTACGAACTTCATATTGGCCCTTTCTTAGCCATTAGAAGAATCCCTTGTTCAAGATATTTGAATTTAAGAATAATGTCTTTGTTTACTTTGTAATAGGGATTTCGGGGTGGATAACAGTTGGATGCAACTTCATAATAGAAGGTTACATCAATACATTGATGGGGTAAAAGAATTTATCATGTTTGCTAGTGATCATATGAAATCAGGGACTAGTAAGATTTGGTGTCCTATGAGGAACCTGAAGTTCATTGATGCAGACTGATTTATTCTGTTTTTTCTTGTTTGATATCACTAGAAACTGTGCATGATACATTGCTTATCTATTTAATAACTTTTTAATTTATATTGACAGGGATATTGTATTAAATGCTTAGATCAATGAAAATTGGGGGCTCAAAATCAACGTGGAAGGTATCAGCAACTTGTTCTAAAATGTCATTTGCAATTTGAAGACTATTGTTTTGCTGATTATTTCAAATGTTTTGGGGATATCTTCCATGCCGACTACTTTTTGAATCATAGAATTGTTATTTCTAGTCATAGTACCTGCAAATTGCTTCCAAATCAATAGCATTTAGTTTTCTTTTGTGCTTTGTCAACTGTTGCATGAGGTTTCATAATATAAGCATTGGACTATCTACTTCTATTGTTTCTGTTCTGCATTCAAGTTTCCCAAGGGGCCGCGAATAATTTTTTTTCCTTTTCCCCCTCCCCCCAGATGTAGTAACCCATGTGCAGAATAGAGAATTGGTACTCTTCTTAGTTGATGCAGTGACTTTTTTCCCTACTCCTCTATGTCTTTCATAATTTCTTCTTGCTCAATATTATTTTCTTTCTTGTAATTTTTGCTCAATAGTGCTCTCTGTAACATTTAAAAATTATTGCCCTCTATTTACTTCAAGCTTACATATTTCAGACCTGTCAGTTAGTTGACACTCTTACCTGTAGGTGCTCATCATGGACAAAGCGACTGTCAAAATAATATGTTAGTCATGCAAGATACCAGATATCATAGAAGGAGGAGTTTCATGTAAGGCATATGAAGGCTAGTCACGATAAATTTTGAATTCCTTCTTCTCTATATAGTTGCTTAGATGTTTCTGCCAAATTCGTGCATGTTGTTTTTTTTGGGTGAATATTCATGCATGTTGTTGGCTTTGTGCATAAGTTCATATTTTCATCATGTCCATGCTCTTGGCCATGTTCCACATTTTTCCCTTTTTTTATTTTTATTTTGTGTTCTTGTCTATTTTAATAGTTGTTGTAGGCTTGTAGCATGAGTTAATGCTCCAGCATCATTTTTCAGCTATATTAATCATATTAGGGTGCATTTCACATCCAATAGTATTTAATCAATGGATGCACTGCTTGATTTTCTTGATTTTTAAGAACACTGATGTATCTTGCTACTTGTACAAGAACTTGGGGTTAACCAGTAATAGATAGTCATACTTGAGTTGAGATTTATGGGGTACAAAACTGAAATTTCTACGACACAATACCAGTAGGTGGAAAAGAGAGAATACAAAACAAGGTCATATAAAAACACACAATTTATCTATCATTTACACAATTTTAAGAGAGGACCAAACCATGCTTTTGTCTGTGTCCCAGGGAATTGAACTAAAACTAATAACAATGGTGAACAACAGGTTTTTTTTAACTTTGTGCCAGAGTTGTGGACTAGGTATTCTTTAAATTTAAAGCATGTGCTCTTCTCAAAACAAAATTAAATATTTATAATTATGATCTAAGAGTTTTGGGTTATTGAATTACTCATTTGCCTTTATTATTATGAACTAAGAAGCTTGCATATGCTGCAATACTAAAAATTTAGGGCTGAGATAAAAATAATGTATAATGTATTTAGGCAAGGTTCCCTGTTCTTAAACAGAGTAAATAAAAAATGAGTTTCTTCATTAGGTGAATGATCCTTGTATATTTAAGAAGTTTAGAATGTGATAATGTGAACTGGTGTAATCTTCTAATGATTATCTTGTTTTGCAGGTCCTTGAAAAATATGTGAAGAATTGGATATCAATTGCTGCACCATTTCAGGATAAGTGATGACATACCAGTTGACAAGGCTACTAGCTTTGAGATTGCAACTTCATATGTCAATTTTTGGAAACTTGAATTTCAAAACTTTTTAAAAGCATTTTGGAAACTTTGAATATATATGTTCATTATGATTTAGGAATATAGTGTCTTTGATGTGTGAATGCCAATTTTTATATTTTTTTATTTTTTATGATTGGATGACATTTAATTTTTGTGCATTTTTAGCTAACCCAACTTCGATTTTTAGCTATGAAAATGTGTTGTAAAGAAAGTTATTTGTCTTTTAGCGACCAAATATCATTGTCGTAAAAAATGTCATTATTTCGTTTTTCGCGATCAAATTGGGACATTTTGTGACGAAGTATTAGTGACCAAATGTTTAATCTTGTAAAATCAAACATTTTGTGATAATATAAAATTGGTCGCTAATTGCTATTTTCAGCGACACTTTCAAAATTTCGTCGCTAAAGACTTTTCTAGACGCACTTTTGGTGATGAATTTAATTTTGTCACAAAAATCATTTAGAGACCAAAATAATGGTTTTACGGACCAAAATAATTGGTCGCCAAAAGTCTTATATGTTGTAGTGTTCTCAGTTTTTGGAGCAACTTTTGGTGGAAAAGTTTTGAATTTTTCATTACCCTTATCTTTTGAACTAGAGTCCTCGAAATTAGGTTTCTTTTTTTTTTTAAAATTGTTTTTGAACTGTTTGGTAAACATAGCTGTCATTTCAGACTCTAGCTCAAACTCAATCTCAAGGTCTTAGTAGTCTCATGAGCACTGGTAAAAGCCATATTATCTTTTTGTTTTTTCTTAGAAATTTGGTGGGCTTCATAAGTCTGCAAGTTTCCAACTAATTGATCAAATTTGAGGTTCTCAACATCTTGAGTCTCCTCAATAATTGTCACTTTTGATTGGAACCTTTCGGGTAAAGTCCTCAAAATTTTTCTAACAACCTTAGCTTCAGGGATTTTTCATCGAGTGTGAAATAGGAATTCACGATATCACTAAGTTTAGCATAAAAATTATCGAACGTCTCATCATCAGGCATAAAAGGAGTTTCAAAAGAGGACGTGAGATGTTGAAGTTTTGATCTTTTAACTGGAGTAGTACCCTTGTGAATAGTTTCAAGAATGTACCAAACCTCTTTTGTTACCTAACATGTGCAAATACGATGAAACTCTTCAGGTGTGACGCAGCAAAAGAGGAAATTGAGAGCTTTACTATTCCAACTTGAGTTTTGATAATCGATTGCATCCCATTTATCAAGTGGTTTGGGGATATCAACACCACCAACGGTGATAACAGGTTCACTCCACCCATAGATCACACAGTGCCAAACTTTCTCATCAACAGATTTTAAAAACGCCCTCATACGAGTTTTCCAATAAGAATAATTTGTACCATCAAGTAACAGAGGTCTATGGGTCGAGTTACCTTCGCAAATTGAATCCATATCATAAATCACACAAAATCACTCCTATAGTTTTGATAAAAACAAAAAGTGACCTACTCTGATACCAATTAAAAGACCTAAGCGATTCGTGATTCGGACCAGAATTAATTGTAACAATTCCCAAACAATTTAAATCATCTAGCCCGTACGAAAGTGATTTAGATTGTTGCTTCAAAATCAATAAATCAACACAACCGATTTTTATGTGGAAAAAACCACAATTGGAGCACCTCTAATTTTGATTAAAAAAACCACAGGTGAAACACCACTAATCAATCCACTAAGAAAGAATATAAATTTACCAAAACAAATTACTCAAACTCAATCAATTCGTCTTCAATAATTTGTATCTCTTTCACCATCGCCTTCATCTTGGAATTGATCGGCTTGATGTTGAATCCACAACATCCATGTCGAATCAACAACCACGAACAGCTTCGAACTCCTTTTAATACTCCACACTTGAATCTCTAGAATCCACCGAAGAAGAACTTCTCTTGTATTGATGAAATCAAACCCACAACCCTTTGATTTAACTCTCTTGATTCATGAACAAACTTACAAAGAAATCAAAGGAAAACAAGCACAAAACCTCCAAAAGAAAACCCTAAAACCCAAGAAGAAAATCTGGAAGCCGTAACCCTAAATTTTGACTGAAACACAGCTTTATAGCAAATAGGGCCACAACGGTCACTCGAGCGTTGGATCTCTTGCTCAAGCGATGAGACTAATATGCGTGTATTCCTTAAGTGCCTTCGCTTGAGCCACCAAGAGGTTCGCTCAAGTGCACAAAATTCCTTCCCAGTATTTTTGCAGATAGAGAAAACTAGTAGGAGCAAAGTTTCTTAGCTCAAGCGAGCAAGGCAAATTACTAGTAAACTTACAACTTGATAAACGATGTTTGTTCGCGGAATTGACAAGACTAAGGGACCTAACAAAATAGTTGAACTTAATTCCCATCAAGTCTTATTCAAAATAAATTATTGTAAAATCGTCGTTAAAAATAATTTTCTGCAATAATTTTTTACATGTCGCTAAAAATTGACAATTAGTGATTTTTTTGTCACAGTTTATATAAATTGTCATTAAAGCTTACAATTAGTGACGTTTTTCTGTGACAAATTTTTCAAACAGTTGCTGAAAGTTCAAAATTTGTGAGGTTTTTTTGTGACGATTTTTTTGAATTGTCTCTAAAACTTATAATTAGTGACATTTTTTGTGAAAAAATTTCAAACTGTTGCTAAAAATTAATAATTAGTGATTTTTTTAATAGTGTTTGATGAAAAACGCCATTAATTATCATAGGACCTATTGGACAATAAGTCCACTTATTAGGACCTACACGTAAGTCCCCCGTGGATCTCAGGAGCAAGATCAATTGCGATTCCCCATGGTAAAAAATCCTAATGAGATTATGCATTTTCTCGGAATAAGACCTAACAAGGCTAGGCATTCTGTAATTAGTCAAATCAAATTCAATTTAATTAATTAATTTTTGGGGGGGTACTTGTTTAGTAATTTCCTTAATATGTTTGCGGGCTCGGATATTATTGCATTTGGTTGGTATGAATTTCCAAATCATTTGATTGTGTAATTATTATTACAGTTGTGGTGTCGTGGATCATTCTATTTAAATTAGTGAAAACAAATTATATTACTTCTCGATTTCTGTAGCGACTCTGGTTTAAACCCGACCTGTTTATTGTTTTGGATCCGGCCTTTCTTGTCTTGTTTGTTGTTGATGCCTTCTTCCACTTTATTCCTAGTTGAGTTTGGCTATTGGAGTGTCTTGGTTGTGTTTGAAACAAGTTGGGAGTTAGTCTTTTCAAAACTATCTTGTCCAGATTTTTGCTTGTTTGCTTGAGCGAACTTTCTTGCGCTCGAGCGAACTTTGAGGACTTCTAGTACTTTTGCAAGTCTGTAAAACTACTGGAAGTATGGCATTCTTGGCTCGAGCGGTCTTTTGGAACTCTCAGCACTTTTGCAGGCTTGCAAAAGTACTAGGAGGGTGGTGTTCTTCGCTCAAGCAGTACTTTGTTCGCTCGAGCGGTTTCACTTATTCTGTCTAGTCGCTCAAGCGACCATTCCTGTGCTCTGGCGGTCTACACGTATATCAGTCCATAAAGTCACCTTTTTGAGTCACTTTTTCATATCTCTCTCTCTCTCTCTAAACATTTCAAAACTTCAAATCTACACACACACACACACACACACACTCTCTCTCTCTCTCTCTCTCTCTCTCTCTCTCTCTCTCTCTCTCTCTCTAGTTCTTGAACATTTGACCCAAATACACCTAGATCCATCAATTTCTACACCCTAAGTCCTTGGATAAAAAGAGAGTGCACATCGAGGGCTTCGTTATAATCGGAGAAGTTCGTGTTTTCGGCTCCGTCATGTTTTACCCATCTTTCTTTTGAGTCTTCTTCCTTGAGGTAGGGATTACTTTGACTCTTTTTATGATTTTTAACTTAGTTATTTGCTTTTCTAATCAAGTTAGTCATTTTGGGATTTTTGGATAAAACCTAGGGTTTTGGCTTCGAAATTAAAAGAGGGGTTTTCAAAATGGGTTATTGTAAATGATTGTGGCTTTGTAAAAATAGTTGGGTTGTGATAGATCGTGGATTTTATCCATGGAAATTTATTTTAAAGAAGGGGGGGTTTTGCCCTAAATTGTGAGGATTTGATTTTTGTAAAAAGAAAATGGAAATCGATGTTGATTTTATGGAATTGGAACATTGATGATGATGATGGTGGAGTTGGATATGAATTATCACTTCTATTTGAGAATATTAGAAAGTATATCTGCGTTGAAAATTAATTCCCGATTTAGAAATATCTGTTTTGGGTTATCGGTGGAGGATAGTTATGATTGTTGTAGAAATTGCATGAGGATTAGGTAAATTGAAACTATTTTTCCATCCATTTGCATTGAGTATTGTAACACAATTACTCATCGAAAATGTATACTATTTTAAGAAAAATGGGCAAAGACCTTGGTGAATCTGGGTAGGAATGTAGTTGTGGTATTATGTTAGCCTGTGTGTCCTTGGTGAAAGTCCAGAAACCCACGCGGTTAGGTGTCGAGCCTTCTGGTTAATACCGGTAAAAATGACAAATTGGTAGTGCTTGTAGCCTACTTGCAAACACGTCCTAGAGATTCCCAGTGTCGTATCTACTACCCTGTTTTCTATTGTAAAATAAATGAATTCATGAATTAAGATATAAACTAGGCATTGCATGGTTTTGGAAAGAGATATAAAATGTTTTGGCATGAGCATTGCATATACATTCACCTTATAACTCTATTAAGATTCATACACTGTGTTAGAGTATCTTTACGAGGCTTTGGCTCACCCTATGTGGAAAACCATTTTTAGGTGCTAATTATATGCCTCCGCCAAGGTAATAGCTTGGGAGGACTTGGAGCCAAGAGCTTCTATTTTGTCATTGTTGTACTTATTTTGTACAACCCGAGGGCTGTATGTGGATTGAGTTTAAACTCACTTTTGTTACAACCAAGCACCGTCTTGGAATGTTGTAGCTAATAGGGCATTACTATATCTGTTTAACTTCTATTTCATATCACTTGCTTATGACATATGCTATAGATTTAGGGTTAGGACTTATGAATTTATAGTTGCATATGTGTCATCTTTTGTAACCATTGACTCATATGAATGTAAAGAGAGATCTCATTTCATTCTGAATGTATTGTAAATGGGTAATTGTTGTGAGATGGTGTTACTGTTATATTTTCGGAGTGTTACAATTTCGATTTCGTAAGGCCCGCTTGGTAATTTTTTTTAGTTTTAATTATTCTTGGGTGTTGATTATTGAATGTGGATATAAATTTGATTTTTGGAATTTCATTTAACTAACCCAAATTATATTGTTTTAGTTCAAATTTGACTATGTTAATGGTGGGGATCATCTTGAATTTATCTAAATTATTTTATGCTTTAATCTTAGTTGAAGATTTATTTTAGATTATTAAATTTCATTCATTTTAGACCAAATTGATTGAATCACGACTCGTTTGTAACCATGTATTATTGTTGTTGTTGTTGTTATTATTATTATTATTTATTTTATCATTTTGAGAGAGTTACAAATATTTATGGTGTATAAACAAAATATATTTTGTGGTGAGAAAAATTATAATATTTTATAAATTATGTTATAAAATTTTATAATGTAATTATAATGTACTTTTCATTATATATATATATATGAAGATGTGAATTAAAAGAAGATAAAAAAAATTAATTAAATGTTTGGAAAAGGGTAGACCCATCTGAGGGTGCTGCACCCTCTCCTCCCTTGCCTTCCTCCTCTTCTTTTAACTTCTTTCTCTTTTCTTTTTTTGCTCTTGAGCAGCAGTGCTCCTCTCTCTCTCTCTCTCTCTCTCTCTCTCTCTCTTGGCTCTAAGTTCTCTCTCTTAGATTATTTTTTATTATTATTTTTTTTTTGCAATTATCATGTAAGATCTTTGATCCACCAAAATTTATTAGGTTTTAGACCCTAGTCCTTGAGGCCAAAGTGAAGAGCTTGGCAAGAGCAACATTTTGGCTGGTGGAGTTCGAAATCTTGCAAAGTCAAAAATTGGAGTTTTTGCTTGTTTCTTTTTCTAGCTTTTGAGATAGGGATTTTCTAAATATTGTTCATGTGTTTTAACTTTATTATGTGTTATTTTGATAGTGTAATGTTTGAAAAGATTAGAATTTTATTAATGGTATATTAAATGTATAAAAACGGGGAAGTTCTCAACAGTTTTTGAAAATCTGTTATTAATTGAGTGTGATTTTTGTATGACTTATTGATTCTAAGGAACGTATTTTTTTCAAATGAGAAATCTCCAAATTTTAATAAAATCCTAGAAATTTAAAATGTTAAGATTTAGATTTTGAACTAAGTTTGTGAAAAGCTTGTTAGTGTTAAAAACATATGTTTATTTGAACAAATGAGAATTTGAAAGTGGATGTTTAAAGGGATGAGATTGATGATAATGTTGTTGGGAATATTGGAAACCACTGAGGTTCCTTTTGGAAATTGTTTAATTTGAAAATATTGAACTCTTGAAAAAGATGATAATATATATCATGTTGAGGTATTAAGAAAAGTTGAAAGAAACATATGTTGTTTTTGGCATTATAAGATTCTTGGTGAATTCTTGAGTTTGAATAAAAAGGAAGAATTGATAAATAAAATAAAATAAAAAATTTTGGAAGAATATTATGATTCTTCATTGAGTTAGGAAAGAGGAGATTGAACATGTGATTTGTTACTCATATGTTGAAATTATTGAAAATATGAGATTATGAGTTATATTTGTCTCTTAAAATTTATATTTTGTATATAGATAATTATTTGGCCAACCATGGAGGGTTGTATTGAATATTGTAGAAATTGCATGTGAAATAGGTAAATTGAAATATTTGCAAATTCATACAGGACATTGAATATTGCATAATCTCATGATTTAATCCTCGCATTGGATTTGAGAAATTAATTTCTTTTTCAAATTAATTCATTGGGAATATTTGAAATGTGTTGAGTAATAGGGTAATACGTTTGGTAAGTCCAGATAAAGGGTGTAGATTTGCAGCGATCCCAGTTTTGCCACTTCGCTGAGTATGTCGGGGATTGAGCTACCTGGTTTGTGCGCCCCTTGGCGGGTCCTAGCGCAGCGCCTTGGTGGGGTTGAGGGGCAGCGCCCCCGAAGCAAAAATGCAAAATGCATTAGAAGTTGCTTGTCTGCTCGAGCGGCCGTTTATGTGCTCGAGCAGAGAATGTTTGGTTCCAGAAGTTTGACCTGTCTGCAAAAGTATTGGGAAAGTGTATTTGACACTCGAGCGGGGCTTTCCATGCTTGAGCGGACCATGTTATATCAGTTCGTGAATCTGATATTTCAGATCACTTTTGTATATCTCTCTCTCTAAAAACCCTTTCCTCTGCCTTCTCTCTACATTTCCCTACACCAAATTGGATCAAAACCTTGATTTCTCAAGATCCATTAGAGTTCTGCCATAAGTTCTTCAGCAAAGTTGGTTAACTTCTCGAGGGCTTATTTGTGTGCGGTGAATATCGAGTTTCGACACCATTGATTTTGGGAGTTTCATCTCATTTCTTCTTCAAAACTTAAAGTAGGGATTTTCTTAGAGTTATATATATATTTTTGCAAGATCTATATGATTTTCGAAATCATCTTTCGATAGCTTTGAAAATTAATTGTTGATTCAAGAAGTTGAGCGATTTCGAAAGTGGGTTTGTCTCTTATTCTTTTAAAATGATCTTATGGGTTTTGATCTTCGCTGATTGAAAAAAAGATGATTTTGGAAAGTTTTCTTTCAAAAGATTTGAGTTGTATAGTTTTAGTAAGAAAACCTAGAATTTGGAAATTTTTTCTAAAGGAGATTGCAAATCCGTGAATGATATTGTTATATTTATTTTGTGTGTCAAAATAAATGGATGTTTAGAAAATTTCTTATTTATATTATATAAATGATGAATTTCAGGGAATATGAGAATTGTTGTTCATTTTGGAAATTATTGTTCAAAACGTTGAAATAATCTTGAAATGACTAATTATTGAGGATACTTGAGAAGAGAGAATTGTGTTATCATTAGATGATAAATTGGAATAAAAGTATTTATATTCATCTTGTGTTATTGGCATATCAATTCATTTGATTACATTAAACTTTGAAAGTTTATTTGAAAACTTGTATTGAGAAAAGAATGTTGAGAAACAAGTTTTCATGGAATGATTTTGGGGTAAATACGTTGGTAAGTCTTGATAGGTGGTGTAGATGATATTGAATAAGTTGGCCTGAGAGTCCGGGGTGAAAGACCGAAAACTCGCGCGGATAGGTGTCGAGTCTTCCGGTTAATACCGGTAAAAATGATAATTTGGTAGTACTTGTATAGTCTACTTGCAGACACCGACCTAGAGATTACCAGAGTCGTATTTACCGCCCTTGAAATAAATTGTTAAGTTTTGAACAATTGAAATTGCATGATATCATTGAGTATGATGGTTTTCAAAAGATGAAAATGTGATTTATCTTCAAATAGGGCATAGCATGGCATGTGCATTTCATCTCTTGAGACTTGTATAAAATATATATACGTTGTTAAGAATTTCTTACTGGGCTTTGTGCTCACCCTTCGGGATTTTTGTGCAGGAAAAGATGTGGTGATGCCACCCAACTAGGGGCGTGGAAGTATGTGTAGTGGGAGTACAATGCTCTCATTTTGCTGTGATTCTGTGTGTAAGCTAAGGGCTGTGTTTATGTGGGTTTGAATAACTATTTTGTGTAACCAAGCTCAAGCATTGGAAACTTGTAAACCATTGCAGGTATTTATTTGTTTATTTATTTGTTATTGGATTAATGTATTGTTGCATGAAGAACTATTGTATCATGTGACGTAAGTTTGGAGATTTATATTCGGTTTTCCTTGAAAGAGCCATGATTGTTGTCTTATCATTTGGGCTAAAAATTTGGGGAGTTACAAGATTGGTATTGTTTTAGTTAGCCTGAGTGTCTAGGAAGAAAGACCGAAAACACGCACTGAGCAGGTACCACGTGCCTTCCGATTTGGAGCTGGTAAAGTGAAGATTGGTAGTGTTAGTTATACATACTTGCATACACCAGCCTAGGGATTACCAGTGTCATACTCACTGCCTCTTGTTCTATCAAATGGATGATTGAATTGGTTATGTTTTTGAACAAGTACATGGCATGAGAATTTCAAAATGAGAAAACCTATGATTTTGGCAATGGCATCTCATATGCATTGCACCTCATGATATTGTTAAATTGTGTACACTTTATTTAGATTATCTCTGCTAGGCTTTATGCTCATCCCTTAGTGGAAACCATTTTTCAGGCGATTGTGGTGTGCCTTCGCCGAAGTGAAGGCGTGGAGGGTCTTTTTAGAGCACAAAGCTCAGTTATTTATTTGTTTTGTTTTGTTTTGCAAGCCAATGGCTATCTATGTATGAATTTGAAAACCACTTTGTTGTAACCAGGCAAAGCCTTGGAACTTGTAGCCATTAAGGCATTAATTTGTATGTTGTTGCTTTACCTTGTTATTGTCCCATGCTATAGATTCATATCTTAGGGATGATAAATGTATTAATGCATGTGGTCTCTCTTTTGTGAAATCTCATGTTGGATATCATTAATGGAAAAATTGAGATTTAGTGTGAATATTGACTATTGAAATGTCCATATTATTCAATGTTCTTGTATGCAATAATGAAAAGTAATGGGATTTAGATTATGTCTATGAGTTAATCTAGATATATTGGATGCCAATATTTTTGGGAGCATTACACATTCTTAGAATAAGACCTAGAAGCATAGACATTATTGGAAAGAACTAATAAGGTTAGGCATTTTGGAATAAGTACTAACATTCACTAGGCATTTTCTAAGGCCTAACATTCACTAGGCACACAATGATTAGTAGATGCTCGTATATGAGATCGAGAAGGTGTTTTGTTAAATCTCATATTTTTGAGGTATTAATATTTCGTAAGAGGTATTAGTGATTTATAATAGCTTGGTGGTGAGATTTTTAGATGATAATCTAGTTTACTCCCTTATATTTATTTTATCTATTTTATTTTCATCTCATCATTAATAATATTTAGTTCATCTCTTTTTAAAATAAATTTTCTATCCTATTCACTATATTTCTTCCTTACTAAGCAAAACAAACACACCCAAAAAAAAAAAAAAAAAACTTGGCCAACCACCCTAATCCTTTCCCATACCTATTGATCTTTGATTGATAGGCAACACATGCCATACCATGCCATGTTTCTCCTCCTTCATTTGCATGTCCTTTTTATTTTATTTTATTTTATTTTTTCTTTTCCTTGCCCCCAAGTTTTCTTCATTATAAATTGACGAAAGTTTATTCTTTCATCCCTCTTATGCTTCGTCATTCTCTCTCCCTCTCTCTGTCCGTTTCATCTCTCTCAATTTGTTCTCTTTCTTCGCCATTTGTAATATAACTTTGAGTTTAATTTGAGAGTGCTTAGAATGAGAGTTATTAATTTTATTCAAAGTAAAGTTATAGATTTTGCCAAACCTTATATACCTTGTGCATAAAAATTTTAATCTGCTACATTTGGAGATCTATGGTGAAACATCAGATGATTGAAGTGTTGGTGACAGAAGAATTGATTTGAGGTAACTATGTGTTATACAATATGCTTTCTTTTAAATCACTTTGTAAAGAGTATTATTGTGATTACTTCTCATTTGTACTCCTCTTGATTATTCTGGTCATTTTATAAATTCTGTGAAATTATTCGTTATTGATTCTTTTGATTATTTCAATTATTTGATAAAATTCTATGAAGTTATCCTACGTTAACAATGTTGATTTGTCTGAATAAATGACGTGGAAATGCTCCGTAAGACCGAATAATTTCTCAGTAAGGAATTTGCACCCTTTATTATTGTCATGTGACTTTTCATTTTTTCAAGGTAATTATTATTCAATAGTCTTAGAATCATGTGGCATTGCTTGCGTGGTACTCTAAATATAATTGAAAATTCTATAGATAAGACAGACTAACTCACATTTTTTTGGTAGTTAAAAAATAAAAGATAAATAATGTCAAATGATACTCCAAGAACATCTAATAATTATTATTGTTATTATTTTAAACATTATTACATGACTTTTCTTGTTCCATTTTCTTTGTCAATGTCAATAGCTCATTTAATAAGAGAGACTTGTGAAATGTGGACAAATAGTAAAGTTGTCAAAAACAAGTTGATCAACTACCCCATTCAATACCATCGGGGTTCGTGGCTAAGTGGAGAACGCAATTCTCTCTACTGGAATGATCCATGTTTGAATTTTGAGGGTGTGAAAAATGGTTGATTGTGAGTTGGCACTCTTTGAGATCTTGCATTGTTTCGATCAATTATGGGCTCTTTTGTGGCATGTGGCTGGACTCCATTGATGCTTCGGTGTTGGATTCCTTCCTATGTATTGGGTTAAATCTGACTAGCAACCGACTATCCTAGGGCCAAGCCTTGCGGATGCAGTGACGACACCACAGAGCATCCTTATTTCTGTTAAAAAAAAAAAAAAAAAAACCTACCCCATTCAATGCCGCCATGTTAGAATTTGTAGGTTATTTAAATTGCAACAAAACAAATTAAAAGCTAACTTTGCATACCCACAAAGAAGAAAAAACGAAAGAAAAAATGGCATTTCCGCCTTCAACTTTGAGGATGGGTTTTGGGCTGTTACAATTATGTTACTTGTGGAGTGGCACATATCTCATAGTCACTATCACCTCCGCGAATACCTTTGTTGGGAATGAGACTGAGCGCCTTGCATTGCTCGCCTTCAAAACAAAGATAACACAAGACCCTCATGGGGTTATGAACTCATGGAACAATTTGTACCATTTCTGTGAGTGGAAAGGTGTTAGATGCGGTCACCGGCACAAGAGAGTCACCATTATAGAATTAGAATCCAGAGATCTAGTTGGTTCCTTGTCTCCTCACACTGGGAATCTCAGCTTCCTTCACAAGTTGAGGCTCAATAACAACACTTTTCGGGGTGAAATCCCTACTGAAATTGGAAATCTGTTCAGGCTGCCAAAAACTGAACCACAAACAATTTTGAAGGAGAAATTCCAGCCAACCTTTCTCGCTGCTCAAACCTCACATACCTTGGTGTAGGTTCCAACAATCTAGTAGGAAAATTCCCCAAAGAGCTTACTTCATTATCAAAGCTCATATACCTTGGAATTCACTTGAGCAATTTGACAGGTGGTATTCCTCCGTTCATTGGGAATCTTCTCTCGTAAGAATTACTGTGGCTTATAATCCTTTTGGTGGAAGTATTCCAGATACCTTGGGACAATTGAAAAAACTAAGTTTCCTTGGATTGGGTGTCACTCAACTCTCTGGTATGATCCCTTCTTCCATTATAACCTCTCCTTACTACCTGTTTTTTTTTGTCCCTTATAACCAACTTCACGGTAGTCCCCCATCTTCAAATCCTCCAGCTATATGGTAACCAATTTACTGGACCTGTTCCACTTTCAATATCCAATTCTTTAGAACTAGTAAGTTTTGATGTGGGAGAAAACAACTTCAATGGGAAAATAACAAATGATTTTGGAAGCCTACAGAATCTCAGGGAGATATAACTATATCAGATAACCATTTCAGAAGTGAGGAACCTGATGAACTAGCCTTTCTTGGTTCTTTGGTCAATTGTAGCAATTTGGAAAAGTTGAGTATGAGAAAAATCAATTCAGAAGCGTATTACCAGATTCTGTGGGCTATTTATCAGACCATCTCTTTTTTTTTAGCTTGACAAAAACCAAATCTATGGAACTATTCCTTCAACAATAGGTAATCTTGTCAACTTGGCTTTGTTAGGTATGTACAGCAACCATATTACCGGAGAAATTCCCCTGAGCATTGGTAATCTTCAGAAGTTGCAAAGGTTGAGTTTTGACAATATCAAGCTCTCTGGAAAAATTCCAAATTCCATTGGAAACTTGTCATTGTTGATTGAACTTTACTTGGCGGGCAACAGAATAGAGGGGACCATACCCTCAAGTCTTGGTAACTGCCAAAACTTGTTGCTGCACTTATTTCAAAATAACTTGAGTGGCACCATTCCTGGAGAACTCTTGAGAATCTTGTCTTTATCAATTTCATTAAATCTAGCTCAGAACCGCTTGTTTGGTTCCTTGCCTGCTGACATTGGAAACCTCAAAAATTTAATGGAATTGGATATTTCTGAAAATGGGTTGTTGTGTGAAAATTTCTTCCAAGGATCTATACCTCTTTCATTAGAAACTTTGAGAGGGATTGCAAATTTTGATCTTTCTCATAACAACCTGTCTAGCAAAATTCCAACATTCTTAGAAAAATTTGCCCTACAAAAACTCAATTTTTCATTCAATGGTTTTGAGGGTGAGGTACCAATGAAAGGCGTTTTCACAAATGCGAGTGCAATATCAATTATTGGAAATTATAGACTTTGTGGTGGTATTTCTGAATTACAACTACCCAACTGCATCACCCAAAAATCAAAGCATAAGATGCCTCTTTCACATATTTTACCAATTACAGTAGCTTTTGTACTTGTAGGAGGAACCCTAGTGTCTCTCTGTATAATTTATTGCTTCAAGAAGAAAAGAACAACTCATAATACAATTCCATTGTTGAAAGAATCGTTCTTGAAAATCTCTTATGAAAAACTCTTCAAAGCAACAGATGGTTTGTCTTCCGCGAATCTGATTGGTTTTGGTAGTTTTGGCTCTGTATATAAAGGGATTCTTGATCAAGATGGGGAGTTTGTCGCTGCTGTCAAAGTACTTAACCTTCAAAACCGTGGAGCTGCAAAGAGTTTCATGGCAGAGTGCAAAACTTCAAGAAATATTCGACACTGAAACCTGGTCAGGATCATAACTTCTTGTTCTAGTGTTGATTTTCAAGGAAATGAGTTTAAAGCTCTAGTTTATGAGTTCATGCCTAATGGGAGTCTAGAGGGATGGCTGCATTCAAGTCCAGAAACTAATAATGGGCAAAATGAGCACCGGAGACTCAACCTTCTAGAAAGAATAAACATTGCCATAGATGTAGCTTGTGCACTTGATTATCTTCCTCACCAATGCCATACACCGATCATTCATTGTGATTTGAAGCCGAGTAATATCCTTCTGATCATGACATGGTTGCCTGTGTTGGAGATTTTGGCCTAGCTAGATTTTGCCCAGAGCTTACCATTCCTAATCAAAGTAGTTCAATTGGAATAAGGGGATCCATTGGATATGTACCTCCAGGTAACAAATTCTCTTTACCCTTCTTTTACTTTGACATATGCCTATTCTAGGATGAAAATTTAAAGTTTCAAACAAAATATAAGTTAGCTATCAAAGTTTCAAGATGGGGAATTTTGCTTGGTTACCTTAAGACCTAGTCCGTAGCTAGTCAACTGTTAGTCATAGAATTAATATACGGTTATGTTTTCCATTGCTAAAACTAGGAATATGTATAATGTACTGCTTTCATATTATTATTTTGACATTCTCATATACTAGATTTGATTGTTCCTTTTTTTTTCTTTTATAATATTTTTGTTTTTAGGCAAAACAAATCGTTAGGGGTTTTCAATGTGACCTGTTTTAATGGCAGAGTATGGTCTTCGAAGTGAGATGTTAACTTATGGAGATGTCTATAGTTAT
Organism: Camellia granthamiana; assembly: GCA_036172215.1. Classification (NCBI taxonomy): domain Eukaryota; kingdom Viridiplantae; phylum Streptophyta; class Magnoliopsida; order Ericales; family Theaceae; genus Camellia; species Camellia granthamiana. The sequence continues at coordinate 150,278,615 of CM069903.1, forward strand.
GGGATCCTATTATTGGAGATAATAATAGGGAAGAGACCCACTGATAGCATGTTTGAGGAAGGCCTTAATCTTCATAGCTTTGCTAGGATGGCCTTTCCTGACCATGTGATGGAGATTGTAGACCCGGGGCTCCTAGACAATGACGAAGCAGTGGCAGGAGCAACAGCAGCAGCTACTGCTGCTGGTGCCAATAATTGGGAATCAATTCATGAGAACAATGGTGATAGAATGGGGGAATGTCTAATTTCCATAGTAAAGATTGGGTGCCAACAATTGGGAATCAATTCATGAGAACAATGGTGATAGAATGGGGGAATGTCTAATTTCCATAGTAAAGATTGGAGTGGCATGCTCGATAGAGTCACCACAAGGTCGAATGAGCTTAAGCAATATCCTTCATGAACTTCATTTGATCAAGAAGAAACTCCTTCAAGATGAACTTTCAACAATGTACAGAATTGATCAGTTCTTGCTCAATATTTTTAACTTCTTTCTTCTATAGAATCGCACCTATTGTTTCTGTTGCATTGGCATTGATCCTCCATGATTTGTCCTTGTTAACAGGAAGCCGCAAAGATAATTGGACAATGATAGGAGCAAGCATGGCATGTTTTCTATTGTGAGATTTCATATTAGTTTGTCATTTTCCAATCAAATAGAATTCATGACTATTAACCAGAATAGTTTGACAGTGACATTTTTTAAAATCTAATCCATGTTGATTGAATTTTTGCTTTAAATTAATAAAATCAACACTTGTCATGTCCTTTTGTAGTAAATTAATAACATTTTTTTTCTTTGTATAGTATTCTCTAAAATATTGGCAACCATGCCCTTTTGTGGGTATTCTAAAATACTCAATTTGATTAATGGTGATTTAAATTATCAATAATGCTATCATGTGCTTAAACTGAATGAATTATGTTAGCACCTGGAACCAATCTAGATTAAAACTTGTTATATCATTCTATATTAATTTTCTATATAATGTTTGTTTGAATAGCATTACTCTAAAAATATTGGCCACCATGCCTTGTGTGGATATTCTAAAAGATTCAATGTGATTAATTTATGTGTTTGAACTACATGAATTATGTTAACCACCTGAACCAATCTGGAATGAGTTTATATTTATGCCCTTGACATCTCATTTTTGCTCTTTGGTAACTTTACAGGACAATAAAGCTTGATGCTTGCCAAAGCTGTGAGAAATGGTAAAAGCTCAGTCAAAAAGGACGAGGATTATTCTAGTACTTTTATATTCAAACTGGGAACCTATATGTCACAAGTGTATAAATAATTTGATTATCAGATTATTTTCTATCTAGTCCATGTGAGAATGATAATGTATTTACTTGTGTGATTCGAGTTTATTTACCTTTTTAATTGTTAGCCAATAATATGACTTTGTTTGTTTCACAAACTCTATATATATATTTGAAAAGAGAAAGTTACTATTGAATCCATGACAATGAAATGTAGGTGTATTCAGACTGGTGTTAAGGTCCTAGATGAACTCTTAAGAGGGGCCCTTCTATTTGCTTTTTGCTATCAAGAAATTTCGCTAGTACTCCCAATTGAGATTGGATAAAATTTTGTACTTTTTACTTCTTTTTTTTTTTTCCGATTCGGAAATATACTTCCTAAGAAGAATGGCTATGTAATAAAAAATCCACACAAATTCACAATGACTAATATTTGCAAATAATATATGTACGGGAAAGAGATTCACCTTCACGTATAATCCTGTTGATCAAGCCTGTGTTCTTCTGCACGTCGTCGTTCTGTCACCTGAAAACTCAAACTTGAACTGGCCGACGGGTGTGTGCCGGAAAACCCCTCCGATGCCTAAGTCAGTAAGCAAGACAAATAGGCAAAAGCTCAATGTAGTCAGGGAGCAAAAATTGCATTACCTCTTCATAGGTGATATTGGTGAGCTTATATAGGTTTCGAGTGGCACAATCCTAGTAGGACTCTAACTCCTCCATGTAGAGTCCTCCTAGGATTCAAATTCTTGGAAGATAATGCTTATCCTCCAACACCCCCCTCACTGCTTAAACCAAGTGAGATGGTCCTTCTTCGGCCGAACTTCAAGACGACCGAAGTAGCTGTTAGTCCGACTGTTACAGGCCTTTCTCTTACCTCGGCTTTCCATGCTAAGGCCGAGCTATCCATAAGGAGTCGAACCGAACTATCTCCAAAGCCAAGTCCATAAGATGACCAAACATACTTCGGTTTCCAAATGCCGAGACCGAACTAACACCGTTGCACCAAACAGGCAGGTATGACCGATCTAACTTATAGTTCGGCTCTTCTATCCCTCGCCTCTACTCCGGTTCCACATGCTAAAACTGGGCTATCCGTAGAAGTGTCGAGCCGAACTAACTTAAACGGTCCCGGAAAAGCTTCTATTGTACTCCGGTTAGAAGACGCGACCGGACTCATCCCAATGTGCTGAAACCGAACTACACCGTGCCCATCATCCAACCGGACTAACCGTAGTATCCCTTTGACCGGTGCGCCTAATATCTTTCGTATTTGGGCCTGTCTCGGCCCAACTCCCAGCTCGGCCCAATTTAGTATAAATTACCCTCTCAATTGCCCCTTAATTCCATCTGCAAAGCATGATAGGGATTACTCGTCTTCCAGCCGAGCTAGAGTCCTAACCTCTCCAGCCGAACTTAAAAAAACACGATAGCCTATCCAGCCGAGCTAAGACCCAGTTAACTTATCCGGCCGAGCTAAAAACCCTTTAGCCTATCCAGCCGAGCTAAACTTGAGCCGTACTGTGCGCGTCCGGTCAAAACGTCTCTTCAGTTTGCAGAAACTGAATCGATTGTCCTTCCAATGACACGTGGCAGGCTCGCATTGGCCAATCCCAGCTGTCGCGCCGCCCTCGTACTCCGAAATTTTTGAATAGTTCCCGCCTTTACGGTTTCATCAAAACAAAAACCCCTTATTTCATTTAGAATCACACCATTTCAACAAGCTATTCCCCTTCTCTCTCACAAACTTCTGAAATCTCCACTATTCTTCAATCTTTCTGCAACTTTGAAGCTCGTGTTCACTTGATTCCTTCTCCAGCTCGTCCTCTATACCAGGTAAGCACACGAATCTGTTCTTTGTTTCCTATGCTTTTGCTTTTGTTCAATCCATAGCAGTCTACTTCGCGTTTGGTGTTTTTGCAAAACACTGTTTTTTGCTTTCTGGAAAAATTTTCTTAAGAACACTTTGAATATCAATTTAGCTTGTAGAACACCTTTTTGATCTTTAACCATACTTCAACCGAACTAGAATACTGTTTTTGCTTATATAAAGCTTTAGGCGAACTGGAACCGGACTGACACTTGTGCACATCTCAGTAGCCTCAATAGGTCACCAACTAATCCACATTAGCCGAAATAAAAACCTACCGGAGTAGAAACCTTCACACTTGACCGAGCTAAAACTTCAGGGGCTAAGCCAGCATTCTCAGTTTCTAGACCGAACTCAGAAAGCTACCCCTTGACGTTCAGCCGGAATAACAAAAACCAAAAACTAGGACCGAGCTAACCAATCATCCTGCCAAACCGAGATAAAACGCACCATGTTGAAACCGAGGTAGATCCCGTAGCATCCTGTATAGCCGAAGTAAGACTCCCTTTTTCTTGCTTTGTTTTTGTAGCACGGTCGATGGTCTGTGCTTAACGCCTTGTTTCTCCACTTTGCAGACTTAGGTTGCCAGGCACTCCACTGCGCTCAACCGAGCTACTGAGCACACTCTCTCGACCGAAATAATTTATTTTTAACTTATATAATAAAATGGGGAAGTACAGATTCCTAGTAGAAACCCCAGGGGGGCTAGCCGATTTCCGAGAGGATTACAACATCCCAGCCGATGTAAATCTGACTTTGGCAGAAAAAAATGTAGATCCCTGGAACAACGAAGGCTTTGTCCCCTTTACCATACAATCCATAGTAGAGACCGGACTACGATTCCCAGTCCAGCCGTTAATCTGTGAATACCTTAGGCAAACCAGACTTTGCCCAACCCAACTCTCCACCAACACTTATCGCATAATAATGGGCATAGACGCCCTAAACCGGCAACACGGTCTGAACCTCGGTTTAGCCGAACTATTTCACCAGTACTCAATAGGATCTAAAAACGAAGGCTGGTGCTATTATCTGAGAATACGCCGAGGTCGAGAAAAAATAATAAAAAACACACCGGACAAAGATCTAAACGATGACGATTTCTTTTGGGTCTTTGGACACTTTGAAGACCTTGAGGCTCAAATCCCAGGCCGAAGAATAAACTGGAAAATGGGACAACCCGGTATACATACCTCGGTCGCCTTTCTCACTTTTCTTTTTATTTCGGCGTTTTGCTAGGAACCGAACTAACAGTTGTTTACTCTTGCAGATTCAGCTTATCTCCACTCCCAGTACAACTATCCGAACCTCGATCTTCTGCGCACCGCGCTAAGAGTAAGGGAGAGAAGTTGGGCCAAACTCCTTGATTTCAAACCGACTTACCGCTACTCCGGTCGCCGCAAAGCAAGGGTGACCGATTTTCTTCTAGAAGACCCACCAGAACCGGACCCAACCTTGCCAGAAATTGTCCTTGTCCCCTTAACAGCCGAACAAGAGATGGCTAAGAAGAACAAAATGAGGGCCATGCTTACCGCCACCTCAAGGGCCGAAGTGCCACCAACTCAGCAAACCACTGAAGCCGTGGTAGCTCTTCCTTCGCAACAGCCATCCGCCTCACGCCGAGCTAAACGCGCCCGGACTACTGAGACCGAGCAGCGTTTGGTTGATGAGGTTGATCCCGTCCTTCCACCGAGCCCCGAACTCAACCTTCAACCGGAATCTTCCGACCGAACTACGCCAATCAACAAATGGGCTCCACCCTTCGTCTTCAACAACCGAGATATCGACGAAAGTGACTCCGTTGTTGCTGACAAGGATCACCTCCTAGCCTTCAACCTGGCCCGGGGTGTTTGTCTTCCCAAAGACATGGAGCATCACAACAAACAGCTGAATACCGAGCTGAAGGCCATCCGGTCATCCACCAAGTCGATGATTTTGGTAAGCAGTACTGTTTTTTCTTTCATCAGCCTGATTTTTCCCAACTCTTAGCTCGGCTGACAAAGGAACTCTTCTTTTACAGGCCATTCAGAAGAACACCATTGCTCATGGGCAAATAATGGAACTTCGCAAAACGACGAGGCGCGCGATAAAGGACGCCGAAGCCAGGGCGGCCGAGCTGGCATCGTCCAAACAAAGGTCGGCCGAACTGGAGGCCGAGGTAGCTCGCCTGACCGGGCTGGTCACCTCGGCTGAAAATGACAAACAGCGCGCCGTGACCGAAGTTAAAGACCAATATTTGTGGGAGGTAAACAAGAAGAACGCCGAAATAACTGAGCTGAAGCAGAAGGCTGAGAACGCTTCCAAAGAAGGTTTCAAGGAAGCCGAAGCTGGCTACTCTCTGCAGTGCGAAGCTGCGAAGGATTTATTCTTCAAGAGTGGCTGGCGAAGTGCTGTGGAGAAGCTCGGTTGTGGACCCGAAACCGAGGTCTACAATGCTCCCGAGTACTTTATTCCGGCTTCGCTGAAGGAATATGCTGACGAGATCCAGAACCGGTTTCTTGGTTCATCTGATGAGGAAGATGATGATGAAGAAGAAGCAACTGAGACTCCGGCCATCCAAGAGCAAGCCGGCGCTCAATCAGCTCGGTTGGATCCAGTTGTTGAAAACGCGGCGCCCGAACTTCCAACCGAGACTACTCTAACAGCAAATGCCGGAGTAAGTGCTGACCTTGGGGCCGATCTGGATGCCGAAATAGATAACCTGTTTGATTGAACTTGTACTTTTTTCTTTTTTTTTGTCTTGAACTCTGTTGTAACCGGGCTACGGCCCCACAATTGTACTTGGTTTGATCTTTAATGAAAAATTACCAACTCTTATTCTGGTTCTACATTTGCATGCTTGCACCTGAAATGAACTTTCCATGTGATCATTTGCAAACTCTGATCTCGGTTCCAGCCCTCTAACCTATTAGCCAACCACTCTTTAGCCGAGGTAATTACTTCGGCTGAAGAGTACAAGGTGTTGGTTTAATCCAGCCAACCACTCTTCAGCCGATATAACTTACTTCGGCTGAAGAGTATACAGTGTTGGTTTAATCCAGCCAACCACTCTTCAGCCGATATAACTTACTTCGGCTGAAGAGTATACAGTGTTGGTTTAATCCAGCCAACCACTCTTCAGCCGATATAACTTACTTCGGCTGAAGAGTATACAGTGTTGGTTTAATCCAGCCAACCACTCTTCAGCCGATGTAATTACTTCGGCTGAAGAGTACAAGGTGTTGGTTTAATCCAGCCAACCACTCTTCAGCCGATATAACTTACTTCGGCTGAAGAGTATACAGTGTTGGTTTAATCCAGCCAACCACTCTTCAGCCGATATAACTTACTTCGGCTGAAGAGTATACAGTGTTGGTTTAATCCAGCCAACCAATCTTCAGCCGATATAACTTACTTCGGCTGAAGAGTACAAGGTGTTGGTTTAATCCAGCCAACCACTCTTCAGCCATACCCATACTTCGGCTGAAGAGTACAGAGTGTTGGTTTAATCCAGCCAACCTCTAAGTTGGTTTTTCCAGCCAACTTAGAATAAAGTGTTTGGTTATTCCGGCCAAACGTCCTGCAGCCTGGATCCTTATCCTGGGCTTAGGAAGGGTGTTGGTTTAATCCGGCCAACCACTCTTCAGCCATACCCATACTTCGGCTGAAGAGTATAAAGTGTTGGTTTAATTCAGCCAACCTCTAAGTTGGTTTTTTCCAGCCAACTTAGAATATAGTTTACACTGCTTCTATCCTATCAAAACTATCTTTTACAGAAAAAACAACCATGCTGGAAAGAATCGACTTGTTTTATTGAGAAAGGAAAAAATTACACATTCGTGAAAGAGAAAAAACTAAAAATAAAATAACTTAAGATTGGCAGTGTTCCATGGCCTTGGGATTGCTTTGCCGTCCTTATCTTCCAAGTGGTATGCCCCTTTGCCTGCTAAGCCGACCACTTTGTAAGGTCCTTCCCAATTCGGCCCCAACTTGCCATCTCCTGGAATCAGGGTGTTTCCCATTACTTTGCGAAGTACCCAATCGCCGATCTTGAACTGTCTGGGATACACTGTTTTGTTATACTTTCTAGACAACTCTTGTTGGTAGGAGGCGATGTGAACCGGAGCTCTGTCTCTTCTTTCTTCCGCAAGATCAAGTTCCAATGCTATTGCTTCGGCGTTTAAGTCTGGATCAAAGTTTTCACTCCGAATTGTGGGGAGACCGACTTCTAATGGGATGACCGCTTCCATGCCATAAGCTAAGGAAAATGGTGTTTCTCCTGTCGATCGCCGAGGCGTGGTGCGGTAAGCCCATAAAACATGAGGGAGTTCTTCTGCCCATTTGCCTTTAGCTTTCTCTAGTCTTTTCTTCAGTCCATCCAAGACTACCTTGTTTGAAGCTTCTGCTTGTCCATTCGCTTGGGGATACGCTGGTGTAGAATTGTAGAATTCTATCTTGTACTCCTCACAAAAGCCTCTGAAAATTTTGCCATCGAACTGTGTGCCGTTATCTGAGATCAGTGCTTTTGGTATGCCGAAGCGAGTAATGATGTTCTGCCAGACAAACTTCTTCACATCTTTTTCCTTGATTGATGCCAAGGCTTCTGCTTCTACCCACTTTGTGAAGTAGTATGTTGCCGCTAGAAAGAACTTCCTGTTGCCTGGTGCTGTTGGGAGTGGTCCCACTATGTCCAAGCCCCACATTGCGAAAGGCCATGGACTAGTGAGAGGTAGAAGTTCTCTGGCAGGTTGGTGTATTTGATGCGCAAACTTCTGACACTTTTCACATTTTTTAACATACTTCTCTGAATCCGCTTGCATGTACGGCCACCAGTATCCTTGTGAAATAGCTCGGTATGCCAATGATCGTCCTCCTTGATGGCTGCCGCATACACCCTCATGTATTTCGAACAGGAATGCTTCCACTTTGCTGGGGTGCACACACTTTAAGTAAGGTCCTGTGAACGACTTCTTGTATAATGCCAAGGATGGAGAGAGCCAAAATCGCTGCGACTTTGCTCTGATTCTGTTAGCTTCCTTCTTGTCTTCTGGTAAGGTGCCATCTTTCAGGAACAAGATAATTGGATCCATCCAGGAAGGACCTAGATCGGCGCAGTATACTTCTCCTGCTTCTGGGTCTTCAATACTTGGTCTAGGCAGATAGTCGATCAAAAGAGGATGTGGGATGGAGGTATCCGCCATTGAGGCGAAACCTGCTAGTTCGTCTGCTCTACTGTTCTCCTCCCTGCCGATCTGTTCTATCCTCACCACTTCGAACTTCTTGATCTCGGTTCTGACTAGCTCTTGGTACTTAGCCATTCTGTCATCCTTTGCTTCGTAATCGCCAGAAATTTGATTTACCACCAACTGTGAGTTGCTGTAGACCATGAGTTCGGTGGCCTTCATGTAGGCTGCTGACTTGAGTCCTGCAAGAAGCGCTTCGTACTCCGCTTCATTGTTTGATGCTGGGAAGCCAAGGTTGATTGCCTGCTCCACTACCAGGCCGTCTGGAGAGATGAGGACTATGCCAAGTCCTGCTCCATGTCGATTGGATGCTCCATCCACAAAAAGCTTCCACATCTCCCCAACGAACAACTTCCAACAAGTGGAGGGATCGGATGATGCCTTGGGGTCTTCCATGCTGCCGATTTCACCATCTAAGTCCAGGCCTGCTGCTTGCCCCTTGTCATCTCGTTGCACCAAGTTTTTCATCGTTGGCGAGTCTGGACTTGGTATAGCGTGGTTTACTTCTTCCTTGTTTGTATTACTCCGGTCTGCCTTAGGACTTGGTTGAGTAACCAATACCAGGGGTTGCGTTATTCCGACGTCAACTTCTGTCCCTAGTTCGGTTGAGTCAGTCAGGTCGACTGGGCAGATGTGATGACTTCCAGGAGTGAACTCTGCGACAAAATCCGCCAATGCTTGAGCTTTTATTGCGGTTCTAGGTTGGAACTTGATGTCGTATTGTCCCAACTCTACTGCCCACTTCAGAATTCGCCCAGAAAAGTTCGCCCTTTCAAACAAAGCCTTTAGAGGGAAGGCTGTAAGGACCACTATAGTGTGAGCGTGAAAGTAGTGCGATAGCTTCCTTGCGGCCATCATCAAGGCCAATGCCAGTTTCTCCAGTGGCAAATACCTTGTTTCGGCGCCTAGCAGCGTCTTGCTAACATAGTAGATGGGCAGATGTTGGACTCCTTCTGCACGGACTAACACCGCGCTGACTGCGTGCTGTGAGACTGCCAGGTACAGGAAGAGTTCTTCTCCAGGAATTGGTGTTACAAGTAGTGGTGGAGAAGACATGTATTCCTTCAAGCTTTCCAGAGCTCGGTCACATTCTTCGTCCCACTGAAACTTGGCCTTGAGTGCATGAAAAAAGGGGCGTAGCCTATCTGACGATCGGCTAATGAACCGATTAAGCGCGGCTGCCATTCCGGTGAGATGCTGCACTTCTTTCACTGAGTTCGGTCTCTCCAGATCTTGTATTGCCTTGATCTGAGATGGGTCTGCTTCTATACCTCGGTTGGTCACCAAGAAGCCTAAGAATTTGCCTGACCCTACCCCGAAAGCACACTTCGACGCGTTGAGGCGTAACTTATGCTTCTTCAGGATCTCAAACATCTCACTTAGGTCCTTCAGGTGGTCATTCTCATCCTTGCTCTTGACCACCATATCATCGATGTATGCCTCCATTGTTTTGCCTAACAACGGCTCAAACATCTTGGTAACCATTCTCTGGAATGTCGCCCCTGCATTCTTTAGGCCAAAGGGCATGACCTTGTAGCAGTAGAGTCCCCTTGGTGTGGTGAAAGATGTGACCTCCTGGTCCGGTTCATGCATTGCGATCTGGTGGTAGCCTCTGTATGCATCCAAGAAACTCAGTCGGTTGTGCCCCGCAGTTAGGTCTACCAGTTGATCGATCCGTGGTAGAGGAAAGCTATCTTTAGGGCATGCTTTGTTGACAGTTTTATAGTCGACGCAGACGCGCCACTTGCCATTCTTCTTTGGCACTACGACTGTGTTGGAGATCCATCTGGGGTAGTGCACCTCTCTGATTGCCCCTGCTTCCAACAAGTTTCCCACTTCTTCCGCCACTATCTCGGCGTGGTGGAGTGCTGATCTGCGGGTGCGCTGAATGATTGGCCTGGCTGATGGGTGGACATTGAGTTGGTGGCAGATGAAGTTGGGATCAATGCCTGGCATGTCGTATGGAGTCCAGGCAAACACTTCGATGTTAGAGGTCAAAAATTCCATGACCTCTAACCTCTCAGCGCCGGACAACGACGAACCAAGCAGGAAGAACTTATCCGGGTTCTTTTCATCTATTCTGACTTCCACCAAGTCTTCCACAGCTTTCTGGCTCGCTGCTTTGCCGACGTCTGCGAATAGTTCATTACTCTCCGGTTCTTCCACCGAATGAACATACCCCTTCGCAGCGCGGCTTCCGTTCACTGTGACGAAACATTGCTTGGACATAATTTGGTCTCCATAAACTTCCTCTATTACTCCGGTGTCATTTGGGAACCGCATCACTTGGTGGTAAGATGACGCCACCGAGCGCATGGCGTGCAGCCATGTTCTGCCCAGGATGATGTTATAGGTGGATGGGACCTTTAACACCCAGAACTCTACTTGCTTCGTCACACTCCCTGCTTTGACTGGAAGGATGATCTTGCCAACTGGCCATTCTGGCATCGAGTTAAATCCAATCAAAGGTGACACTGCAGGTGCTAAGTCTTTATCTTGCAACTTCAATTGTTTGAACGTCTCATAATACATGATTTCGCACGAACTACCCTGGTCAATCAGAATCCGCTTGACGTCAAAATCCTTGACTCGGAGAGTGACGACTAGGGCATCATTGTGTGGGCAATATATTCTGTCCAAGTCTTTGTCCGAAAAAGACATAACATTTGTGGCCTCTGTCCTCCCCTTCTTGACGACAGGTTGGGCACTTAGTACCTCCCTCAAGTGCTCAGCTTTCTTGATCGAACCTCTGAGCTCACATACCCGCTCAGGTTCAAAAACTCCATGTATTACATTGATGATACCTTGAGGGGGAGCGTCGATTGGCACTCCGTTGGGGTTATCACGGTCCTGTGGGGCTGGCTGTGCCCCTCCTTCAATGTATTTGTCTAAGTGGCCTGCCGCCACCAACTCCTCCAAATGCTGCCTCAACGGGGTGCAGTTCTCGGTTCGGTGCCCCTTTTCTTTGTGGAAGGTGCACCGTGATCTGTCGTCATAGTCCTTCTGTGCCTCGCCTAGCTTGGCTGGCCACTTGACGAAAGGTTCGTCTCGAATTTCGCTAAGTATTCGGTAGATCGGCTTCTTGAAGACCGTGGTGATGGCAGTGCGGACTCTCAACCATCTCTCGTCTCGGTCTTCTTCGTTGTCGCGTCTTCCACGCCCATTTTTGTTCGGCCGATTTACCGCATTGACCTTTGCTGAGGCCTTCTTTTCTGGCGCTGCGGTCGTGCCAGACTTTGCTTTGGCACGGGCGCCATCCTCTTCTACCCTGATGTGCTGATGCACTCTTTCCATCAGGGCTTCCATGGTAAGAGGTGGCGTCATGGTGATAGAATCCCTCAGTCTGTTCCCAACTGGGAGTCCTCTCTTGTATTGCGCAATGGCGAGATTAGTTGGGCAGTCCCCAATCTGGTTGAATGTCTCCCAATAACGACTGTTATATGACCTCAGGGTCTCTTTTTCGCCCATGTCGATGGAGAGTAGCTGGTCGATCTCCACCGGAGTCTTAGTGTTTGTTCTGAATCTTGTGACAAATGCTTCTGCCAATTGCGCCCAGGAGGCTATGCTGCCCTCTGGGAGTTTCTCAAACCAAGTCAAGCCCAGGTCACCAAGGCTTGAGGGGAACAAGATGCACATTAAGGCCTCGTTCCGCCGGTATACAGCCATGACCTGGCGGAAGTGGCTTAAGTGCAAGTAGGGGTCCGTCTTTCCCTCATATGTGGTGAACTTCGGCTGTAGAAAGCCTGACGGTAAAGGCGCGTTCTCAATTGCTGGGACAAATGGTGAGGTCTGCAGCCTTGCCAATACTTTGTCCGTTGGTTCGTAGGCCGGGCGCGGTTGTGGCATTCCAACCTCGACGCTTCCATGCGTCCGAGGAGCCAACCGCTGTAAGGCCGAAACTCTATGTGGATCACGCGCCCTGGCATCCTCCCTGCATCGTGCCTTTTCTTCTAGCACGGCTCGTAGGTCGGATGACCTGGGTAACTCCGTTTGTCTGGACCTTGTTTGGTGCGTATGCGAAGGCCAGTATGTGCTTCCTTCCGTGTAAGACCTTTCAGATCTCGCCCTCTCAGACATGGAGTGACGAGTTCTGGAAGATCTTGATTGCGTATCGCCTGTCCTGAGGCTTCTCTCTTCTGCCTGGGAGGGTGTAGAATTCCTACTACGACCTTCTGAGTGGCGAGGGGGCGTCTTGTTCGTGCGCCCCTCTCCTGTCGCCACTTCTTTTCTTTTCACCTGGCGTTTGAGAGCTTCCATGTCTGCTGCCATCCGCCGTATCAGCTCGTCTTGCGCTTTGACGCGATCCTCCAAAGCCTGAGGATCAACCCTGCGCCTTTGTCTTTCTGGGCTTTGCGAACGAGAGGGATGAGGGCTGCTATTCCTCCTTCGTCCCCTTGCATCCCTTCTGGAATTTTGCCTTTGTGGTTCCAGGTTCGCCATGGGAGGGACCAAAGGTAGGCCTTCGCGCCTTGCACCTCCGTCTGGAGTTTGTCCGTCAATGGCGGACTGAGGCAGTTCTTCATTGTTGGCCATCGAATTTTGAGAGAAAAACACTTGATCAAGAGGTTGTTCTTGTCTGTTCTTCCCACAGACGGCGCCAATTGTACGGGAAAGAGATTCACCTTCACGTATAATCCTGTTGATCAAGCCTGTGTTCTTCTGTACGTCGTCGTTCTGTCACCTGAAAACTCAAACTTCAACTGGCCGGCGGGTGTGTGCCGGAAAACCCCTCCGATGCCTAAGTCAGTAAGCAAGACAAATAGGCAAAAGCTCAATGTAGTCAGGGAACAAAAATTGCATTACCTCTTCATAGGTGACATTGGTGAGCTGATATAGGTTTCGCGTGGCACAATCCTAGTAGGACTCTAACTCCTCCATGTAGAGTCCTCCTAGGATTCAAATCCATGGAAGATAATGCTTATCCTCCAACACCCCCCTCACTGCTTAAACCAAGTGAGATGGTCTTTCTATGGCCGAACTCCAAACGACCGGAATACCTGTTAGTTCGGCCCTTACTATACTCTCCCTTACCTCGGCTTTCCCATGCTAAGACCGAGCTATCCATAAGGGAGTTAAGGCGAACTACTTTCAGAACTAAGGTTACCTCGGTTTACACATGCTCCGACCGAAGTAACCGCTTTAGACCGAGCTACACACAATACATTCTCAACCGGAGTATACCAACCAGACCTCACTTCGGCCGGACTAACCACCATGGCTACGACCGGACTAACATCAAAGCATCTTATTAAGACCGGTCTACCGCCACTTCGGACCGGAGTAACTCTACTCCCTTCTGGGACCGGAGTCACCCTACCTCTCTTTCGGACCGGAGTAATTCTACTTCCACTTCGAATTGGGCTTATCTCGGCCCAACACCTAGCTCGGCCCAAGTTATTAATATAAATTACCCTCTCAGTCTGTATTAATTTTTCAATTAAAAAAATTAAAAAAATTGATTTGATATTAAATATACTCTTAACCAACTAAATCGAACAGTTTATCCCTTTAGATTTTGGGTAAGAGAAAGAGCAATAAAAGAAAAAGAATAGAAATGGGTTTCTTGGAAATATGAGAGAGAAAAGGGTCGAGGAAGGAAAAAACCGCTTTTCTAGACAAGGGAGAAAAAGGGGCCATCTGTGAATTTTATAAAAAGTCAAAAGTGAATTTTTAATTTATATTAAAAAAATATTTGAACGTCTTACTTTTTGTGATTTAAATGGTTTAAAATTGTCAAAACGACATCGTTTTGACAATTTTGATGTTGTTTTGTACTCAAAACGACGTCGTTTTAGCAAATTCGAGCTATTTAAGCTACAAAAATTAGGACTCCCTACCATTACTATTTATATTATACTATATTATTTTTTATATTTTTTATACATTTTTAAAAAAAAATTAAAAAATTAATTTTTAATCACCTTTCCAAAACGGTAGTTAAGTCTACGCCACTATATATCTGACATTAGGAGTAGGCGTTGGATTATAATTGGTGAAAAGTTTGAAATAAGTGTCTAACCTTGGAAAAATATGTTGAGACTCCTAGGAATGGAGCTTTAATAATTTTAATGTGTATGAATTTTATTTGATATGATATTTTAGTTTTGTGTATTTTTTTTTTTTTTATGTCACTAGAGTGCAATTATAATTCTAATTTTAAGGGGATGAATTACTACAGTGTGAACTTGTTACCTTATTGCGCATTAAATTTTCTAGTATTAGCCTATATGCTAACGGAATGGTTTGCATTTTGCTTATTTTCAACGACAAGTTTGATAGTACTGAGTGATAAATATAGGGTTGTTTTGAAAAATTGATTGAACATTAATTTTTTAATTTTTTTTTAAAATGTGTAAAAAAATTGAGGATTAATGTGACTTAAAATAAGTTATGTTCTCAAATTGGCTCATAGTCATGTTGTGTGCTGTGTAATAAACTGATCTCATTTGTTTTCCTTCAAATTCACCTAAAACTATTTCTTTCTGATTTTTATATTTAGTTTAAAAAATCATGTGAGAGGTTAAAAATTTGGTAAAATAATTCAATGATATAACAACCTTCAATCAAAAATCATTGGCAGTCTAATAAATATGCTTAGAGTACCGATTCGTAGCTCGAAAAATTTTCGAGCCAAACGGCTCGAATTTCAGCAGA
>CM069903.1:150293825-150398313 GCA_036172215.1 Camellia granthamiana
GTCTTTCCTTTTTTTTCTTATAAATCCAAAAGTCTCATTAAAGTGAAAATTACACAAAAGGTAGTCACTTACACATTTGGGTTTAATTTTTAAGCAATAAAAGTGGGTTTCTCCAAATGTGAAATTACACATTTGGACAATTTGCACTATAGTGGTTTTCAATTTTTTCTCGTTCTGGAACAAATCCCACATTATGAATAAGAACGTAATACTCCAACGTAACACTCCAATGTAACACATTAAAAAACTCTTTAGTGTACTTTTTCCAAACGTAACAACATAGCGCTCTAAATTTTTTCAAACGTAACACTCTAATGTAACACACAAAAAAACTATTTAATATACTTTTCCCAAACGTAATACTCCAATCAATGTAATCTCAAACGTAACACTCTAATATAATATACATAAAAACACTAAAAAAATTACTTAGTATACTTTTTTCAAACATAACACTCACAGTTTGAAATTACACACTTATTCAAAACTTACTAAGAAATTTTTGTACTCATTTTGAAATGGTTTGAAGAATCCTACATCCTGTTTTTGGACTGTTACATTGGAATATTACGTTTGAAAAAAGTACACAAAGAAATTTTTGTGTGTTACATTGGAATGTTACACTACGGAGTTTTTTTGGAGTGTTACATTGGAATATTACATTTGAAAAAAGTACATTAAGAAATTTTTGTGTGTGTTATATTGGAATGTTATACTAAGGAGTTTTTTTAGAGTGTTACGTTTGGAAAAAAATATATAATGAGTTTTTTTGGAGTGTTACATTGGAGTGCTACAGATTGAAGTTATACATTTGAAAAATCTCACATCCTTTTGGAATGTTTGAAGAATCCCATATTTCAAACCATTTTTGTACTCCTTTTCAAATGTTTGAAAACTCTTACATTTCAAGTCATTCAAAATAAAAAAGACTCCCATATAAAAACTTATCCAAAATTTGATTTTCATAAGTTGTGTATTTTACCTTTCTAGCACAACAGGGAAAAAAAAAAAAAAAAAAAAAAAAAAAAAAAAAAAAAAAAAAGAAATAAGAATATAACTGTAAATTCAATTTTCAAATAATATATTAAATCTATATTTTCAAAATTAATGAGACTAATTGATCTATAAAAAAAAATTTGGGACTAATTGGATTACCATTTATCAACAGGGGATTTATAGATAAATTTTCCTATATTTTCAATTTTTCTTTTATATTTAGAGGTTGTTTGGGATGACCTAAATAAGTATACTTTTTGTCTTTTTATAAAAAGATGTGTAAAAAAATAGAGAGTTGATGTGATGAAAAAAAGATAAAAAGATGAATTATTTAAGGGATGTCAAACCACCCTTTAAACAGAATTATTTTTAAAAATATCTATCTTTTGTAATTGGTTAAAATGGTTACTCTCTTCTCTCTCTCTCTCTCTCTCTCTCTCTCTCTGCATACCTTCTGCCTCTTCCCCGAGCTCTGCTCCTCCCTCGGGCTCACCATTGTTGAACTTAAGAAGAATCTGGTTTCTTTAAGGAAGTAGGTTTTTTCTCTATAATCTTCTGATGAAACTCTGAAACACCTACGTCCTATTGATTTAACTCTGAAACATCTAAATTCTCATGGATTTATGGCATTTTCTCATGGAATTAGGGTTTATTTGATTTAACACAAATATTTTCTCATGGATTTAGGGCATTTTAATTTGATTTAACACTGAAACATCTACTTTCTCATGGAATTAGGGTTTATTTGATTTAACACTGATACTTTCTCATGGATTTAGTGTATTTTAATTTGATTTAACACTGATTCTCATGGATTAAGGGCATTTTCTCATGGAATTATTCAACACTAAAACAACTGATTTCTCATGGAATTAAGGCATTTTTAGTTCCACGATAGTTCTTGAAGGAAATTCTTATCAATTGGTATGGTTCTTGAAGCATTTTAATTTAATTTTTTTTAAAAATCTTTTAGCAATTAAAATATTAGTATGATTACAAACAGTGTTACGAGAGAAGAAAATAAAGGTAGATAGTGGCTGGTGGTGAGGTTGGGTTGCTAGAGAAAAACACTCCGAATTTTAGATGAAAAAGTCTTTTTTCTGATTTGTTTGGTGAAAATTTGATGGGTTGGTGAAGTTTTTTGTTTGCCAATAGGTAAAGGAGATATTATTATAGGTCATCAAAGTTAATCTTGACACACCATAGAGGGATGTGCCGATCCCAAATGCAAGATTCCTTAGCAGACAGAGCCTGGAATTGGGATAAATTATTTCTTTTTGAATTGTCAAATTAAGGCGCACTGAATTGTCAAAATTTTCTGGTGATGTGAGTGAAGTTATTTTTCTTGTTTGTTCTTAATTGTAATAGTTGACCCCCTACATGATTTATGCACATGCTTGCGAAAGATGTTATGCATTAACACATTCTTATGTTGCAAGCTTGCAGAATCAGGGATGAATTATGAACTTATCCATATTGTGTTTTGTATATGATTGATTGTTGAAGTCCATTTTCCTGATTTAGATATGATTTCTGAAGAAAGGGTTTGATTATTATTTTCATTAACGATTTCGTTGAGAAGTAGTTGTCAATAAATACATTCTCACTTGTCCATGGACACTTTTGATGCTTTCCTTTATGTTAGTTTAGTATAATAGTTTCCAAAGTGATAAAATTAAGAATATACTAATTTAAAGGGACAGAAGGGTTTTTATCTAAAAGTTTTGCTAGATTTGACCTTGATTTGTTGCGCAGCTAGTATTTGGTTAATTTGATCGAGTTTTGAGCTCATGAATTCTTTGATTCCTCTGGTGTTGGATTACAAAAGCTTGGAGACTGATTTCTTATTTCTCCACATGAGTAAACTGGTATAGAAACTACCTTTGGGTCTTTACTTTAGATTTGTTACCGTTGGTTTTTTATCATCACAAGCATGATGTGCTGCATTTTTGTTTGTTTGAACTAGTATCTCTATTTCAGAAACTACCTTTGTTTTTTTGGTAATGAGATGTTTGTTGATTTTGTTACAGAGCTACTCTTTTTTTAATCAAATATATTATTATTATTATTATTATTATTCAAAGTGTTGACATCACAATTTTTTTTGTTCCACGTTGGTTCTTGAAGAAAATTCATGAGAAAGTATGGTTCTTGAAGCATTTTTAAATTTTAAATTTTTTTTTGAATCTTTTAGCAATTAAAATATTAGTATGATTGATGTATACATCTTAAGGCAGGACTAGAAAGCATGATTCTTAAGTTGTGTGAAGTTTCTATTGTTATGCTTCTAATTATGCCCAAAGCTCCTCATGTTTGAATAATCGAATTGCAACGATGTATTATTTCGCATCAAGGTGGGTGTGATTGGGCAGCTTCGTTCATCTATGCTCCTCCTTGTAGGCAGGGAAGGAGACTGTTCTGGAATACTTGATTGATATGGCTAGGGAGATGCAGGACCCTTGGTTATGTGTTGGTGATCTCAATCAAGTGGGCTCTATTTGGGAGAAGCAAGGAGGAAGGGAGTGTAATAGTTCTCAACTGAATGAATTTAGAGAAATGGTTTCGGATTGTGATCTGGTGGATTTGGGGTTTAAGGGGAATGCTTTTACCTAGTCCAATAATCAGGTTGGCAGAGACAATGTTTGAGAAAGATTGGATCGTGTGACAGTTGCATGGAGGGATTTATTCCCAAATGCCTAAGTATTTCATGATATTTGCTTTGGATCAGACCAGTGCCCCTTGGTAATTAATTGTTATGTCCCATTGGTTCAGGTAGCTAGAAAATTTCAATTTGAATCACTTTGGACCACTAGTTGAAATTGTGTAGACACAGTTAAATCTGCATGGGATCATAAACAATCGGGCTCTCATATGTTTCAACTTGTATAGAAATTGAAAAGATGTCAAAGGAGGCTGTGGGCGTGGAGTGGACATGAGTTTGGAAATGGAAGAAGGCAAATAAAGAAACTTCTAGCGCAGATTGCAAGGGTCCAGACCTAAGATCATTCGAAGGAAAATAAGGACCTACAGAAGTGTTTATTTCAAGAGTTGGAAATGGTAATGAAAAGAGAGGAGATGTTTTTGCATCAGAAATCCCAGGTTCGGTGGCTTAATTTTGGAGATAGAATTCGGCCTTCTTTCATGCAACCATTAATCAATGACGTCAACAGAATCAGATTTTGCAATTGAAGAACAAAGCTGGTAGTTTACTTACTTCAGACTCAGAAATTAATTCCCATTTGTTCGATTATTTTTCGGACCTATTTTTTGGAGATAGTGGAGGAGGAATGGCTGATGCTTTAGACGTGGTGGGTTAGGGTCATTACGGATGGCATGAACTCTCTGTTGATTCGGGATGTGTTGGATGATGAAGTCAAGTTAGCGGTTTTTCAGCTGGGTTCCTTAAAAGCTCCTGGGCCAGACAGATTTCCTAGTTATTTTTATCATAAGTATTAGGACACTGGGGGGCCATCTGTGTATAAAGCAGTGGAGAGCTTTTTTCAAGGGGGACATTTGTTGAAGGAACTCAACCATACAAATTTGGTCCTTATTCCTAAAGTTCAGGCTCCGGAAACATTAATGCATTATAGGCCAATCAGTCTGTGCAACTTTAGGCCTTGTTTATCATAACATAAAAAAGTCAAAAAGTCACTATTTTATTTAAGTCTCATCATCTTATTTAAATCACATCACCTCTTTACCACATCAGTTCAAACCCAACCCATATTTCATAAAAAGTCAAAAAGTGCACTTATTTAGATCATCCGAAACCACCCCTAATTTGAAGGTGATTACTAAGATTCTTGCTAATAGATTAAAAGGGATTTTGAGGGAGGTAATCACACCAAATCAATCGGCTTTTGTGTCGGGACGGCTGATACAGAATGACATTATTGTGGCCCATGAGGCGTTTCATGCATTGAAGCTTCGGAAAGGTAAGGTGGAGGACCTAGCGCTCAAAGTAGATTTCAACAAAGCATATGATTGTGTTCATTGGGGCTTTTTGAGAGCTAGGCTAGGAAAAATGGGGTTTCATTCCAAATGGGTCCAGTGGGTAATGGAATGCATTATTACAGTATCCTTTTCAGTGATTGTTAATGGGGCTCAGAGGACCAACTTTAAGCCATCAAGGGGGTTACATCAAGGGGATCCGTTGTCTCCTTACCTGTTTATCTCGTTATGGATGTATTCTCGAGATTGATTGCTCAAAGCATGCAAGAGGGGAAAATTTCTGGACTGCGGATACGGATGGGGTGTCCTACCCTCTCGCATCTGTTTTTTGCCAATGATGCAGTGCTATTTTTTAAGGCAGATGCTGAAGAGTGTCAGGAGGTTGGCAAATTGCTGAAAATTTACGGTGATGCTTCGGGGCAATCAGTGAATTTTGATAATTGGGGGTACAATTCTCAGGCAATGTTTCTCCCACTTGGCAATTGGAGATCTGTGGGCCATTAGGGATTCCAAAAATGAAGGCAAGTGCGAGATATTTGGGGCTGCCATCGTGTTGGGACCGCTCCAAGGCTGAAGCTTTTAATTTTTATGCAAAAAGGTTTTATCTAAGTTGCAAGGATGGAAGGCTAAGTTACTTTCCCAAGTGGGTCATGAAGTTCTCATAAAATCTGTGGCCCAGGTGATGGCAACCTATGCGATTGCATGTTTCATATTTCCCAGTAAGCTTTGCGATAAGTTAAGCTCCTACATAAGGAATTTATGGTGGAAAGGTGATCCTGAGGAAGGTGGAATTCACTGGGCCAGCTGGAGTAGGTTGTGTTTGACCAAGAAAAATGGCGGTTTGGGCTTCCGTGGTTTTCAGGCTTTTAATAGAGGAGATTAATAAACTATCCGGACTCCTTATTTGCAAAAATTATGAAAGAAATCTACTACCCCAACTCGGATTTTTGTCATGCAGCTAGGGGGCTGCAACCCTTGTGGGCATGGGCAAGCCTGCTGCAAGGTAGAGAAGTTCTTAATGGTGGGCTTCGGTGGCAAGTTTTAAACGGCAAATCGATTAATTTTTGGGAGGATTGATGCATCCCTTCAAATCTGGGCTTTAAATTTCAGACGGCAAGGAACATTGGGGTAGAGGTGCAGAAGGTGAGTGAGGTGATTGCTCCCGTTCATAAAACATGGGATGAGGCAAAAATTAGAACTCTGGTTGCGGATGAGGATTGTGATGCCATCCTCTCCATCCCAGTTGTGGTGATAGAAGGAAATGACACTATTGTGTGGCACCATGACTCGAAGGGCTGTCACATGGTGAAATCGGGGTATCAAGAAGCGGTGAAGCAAGCTCATGTAGGGACTAATTAACCCGGCTCTTCTTCGGATTGGTCTGAGAAGGAATGGAAGTTTGCATGGAATTTGAATTTGCCTCCAAATTTATGGAGATTTATCATAACGCCTTGGCAACAAAACAGAATTTATGGCGTAGGCGGTGTGCCAATTCCGCTCATTGCCCTGTGTGTCTATCAGCTGTGAAGTCGGTGGAACACCTTTTATTTGAATGTGAATGGGCTAAAAGAGTCTAGTTTGGCAGTGGGCTGGGCTTCAGATGTGATGAACTTAACTTGGGAATAGTTCGGTCTTGGTTTGGTAATCTCTTTGCATCCTTGGGTGCAGCGAGTTGGGGCAGGATAGTGATCTACTCAATGGTTTGGGTGGCTTGAAGCATTTGGAAGGTGAGAAATGATTACCTTTTCAACCAATACCCTGTGTGTCACGACCCCAACCCGCCCCTAGTAGGATGGTGCCGTGATGGCCAGTAACCCGAGATTACCGAAGGCCAACTTACAAAAACGAACACACAAACAGAGTATGCATAGGGGCTTGCAATTGCGGAAGCATTATTTTAAAGTACAAGAGGTCCATAAGAGCTGTGCATAGATCAGATGAGGTGGCATATACAAAATGAATTTACATCCAGTCTATAAATAACAAAACACAAGTTACATCTTGATCAAAAGGCTTCTCAGCCGACATATACAAAATGCAGGAAATACAAGCCAAGAAGCATGATTTTCAAGATTCGCCGACGTAAATACAAAAGCCGACATAAGCACAAGATGCCGACGTAAAACAGCATTGCCGACAAGAATGCAAAACAAAGCCGATGAAATCAATAATCCAAAACAAGCTTGCAACACATCTAGGTGTCGCCGCCGACCTGCTCATCACCTACATATATATATAGAGAGGGTGAGTTTGGAACTCAGTGAATGGTACTAGAAATAAAGGTTTTTGCATGAATATAGCCGAAGTCTTTCAAAACAAAACATGTCAAAACCATACAAATATTAGCCGAGATCCTTATATAGCAAAACACATCAAAGCTTTATCAAATCAAGAGATGAACCGTATTCATCTATCAAGTCTTACAAGTCTCAAGGGGTGCTTACTAGCATCGGCGAAACACAAATCGGCTATCCGAACAAACAGTTCCACGTAGTAATCCATCAGTGGCAAAACAAAGGACTGTACGATCCGTAATCGATTTAGACAAAATGGTGCTGCGAAAGTTTAGAGTCCTCCAGCACGAGGGACTTGTGTTACTTAGGCCCGTAGCCCTTTTTAACACAATGGCTTTTCCAAGAAAGGACCGTATCCTTTTAATACAAGAGACTGGTGTCACTTAGGCCCGCAGCCCTTTTTGACAAATGGTGCTGCGAAAGTTTAGAGTCCTCCAGCACGAGGGACTTGTGTTCCAAGAAAGGACCGTATCCTTTTATACCTAGTGCTGCAAAAGTTTATAGTCCTCCAGCCAAGGGACTTTCATACTTGGTACTGCGAAAGTTTATAGTCCTCCAGTACAAGGGACTTTCATACTTAGTGCTGCGAAAGTTTAGAGTCCTCCAGCCTTTCAAGGATGACATCAAAACAAAGCTTATACTTGATACATCAAAATAGAGCTAATCATTCATGCTTAACAAATACTTTCATCAAAACGAGCAAGGCAAGATTTATCAAAACAGTATAACATAGCTTTATTAAAAGCACCACTCACCTAGCTCCTCAGGTGTAGGCTCAAAGCAAAGATCAAAGTCCTGACAAATCACATGGCAAATCACATTCTCAAAACAAGCTTTACATACATGTAATGATCTCGGTACTCCCACCGAATCTAAATCAATAACAAAGCGAAACATGCTGAGAGTCAAAACACTGTTTCCCATCTCATGGAAACACACTGGGTACCATCCAGGTCATACCGAGGTCCCACACCTCCTTACCGAGGTGCGGTCCTGATGGCCACATACAAAAACAAAATCGGGGAAATCTTGGGTTTCCCCTTTGAAGAAGGCAAAGAACAAGATCATCAAGAACATCAAGAACATGCATGCTAAAATCATAACTCATTTATTCAAAAACTGAGATTTCATGCTAAGAGTTCCAAAACATGGACCTGGGTACCCATACAAGAAGACCATGAAGAACAAACACAAAAACATGATTCTTGCCGTGCACTTTCGGATCAAAACCAGACTTTTCTTCAAGAACGCATGAACATCATTTTTCTCTTTCAAAAACCAACTTCAAATCAATGCATGGCATGCAAAACAAATGCGATCATGTAATGCAGCTAGATGATCGATAAGAACAATCAGAGTAGAGCAAGAATCTAACCTCAAAACTCAAATCCAACGGTTCGATCTTCAAAGATCAAGCTCGGAACTCTACTTCTCTCTCTAAAACTCTTTCTCCTTCCTCTAGAGCTTCTCTCTCTAAAAACAAGGATTTGAGACAAAAATGATACAAAATGATACAAATGATATGTTTTTAGGCCTGCCGGCTGTCTTATCCTTCAGCTCGGACACGTGGCGGTTCCGGGTTGGTTCAACCCAAAAAGGTGACTGATTGATGAGACAAGTCTATGACAAGGCGTCCTCGACAAGCTAAGGCAAGACACATCAGCAATCAAAGACATCGGCTAAACACAAAGCTTCGGCAACAGGGTAACAAAGACATCGGCTAGGGAGGACGACACCTGACTAAGCTGTGCCACACCTTGGCCTGGGCGTGCCATATCTCGGTCTAGGCCATACCTGCCCGAGGACAAAGATCACTAGTACAAAACATCTCGGCCTCGGCTCTAAACACTTCGGCCCAAAGAGTGACATCTCGGCAAACATGCCGGGGTGAAGATGGAGGTCAACCGAGTGGTTCCAAAATAATTCCAAGTACAAAGGTTCAAAGGCGAACTAGGCTAAGCTGACCTCGGCTACACACCAAGCAAGGAACAAGATCAAGCAAGCAACACGTAACAAAGCAAGGCAAAACAAGATAACAAGATTTATAAACATGACAAGACAAGATCATACAAAAACGTATGCAAGCATGGCTAAGTCAAGATGAGGGTTGTTACACTGTGAATCCAATCGAGGTGGTTGCTAAGGCTAAAAGAGAGGAAGCTGAATTTTTGGTGGCTTGCGAGGTGGACTCTGCCTTTGTGGAAACAGCAGTAGGGGCACAGGGTCATGAGCCTCATTGGGTTCCTCCTTCGAGAGGGAAATGGAAATTTAATTGCGATGCGGCAACTGACTTGAGCAGAGGCAGGGGGGCTGTTGCAGTACTTCTTAGGGACGAGAAGGGCCATCTGGTGGATGGCATCGCTGCAAAAATTCGCTTGGCAACAGCAATACAAGTTGAAGCATCTGCAGTGCGACTTGCTTGCGCCATGGCCCGTGCTATTAACTGTGCAAATGTGGAGATTGACAGTGATTGCAAAAATGTCATTCAACTCTGTGTCAGAGGGGGTTCCTCCATGGGACATTTGTGTTGTGATGAATGATGTTCGGTCAATGGCCAGCAGCAAGTGTTTGGCTTTCAAATGGTGCCCCAGAGTTGGGAACAGGGCTGCACATTGGGTGGCTTCCGCTTGTTTGCATGATACTTTGCCTGTTAATTGGGTTTTCCAGCCTCCTATGGCTTTTGTTGGGTGCCTTTAGCTCAATTCTGTGTAATTGAAGCTTATCTTGATCCCAAAAAAAATATATATATATATATATCCATTGTAGTCTTAATATCAATTTAGGAATGTAGGATTAGGTGTAAAATCAATTTAACCATGGACTACCAGATTTTGCATGTTCATAAAAAATAATAATGTAAATTCATTGAGATGTTAAATTTCTTATGGCTGCTACATGTTTGGGATTTTTTTTCCAATAAAATGATGGATAAGTGGATTTTTTCCTTCAGCAGGAATAACATATATTTTGGTCTCAACAAGTTGATTTAGGGCAGTGGATTCAATTGTTGAATTCTTTCTTTGGATTTGAATTTTTTTTATCTTACATGTATTACTCTGAGCAGTGTTAAATCAATCGCTTTGAGTGTGCTTGCTATTTCCCTGACAACAACCAACATGACATCTATTTGGGTGTCAAAAAGAAATATGCTGATAGATATTGAATCCTCCAACTATTATTACAAGAAGTGGGTTTACAATTTATTGAGTTCATAGTTTGAGCAAAGTTTATAGTTAAATTTAGATGGAGTCGTTTAATTCACAAGGAACAAATTCTTGGTAGTGTTTGTGTAGGAAATACAAAAAGTAAAAACTGCACCTATATATATATTTTTTTTCCAATAATGACAAATTTCAGCTGCATAGGTGCAATTGTTCTTTCCTTTGTCATTTTCATTTGACTAAAGACTATATGTGTGTTTTTAAATTTGTCATGGACCATTATTCATTGATACCTGAGAGTGCTATGTTGATTTCTAATGTCAAGTATCTATATTATCTTTCTCAATTGCTCCCTTGGGTGCAGAAAGCTGCAATCAAGAAGATGGATATGCAAACTTCAAAGGAATTCCTTACTGAACTGAACATATAGTCACATGTTCATCATCTAAACCTGGTAGTACTCTTATCTATCTTGTTAGTAAATATATGCACATGCCATTTTATTGTATTTGATATGGACTTTGCCGAAATTTAGGACCTAGAGTAATTGGAATTGATTCCATTTTTGGGAATCCTTTATATTTTTAATCCTCCAGAATTTAATATCATTTTATGGTAATTTGATGACCAATATATTTACATTGCGCCATTTAGCAGTAGTTGAGTCATTCGGCTTTAGAAGGAGTTGGACTTGCTCTATTTTTTCTTTGTTGGCTGCTTGTACCTAACCACCATTGTACACACACTAAGAAAAATGATATTTAGTCTACAAAGCAACCTTCACTTTGATCAACTCACACAGCACATCAAACTGGGGTTGAACACCATTAAACACACACTCATTGGTTATTGCTTTGATTGGTTATTGCTTTGGTGCTTTGTGGACTGCTCTAACTCATAAAACAAGACACTTGATCTGTGCAAATTAGTCACCAGGTCATGGACTGAGTACACACTAGGGAAAATGACATTAAATCAGAACATAGTTAATAGAATCTGTGTTTGGATTTTTAGGTGTTTGGACAATTGAACCATTGATTTTATCAACTGCATTCTCTTTCTTCTTGTGGTTGAAATGAAAAAATATAGGCTGGACCTCTCGAGCCTTAGCAAGTGGGATATCCATTAATATTTTATTTTTGTTTTCAAATAACGAAAAAATGTGTAAGTTTATTCATATGCTTCTAGCAGCTCCTGAACTAATTTTGTTATTTTTATTTAGGTCAAAAATTGCTTAGAGAGATATGAAATATGATTTAAAAAAAAAACGAAACATTCAAGAACTTTGAGTTTTCTTTAAGTTTTTTCATTTTTTTTAATTAGATTTTTATTGTGTAATTAAAGTAAAAAACCCTTTTATTCGTTAACTTTCATTGTATATATTTTCCAACATTCGACTTTCATTGATGAAATATATGAGATTATTAGCTATTCATATGTGGTCAATGTTGTGAAACAAAGGAATTTTTTGTGCGAATAATATTAATTATATTTTAGGTATTAGTTATGTTCAGATTTTAATCACGGTTTATATACTGTGATTGATAGACACATTTTGTGGCCGGATTATTTTTTTTTTATCACACACAGTAACCGTGATAAGAAATGCATATAACTGTGATCTTATCTTATTATTAATCACGGATTATTTAAGTTTAATCTCAGGTGTTATTCGTCATTAATCACACTTAAATCCGCGATCTAAATATTTATTATCACGGTCAAAACACATGATGGAATTATTTTTTAATGCAGTCAAAAAGTGTGATTGAAAATGAACCTTAACAATCACATTCTCAAAGATCACACTTTAACTAAATAACAAATGTGTGATTAAAAAACATACATCACACTTCAAATCCGTGATCTATTTATGATTTTGTAGTAGTGTGGGTAGGGTTCAAAGAAGGGGGGTCCAAAGAAATTATGTAGGTGCTAATAGTAGTTTCATTTTTTGCTCTTTCAAGTTTCATTAGTTTTTTTATAGACAAAATTAACCTTCAAACAATGGTTGGTTGGCATTTATAATTGTTTATAAAATAGTGTTGTGATCCTCTTAACATTTGTTTTGATCCTCCATGGTTTGTCCTTGTTAACAGGACAATGCGTAGATAATTGGACGATAACGGGGAGCAAGCATGGCATGTTTTCTAGTGTGAGATTTCAAACGAGCTTATTCTTTTCCAATCAAAAAAATATCAATTGAAAACAATCCAATTTTCTTAATATGGAAAATTATATTCTTATAGGTTTTTCTATAGAATGTAGGTAATATATGACTATTAACTAGAAAGATATGGTAGTAACATTTTTTAAACATTTAATCCATTTTAATAGACTTTTTGCTTTAAAGTAATAATATCAACACTTGTCGTGTCATTCTGTATTAATTTTGTTTTGTACAATTTTTTTTCTTTTGTATAACATTATTCTAAAAATATTGGCCACCATGCCTTTGTGGGCAATCTAACATACTATTAATGGTGATTCTATTAATGGTGATTCAAATAAGAGGAAATATCATTTTGCCTCCCAAACTATTACGCGTTTTTCACGTTGACTCCTATACTTCGATTTATTTCAATTTAGTACTTGAACTTTTCACAAATTGATCAATTAGACCCCTGCCGTCACCTTCCGTCTACAATTGAACGGAATGTGCTGACGTGGCACCAAAGTTCATTTAAAATTTCATTTTACCCTCTAAACTATACCTTAAAAATCAATTTACCCCCCAAATTAAAAATCAATTTGCTTCCCAAATTATACTTTAAAAATCAATTTGCCACCCATATTAGCACATTTCGTCCAATTGTGGACGGAAAGTGATGGCAAAGGTCTAATTGATCAATTTGTGGAAAGTTCAGATACTAAATTGAAATAAATTGAAGTATGAGAGTCAACGTGAAAAATGCATGATAGTTTGGAGGAAAAAATGATATTTTCTCTTCAAATAATCAATAATGCTTTTGTCTGCTTGAACTGCATGAATTATGTTAGCACCCAAAACCACCTTGAATAGTTAAATTACAGGACAACGAAGCTTGATGCTTGTCAAAGCTGTGAGAAATGGTGGAACAACACTCATTCAAGAAGGAAGAGGATTACGATTGTACTTTTATCTTCCCACATTATTTCCCATTTGGTCCATACGAGAATGGTAATGTAATGCACTTGTGTGATTTGAGTTCATGTAACCATAAAACGGTAAAGAATACCATGCAACTAAATAATGGAAACTTGAAAATAAATAAATAAATAAACAAAAAAAAAAAGAAGAAGAATTGCAGCCACAAGATTAACATTACGATAATATTATCAAAATACAAGATAATTAGACACGTATTTTAAAAGTTCAGGACTTTTTAAAAATAAATAAATAAAAGTAAATTAAGCAAGGTCTTAATTGTTGCACATGCATTATTTTTTGAACCAGCCAAAAAAAATGTAAAGAAAATAGGGAAGATTTTTTGTGCGTAAATTAAACTAAGGTGAATTACACTTTGCACTCTTGTACTTTATACCAAATCTCACTTTGGTCTATACAAATAAAATCATGACAGTCAACCTTTTACACTTTTAGTCAAATCCCACTTTGGTCTTTACACATGAAATTGTGACAATCAACCCTCTGTACTTTTGGTCAAATCTGACTTTGGTCCCTATACAAGTACTATTGTTATTACTCAATTGTTTAAATCTTTAACATAATTTAATTATATGATAAGAATGTGACTACGGTATGAGAGTAAGAAAGAAAAATCATCTATATTTTTCACCAATACACATTTTATCCCAAAATTTACACCAAAATATGACTGTGTTAGGTTAAAATAAAATGTAGATTGTGAACAATTAAGAAAATAAACTAGGGCTTTGCATAAATTGAAATCACGAAACTCTGTTTTTCACGATAACACAGTTTTCTGTCTTCTTTCTTTCTCTTTGATATCCTTGTTGCATTTTTTAGGGTAAATTACAAATACACCCCTTGAGGTTTGCTTAAAATATGAATTGCTCCCTGTGATTTGGAAAATTACAAATGCCTCCCTGTCAAAAATTTTTATTTAACAAAATTAATTGAAAAAATGAAATTTCTAACTATTTACCTATACAATAATAAAATTATCTGAATTATTAATTGAAATAAGATTTTAACATTATTAAAAATTGTTAATTAGCTTGATGATTTGTTAATAAAAGGACCTATCTGTTATGAAATTAGAAACCTTAGGGGGCATAATGTAATTTACAGAACCACAGGGGATAATTTGTAATTTAAGTAAATCTCAGGAGATGTGTTTGTAATTTACCCTTTTTTTTTTTTTCTTTTTTCAAATTTCAAAAGTTCTACTATCTTACATTTTCGTCTCAATATTTACTATACGAACATATATATATATATATATTATAACTCTCATGTGTTTACCACGTAGGACAAAGTGTATTGGTGGAAAACACTCTGTTTGGTTGTGTTTTCAAACTAATTTTCTACTTCATGGTTTGAGTATGATGTTTGGATAGAGTTGTGGAATTAATTTTCCACAACTCTGCAGAAAACTCTGTTTTGACAGAGCGCGTTTTTCAATTTTTTTTTCAAAATTTGGCCTAATCGGTCGTCCAACCAGTTGACCGGAACAGTAAATTTTTATTTATTTATTTTATTTATTATTTTTTTTTCCAATTGATATGTTAATTTTTATATATTCGAAAAAAAATATTTTCTGAATTTTTTAAAATTTTTTGTATGCTTTAAAATAATTTTGAGTTTTATGTTTGGTTATGAGTTATAAGTTTTTGTATCAAGTATCAACTATCAAATGTCACATCAAATATTCCCCACTCAATTCAAAACTATTTTCAAAACTATTTTCAAAACTCGCACCAAACAAATTTTCCACACTCAAATCATAATTTCAAACCTCACAAACTCAAAATACAACTCATACTCTCAAATCATAATTACAAAACTCTACCAAACGCAACCATTTTCCTCTTTTACTCTCATTTCGTAATCACATTTTTGTCACATGACTGGATTTTGTTAAAGATTTAAAAATGAAGTTACAGAAGAGGGATATCGACACTTATGTAAGAACCAAAGTAGAATTTGAATAAAAGTGCAGTGGGTTGACTATCATGATCTCATATGTAGGGATCAAAGTGAGATTTGACTAGAAGTATAAGGGATTGACTGTTATGATTTCATGTGTAGAGACTAAAGTAAGATTTAATATAAAGTACGGAAGTGTAAAATATAATTTACCCATACTATTAATATCTAAAGTTTAAACCAAGTATGACTTTAATTTTCGCAATTTTTATTTTCGTAATTTATATTTTATATTTTGAATTTCGTCACAGTATTGTCCCGTTAGAATTTTGGACGTGCAAAACTATAACTACCTCAATGAACCCTATAAAATATACTATATATTTTTAATTGTATTATGCTTTTTTAGTTTTTGCACGGGATTTTTTTTTTTTTTTTTCATTTAAAATGTTAAGAAAATGTAATGACAAGGACCAAAGTGAAATTTTGCTTAAATTAAAGGGAACCAATCCATGTAATTTTACCCCGATAAAAATAAAAAATAAAAAAAATTTCATGTAATTTTACCCAGTTTTGGTTTGACGAGATCTGATGGTAATGCAATGGTGCCAATATGGTCGTTCGACGATTGCGGTGGTTCAATGATAACTGAATCAGATCTGGGTTACGGTCATGGCAGCGGCAGGACGGTGGACAATGGTGGCTGAATGATGGTCGACAATGGTTGGATGGTGGTGGTGGTGGCCACGGCAGATGAGCTGCTCTTGGTTGGTGGCTCTCTGCAATCGTGATGGAGAAAAGGAAGAAGGTAATAAAATGGGGAAAAACGGAAAGGAAGAAGGTAATATCGGTTCCTTTATTTTGAAGTAAGTTTACTTTGGTCATCGTAATTTTAATTTGAATAATTTAATTTTTACACTTTGAATTTTATTAACATTTGAACAAAAAAAATCATGGGTAAAATTAAATGGATCAAAATGAAATTTCAAATAAACTAAAGGGACCACCAGTCTTTGGTCACATTAGTTTTACACAAGGTCTTTTTGTTTTCAAATTTTTAGAGTAAATGATGGAGGAATCACATTTGTAACAAAATTAAAATTATATAGATCAAATTATTTAAATTAAAATTGAGAAAACTAAAGTGATATGAATGTAATTTAGCCTAAATATATGTATATATATTTGTATTTATAGAATCATAAGTGTAATTAACCCAAAACAGCATGTAATCTCCTCCTCCAAGTCTTGTGCAAAATGCGCTGGAGCTCGTTAGTTTCCAACAGTTTTGCACAAATAATCTCTAATGTTTTAAATGTTTCAATTTAATCTTCAATTTATTAATTTTGTCACTAAATAGCCTTTACGTTTGTTTTTGCCTATAATTGATAACAGAAGTGAGGACATTTTTATCAAATCACCTATGACACTAAATAAGTTAGGAATTAAATCGACACAATTGAAAACATCGGGGAGCAAAATGAAACTAATCACACATTTTGAGATTTTTTTTCTCGTTTCGCTGATATTTAAATGTAATTTGATGAAAATGCCCTACTTCCATTATTAATTTTAAATGGAAACGGAGGTAGAAACCATTTACTACAAAATTAATAGATTGGAAATCAAATTGGCATATATAAAATATCAATGACCAAAATGATACAAGACACATACTAATTAACCCAACTCAAAAATGAAGTAAAATGTGCATGATTGATGTTATGTACTAAGAAAAATATTAAAAACATATATAAATTTTGAATTCGTGGTGTAGATTTAAATTTGGTGTCATATGAATCACACTCAAAATAAATCATATCTACACATTTCAAATTCTAACACTTCTTTTGAATGGGAAAGTCTACAATGTACAGTTGGCTCAACCAATGTGAAAGTAAGGCTGTTATTAAACATGTAATCTCTTCCAGAAAGGAGATTATTAAGACAAAAGTATTACATTCCAATTGATTACCCCATAAATTCATCTCTTTCAATGTATTTCAGATCCTAAAAGAGTGTCTTTGATGAATTGCAATTTAGATGCAACATCATTAATCTCCATTCTTTCTCTAGGCAAATCTGAAGAACAATTGACTCCAATTTCAAGTACCAAACTCAAGCACTCCACAATCTTTTCAATCCTCATGAAGTTTTCTTGTTCTTCTCCTTCGGTCTGAAAAAGTATTGGGTCTAAAATCTCTAATACACTGCCAGGCAAAGCCTCTTTGACAAAGCTATGGAAGCTTAAACCATCTTTAAATATTTCATCGGTGGGTCTCTTCCCAGTAAACATTTCTAACACGAGGATACCAAAACTATATATATCACCATATGCCGAGACCTCACTTCCCATACCATATTCTGCAAGCAAAATGCATTTGTAAAGGGCAAAACAAAATATTGGATATAAAAGACAAAAATGCTCCATAAATAGACAAAAGTCAAAGAACTGTGCATAGAAAAAATAATGTGTTGCCCAAATCACACATTTTCTTTACACTTTTTGGTGCACGAAACAATTAAGGATAAATGAAAGCATATTCACCTGGAGCAGTATAACCTATTGTTCCCCTTATGCCAATAGATCTTGTTTCACTTGTAGACAAGTCATGGGTGGCATGGTCTGCAAGGAATTTTGCTAATCCAAAATCACCTACATGCCCAGTCATATCTTTGTCCAGAAGAATGTTGCTTGGCTTAAGATCGCAGTGGACTATTGGTGTTTGACCCTATTTGTGAAGATAATTTAGGGCACAGACAATATCAATGACAATATTTAGTCTTTGAAAAAGATTTAACTTCCTAAACTCTTCATTTGATAAATCTTCATTGGGATTTGGATGTAACCACTCCTCAAGGCTCCCATTGACCATGAACTCATAAATTAGGGCCTCGAAGTCATAACCCTGATAATCTACTGTCGAACATGCTGTTAGCACTTTGACAAGATTTCGATGTCTGATGTTTCTCAAGGCCTCACATTCGGATACAAAACTCTTCAAATCTCCATGTCGCAAAAGGTTGAGTACCTTCACAGCGACAATTCTTCCATCAATAACTCCTTTGTACACAGACCCGAAACTACCAACACCGATTAAATTGAAAGATGAAAAGCCATTAGTGGCTTTAACAAGAGTTTGGTAAGACACCCTCAAGAGTGAATTTTTTGATGAATCTAAAGGGGTATCTTTTCTTCTATTTCTGAACCGGCAAAGATAGAGAACAGACCCCACGAGAGCTAGTCCTACAAGCCCAAAGGGTATAGAGAGTGCTAAAGTTAAGGCACTGTTTGATCTCCTATTTTCATCCACGTTGAAGTTGCATTTAGGTAGCTTCAATTCAGCTATGCCCCCACAGAGCTTACTGTTTCCCACTACTGATATTTTACTTGCATTACTAAATACACCTTGTGTTGGTACTACACCATCAAAATTATTAAAAGAAAGATTCAAATTCTGCAACAAAATAAAGCTCTCCAAGTACACTGGAATTTTACCAAACAAGCTATTATTTGCGAGATCCAACTCACTAAGGCCTCTCAAGAAACTCAAAGAAGAAGGAATGGTTCCGTTGAAAAAGTTGTTCCCCAAACGTAGCATTTCCAGGCTTGTGCAGCTGCCCAGAGTGCTCGGAATTTCACCCAATAATAGGTTCTTAGAGACATCCAAGTAACCGAGGTTTATCAAGTTTCCAACTTCCAAGGGAAGAGAACCACTCAATTGGTTTTGGGATAGGTCTAGATATATAGATAAGGATGAGATAGAAACAACTTGTTTTGGTATGGTACCATTAAGGTTGTTTTGAGAAAGAAACAACAATTGCAAGGTTCTACAATTCCCTAGGCTCGGAGGAATGTTTCCCTGAAAATTATTGTTTTCCAAATCAAGTTCACCTAACAAACTTAGATTTCCTAGGGAAGATGGAATTTTACCAGACAATGAATTGCTGTGGAGAATTAATTCGTGTAAATTTTGAACCTTTCCAATCTCAATTGGAATAGTACCAGTGAATTGATTAACCTGCATAAGCAAACTCTGCAAGCCAACAAGATTTACAATCCCGGGTGGAATGCTTCCGAATATCTGATTGTGGTCTACATACAACTATTCAAGGTTTCTCGAGAGATTACCGATGTATTCTGGCAACTTGCCGCCAAAATTGTTCATACTCACTTCCAAGCACTGTAAATTGGTAGCATTGATCAAAGAGAACATAAAGCTCAAGTCATCAGCTTCCCCAGATCCAAGCTGATTGTCCCAAATGCATAGCCACTGGAGGTTTTGCAGCCTCGCTAAATTAGGAACCTTTCCGGTAAGTTTGTTTTGAAGCAGTAATAGGTAATGGAGTTGAGATGCATTTGACATTGAAACCGGAATTGATCCTGTAAAATGGTTATGACCAATGTTGAAGAATTCAAGACTGGGAAGGGTGATGCCCAAGTCCCAGGGAAGACTTCCCTGGATTTGGTTAATAGTGACATCAAACCGTGTGAGAGAAGAGTGGTTGAAAAGCGAAGGAGGGATGGTGCCGGACAAACTGTTTATGCCAAGTGCGAGCTCCTGAAGATTCTTTAATCGACCAAAACCATCAGGAATGCTTCCGTCAAAGTAGTTGTTGGCTAAAGACAATATGAAAAGAGATGACAAATTCGCAAAAGGAGATATACTCCCAGTAAGATTTTTGTCTCTTATAATTACTGTCTCGAGCTTTGACAAGGATCCGAGCTCCACGGGAACTTGTTCTACCAGCCTATTATAAGAAAAATCAAAGAAAATTAGGTTAGCACAATGAGACATATTTACAGGAATTTGGCCACCAATTGAGTTTTTCTTCAGTTGCAAAATCTGCAGCCTTCGCAAACGGCCAATTTCTGCGGGAATTTCATTGCCAAAGCTATTGTTCTGAAGCTGTACTTCCCCCAGAAAACTTAAATTCCCGAGGTGTGGTGATATTGATCCGACCAGTTCCGAAGACTGTAAGTCCAAGGCAATGACCCTCTGATGCTTGCGGCCGCACATAACGCCCTGCCATTGGCAGAAGTGGATGGAATCATTCCAGGAGCTCAAAACATGGAGTGGATCATCAACTATTTTGGCCTTGATTGCCAACAATGAAAGTCGGTCCATCTCGTTCCCCATTAGCCAGGAGTTGGATATGGTAGTAGTAAAGCCGGAGTTTAGAATGCTCAAACAACATAAGAGTATTAGATGAATATGCAAATTGTGAACTAACCATGACATGCTCAAGCTTAAGCTTCGACGGCCCATTGAGCAAAGAACATGCATGACTGTGTTTTGGTGGATTGCTTTTATGCCAAGTATCTTTCATGGCCGGCTCTGGGAAACTGCCGCTTTGATCCGCCAGTTCAGGATTAAAAAATAGGGTCCATATAGGATTAAAATTTAACATAATCTTTTTTTTTTTAGACCTCAATTAAAGAGATGACCCCACCACCAAACTAAAAATATTAGTAGAACAACCCAATTACTTTACTTATCAAAATAAGTTCAACGCTTACTCTCCATTTGGTTTGAGAGATAAGAAAAAATATATATATATATATTATGGTTTCTCACCTTCTTATTTAGATACTATGTTTAAAAAAATAATTTTGATTTTTCACCAAATCTCACCACTTTTAATGAGAAACAAAACTTAAGTTTAGTGTGCTTTGGTTTTATCACCATTCTCACAATTTCTCTATTTTTTTTTCATTTCTCACCAAGCCCCTTAATCCAAATGGAGTGTTAATACCAAACCCAAAATAAAATTGCTCTAATTAATAATGGAGGGCCCAAAGTAATTATTTTATTTTACCAAATTTCTCTTCAACCCAATCGACCATTCTAAAATTGAACTTTGTCTTGATTTTCTCTTAGATGTTTTCGAATTTTGTATCATTTCAAGTTCTATTTCAATTGTTTGTTAATTTTATTTAAAAATTATAATGTCTAAAATTTGAATAGATTGTTGCTTTTTTTTTTTTTTTGGGCCAAGATTGTAGGATGTTAGTTGTTAGTAAAATAAGATTATAACTAAAGGGTCGCATCTGCTCTATCAGCTCGAACTCCTGACCTTCTACTCACAACACCCTAAAATGTAGCTACAAGTCCATTAGGCCAAACCCAAAGCCTTAGATTGTTGCTTGTTGACACGTGGATATATTAGATTGTTTATGTCATCATAATTCTTAGAAATTATTTATCCATATATGAAAAACAAAAGAAAAAATAAAAAAAGAACAAAAATTGTAAAGAATTATTTCAATCTCAATAAAGAGCTCTTGGTTCAATTTTGCAACTAGCAGTGCATGTACTATAATGTTTAAGTGATATTGTGTTACTAGCTCCATTTTTATTTGATGTTATAACCAGGGCCGGAGGGACATGGGGGCCAGGGGGTCACGTGCCTCCCGTGACTTTTCAATTTTTTTTGTTATTTTTTTTTTATTTTTAGGGTTGTTTGTGGCTTACACATAGTGCCTATATGCACAATAGCCCAATTTGACCCAAAAACACTGACACACGCATACACGCACCCCAATTTCCAAACACACTAACACACGCACCCAAACACACTGATACAACTCCAATCCAATTACTTTTTTTTTTTTGTTTTTATTCATGAGAAACCGGCAGCAAGGCTGAAATCCTAAAACCCTAAAGGTGTATGGAATTTTTTATTTTTTTAATTTATTTACAGCATTTGTTAAGTGTCTTTATATATATATATATATATTTTTTGTTTTGTTTTCTTTATCTCTCTTTGTTACTTTGCAATTTATCAACTCGCGATTCACCAGATTAGGATCACACAACACAGATTTGGGATTACACTACAACCTTGGTATCTTCTCTTCATTGTTTACAGATAACTTTATTTATGATTTTTTATTTTTAAATAAAAATTATGAGTATTAATTTATAGTTATTTGTTAAGTTTTGATTTGTAAAATTTTTTTATTTGTTATTATTTATGTTAAAATAAGAGATTTTGATATACTAAAATTATGAATCATAATTTGTGGTGATTTATATTAAAATTATGGATTTTGGTTTGTTGTTGTTTGTGCTAAAATTAGGGATTTGATTTGTGCTACAACTAAAAATATTAATTTGTAGTATTTGTTATTTAAATTAGGGACTTTCATTTAATATAGGTATATTAGAAATTTTATTTGTTGTGATTTGTGCTAAATTTAAATTTTTTGATTTGTATTAAAATTGGAGATTTTGATTTATGGGGGTTTGTGATTTTGATTATGAATTTTTATTTTTATTTTTATTTTTTAAAGCAGTCATGGAGAAATATTTCAAAAGAAAATCAAAGTTGGAATCATCTCTTTCTCAAGAAGGTTATAATTATTCTTCCGCAAAATAAAGTCGCATAGAAATCAACTTAGCAGACATTCCTGCAGATCTAGGACTACGTCTCGAATTATGGACTATAATGCTAATGATTGAGACCAAATTTGTAGGGCATATCTACAAAAAGGTCCTTGTCAACCTCGTGATCATAATTTTTCACAAAAATCATTTGGACAAAAACTTCGGCGATTTAATTAGGCTTGGTTTAGTGAATTTCCTAATTGGTTGGAGTATAGCATAGCAAATTGTTTTTATTTATATCTTTTCAAACCCGATATTGAAGATCAAGCTGGTAGTGATTCTTTTGTTGGTGAGGGTTTCTCAAATTGGAAGAAAAAAGAAAAAAATTCAAACTCATGTTGGAGGTCCCAATAGTGCTCATGATCAAGCTTTGAGTAAATCTCAAGACTTGTTAAACCAAAATCAACATATTCAAATGATTTTTTTCAAATAATCTGATCAAGCTTGAATTGAGTATCGAACCTATTTGAATGCATCGGTTGATTGTGTCAAATTTCTTCTAAGACAAGGACTTGCGCTTTGTGGGCATGATAAATTTGAAAATTCAAGTAACCAAGGAAATTTTCTTGAACTTCTTAATTTTCTTGTCGATCATAATGAAGATGTCAAAGTGGTTGTATTGAGCAATGCTCCACAAAATCTCAAGTTGACATCTCTTGATATTCAAAAAAATACTGTAAATGTGGCTGCAATTGAAACTATCAATGTGATTATTAGAGATCTTGGTGATGCACTTTTTTCTATTTTGATTGATGAAGCCTGTGACATATCAATCAAGGAACAAATGGTAGCTGTAATACGATATGTAGACAAAAAAGGCCAAGTGATTGAGTACTTTTTGGGTATTGAGCATGTTGCAAATATGAATGCTCTCTCACTCAAACAAGCTGTGGAAAATTTATTCTCCAAACTTGGATTGAGTATTTCCAGATTGCGAGGTCAAGGATATGATGGGGCTAGTAATATGCAAAGTGAGTTCAATGGTCTTAAAATACTTATACTGAAAGAGAATCCTTGTGCGTATTATGTTCATTGTTTTTCTCATCAATTGCAATTGGCACTTGTAGCCGTGGCAAAGAATCATGATCAAATTTCTTTAGTTTTCACTTTGGTTTCTAATGTGGTGAATGTTGTTGGAGCATCATGTAAACACCGAGATATTGTTAAGAGAAGCAAGCTGCAAAAGTTCCTAAGGCACTTAATACTAGAGAGCTATCTAGTGGGCAAGGCTTAAATCAAGAAACTAATCTTAAATGTGCTGGTGATACACCTTGTGTTCACACTATAGTACTTTAGTCAGCTTGGCTGGTATGTTTTCAACAGTGATTGATGTGCTTGATATGATTTCAAAGAATGGTTCAAATTCAGAACAACGAGCAAAAGCAAATGTATTGTTGGACTCAATTCAATTATTTGAGTTTGTATTCAACCTTCATTTGATGAAAACGATATTGGCTATTACAAGTGAGTTATCGCAAGCACTACAAAAGAAAGATCAAGATATTGTTAATGCCATGAATTTAGTTCAAATTTCTAAAGTACAGCTCCAAAAAATGAGAGAGAGTGGGTGGACATCTTTACTTGATGATATTTTGTCTTTTTGTGAAAAGCATGAAATTGATGCTCCTCAAATGGATGATATGTTTGTAGCTCGAGGGAGAAAAAGGCGCAATGCTCAAGAAATTATAAACTTACATCACTATCACTCTGAGTTATTCTACATTGTTTTGGATATGCAAATTTAAGAACTAAATGCTCATTTCACTGAGTCGAACACTGAATTGTTACTTTGTGTGGCATGTTTGAATCCATCTAACTCTTTCTCTAGTTTTGACAAGAAAAAGTTAATTCATCTTGCCGAATTTTATCCCAAAGAATTTTCTTCAGTGGAGCTCATAGTACTTAGTGATCAACTTGATACATATATTATTGACATGCTATCTAGTAGTGAGTTATCAAGGTTGAATGGAATTACCGATCTTGTTAAGAAAATGGTGGAGACTGGAAGAAACAAAATATATCCATTGGTGTATTTGCTCTTGATTTTAGCATTAATCTTGCCTGTTGCAACTGCCACTGCTGAGAGGGTATTTTCAGCTATGAATATTGTGAAGAATCAGTTACGGAACCGAATGGGTGATGAATGGATAAATGATAGCTTGGTTGTCTACATTGAGAGAGAGATTTTTTATGGCATTGACAATGATACTATCATCGAAAGATTTCAAAAGATGAAAACTCGTCGGGGTTAATTGTAAAAGTTTAAAATTAAAAACTTTTGTAATGAATATTAATTTTTAATGTTTACTATTAGCTCGAAAAATTATTATTATGTTATTGTTATTGATTGGGGAAGAAAAATTTTGCGATTATAATTAATAGGTGCCCCCCTCCTCCCCCCCCCCCCCCCCTCTCCTCCCCTCCATATTAAATTCCTGGCTCCGCCACTAAGTAGAGTTGCATGGGTTTTTACTTGTAGGAATGCCGAGAGTAGGAATATGATTTTAAATAACTTTGGATTACTATTTTGTTAGTGGATTATATTAGTGGACTTGGTGAATAATTTCATATGATAAGGATTGTTTATTATTTATAGATTTTGACATTATGATATTTAAAGATTTATTTTGAGTATTTTATTTTGGCGGTTTATTTGATTGGACTTTTAGCCTTGCATGCTTAGTTAGATGGGTGTCCGGCATTGCCACGGGACTTGTGGCGTGACAGAAAGAACTTGTAAGACCTATTGGTGTTAGGGGTCATCAATGGGATGGGCCAAGCTTACCCGACCCATAACTATTGTATCCACATCCCATATATATTAATAGATTTTTTAGGTTTTGACCAGTTAATGGGTTGGTACGGGGCCGAACTTATTTTTAGCGACGATTTTATTAGGACTTATTTTAAACAGGACTTGATGTGAATTAAGTCCAACTATTATGACCTATTGTTAGTTTACCCTTTAAATTTAAATTATACTAACTTTACCTATTTTATATGGATTCTATTTGACAAATATTTTTCATATATTTTTCATGGTAAATTGAGATAATTTACAAACTCAATACTAATTTTGCGTTTCACATTTTTCTTCTTAATTTTTTCAAAGGTATTACGATTTTTTTTAATGTTAAATTGCCTTTTTTTTTTTTCCTTCTTATCTTCCCTTGCATTATTCTATACTCAATACCAAATCTATATTATTCTATATTATAGATTTGTCTTTTAAATTTTATAGTAATTCTATATATGAAATTATACTTTATTTCCTACATTATTGTATATAATCACAACTCACAGGAGGAAAAACCTGCACAACCATGATACTCTCGAAAAACCTTTAAAGTTTGGATTTACTACTTGAGTTACCTTTTCAATTGTTAAACAGTAAGTTCTTTTATATTTTGACATCATATTACAGATGATTAATCACTTCACATATTGATATGTATCTATCGTTTGGATATTTTTATTATTTTTTCTTTTTGGGTTTAGATGTTGTTATGTAATTCTCCATTGGTTAGTCGTCATTGAATTTCTTTCATATAGTTGATATTTTAATATAATTAAGAGTATTTATTGTACAATCTTATAATTTAATATATATATATATCATATAAAATCATTATATGATAATCCAACTATAACATATTTATATTTAATTTTTTAAATAAATTTTATATAATTTCTATTTTACATATTTTTATTTTTCAAATGAATATAAAAGAAAATTAAATAGTTAGAATTACTTTTAATTTTATGTTACTAATTCTTCTTCTAATTTAACTATTATTTTTAATATCAAAAGGGTAAAGTACCAATAAATCCCAAAATGTGATCATGTAAACGGTTGAGTCCTTCCTTTTTTTCTTATGAACTCAAAGGTTCCATTAAAGTGAAAATTATACAAAAAGGGTACTCATTTACATATTTGGATTTAATTTTTTATTGATAAAAGTGAGTTTCTCCAAATTACACATTTGGGTAATCCGCACTATAGAGGTTTTGGATTTTCCCTCATATGGAAACAAATCCCATATTATGAATAAAAACGTAACACTCCAATAATATAACACTCCAATGTAACACACTAAAAAATTTCCTAATGTACTTTTCTCAAATGTAACAATGTAATACTCTAAAAAAGTTCTTAGTGTAGTTTTTTCAAACGTAACATTCTAATATAGCATACAAAAAAACTTCTTAGTGTATTTTTCCCAAACGTAACACTCCAATCAATGTAATTTCAAACGTAACACTCAAATGTAACACACACAAAAACAGTAACAAAAAAACTTTTTAGTGTATTTTTTCTAAACGTAACAACGTAACACTCCAAAAAAACTTCTTAGTGTACTTTTTCCAAATGTAACACTCCAATGTAACATACAAAAACTTTTCCCAAATGTAACACTCCAATAATGTAATTCAAAACGTAACACTCTAATATAACATACACAAAAATACTAAAAAAACTCATTAGTATACTTTTTTTAAATGTAATAACGTAACACTCCAAAAAAAAAAAAAAAAACCTTAATGTAATTTTTCTAAACGTAACACTCCAATCAATGTAATTCTAAACGTAACACTCCAATGTAACACACTCCAATATAACACACAAAAACATCAATAAACTCCGTAGGGTACTTTTCTCAGACGTAGTACTTACAATTTGAAATTATACATTTACCCAAAGCTTACTA
The DNA here is from genome assembly GCA_036172215.1 of Camellia granthamiana. Taxonomy (NCBI): domain Eukaryota; kingdom Viridiplantae; phylum Streptophyta; class Magnoliopsida; order Ericales; family Theaceae; genus Camellia; species Camellia granthamiana. The sequence continues at coordinate 150,321,381 of CM069903.1, forward strand.
AGGAATTTTTGTACTCTTTTTGGAATGGTTTAAAAAATCCCACATCTTTTGTTATGGTTTGAAGAATCCCACATTCTTTTTTTGGAGTATTACATTGGAGTGTTACGTTTGGGATTAGTACACTATCATCCCAAATTTGATTCCCATAGATTGTGTATCTTACCTTTCTAAAAAAAAAAAAAAAAAAAAAAAAAAAAACATAATAGAAATAAGGGTATAATCGTAAATCTAATTTTTAAATAATATATTAAATATACCTTTCCAAAATCAATGGGACTAATTGGTCTATAAGAAAATTCTTAGGACTAAACGGACTACCATTTCTCAAGATAGGATATATAGGTAAATTTTTCATATCAAGATGGGTATTTATTTTATTACTTTATTATTTAATATATATCATACAAAATTATTATATGATAATTACACTTTTATAATGCGATAGAACTAAAATTATCAAAATATACAAATAACTTAACTAAAATTAATATATATAAGTATTTAAGTAACAATTTTATAAAACGATGGCACCAATATTATCAAAATAAATAATTAAAATCATACTTTAATTTTAATTTTAAATTAAAATTAAAATTATTTTTGTATAACACACATTGTACCATCAAATATATATATATATATTTTAAAATAACCCATGCATTGCACAAGTCAACTACTAGCTAACAAATTATGACAATGATAATGTCATGTGTAAAAAATTTAGAGTACAGAAAGATATCACTAGGGGTGATAAATGAACCAAACTTGAACACATTTTGGAGCTTGTTAATGTTTTCAAACCAAGGTTGAACTGTCAATTGCTTATTCGTTTAGCTCAGTTTGATAAGCGGAAAACTATATAAAAATTTCAAACTACTGGAGTTCGGCTCGACAAAAGCTCGTGTGAGATCGGCTTGAAAGTTTAATGAATTAAGTTCGAACAAATTTTGGAACTCGTTAAACTTATCAAACCTTGTTTGAACAATTAACTGTTCTGCTTGTTTGGCTCGTTTATCACCCCTAGATATCATTAGTCACTGTCAAATTCAATTTTAATAAATTGTTTTGTGTATTTTTTAAATATAATTTACAAGCATAATATAGACAGTGATTTTTTATTTTTATTTTTATTTTAAATGGAACAGTATTGATTTTAATGAATTAAAATTGAATTTAACAGATTTATTTTTCTAGATTTATCCATGTGGGCTTGTATAGGCTAGGTTCATAGGCGGGCTTGGGTTTCCAACCTTTGTTCAAAACCCTAAATCATCTTCTATGAGATAGGACGGGCTGGGCAATCAAGCGTGAAAAACCTAAGTGATTCGTGATTAGATCAAGATTTTAATTGTTCCAATTCCCAACCAATTAAAACTCACAATCTAAATCATCAACCATGTATGAACGTGATTTAGATTGTTATTTTAGAAAACAATAAATTGACACAAACGATTTTTACATGGAAAAACCACAATTGAAGCACCTCCAATTGTGATAAAAAAAAACCACGGGCGAAATGCCACAAATCAATCCACTACTGAAGAAAGAAAGATTACAAAGATAACAAACAAATTACCCAAGTGCTTTTAGTTTGTCTTCAAATCTTCTGTATATCTTTCACCACAACCTTCGTCTCAGAATTGATTAGATTGATGTTGAATCCACAACATCCATTGTCGAATCAACGACTACACACAGCATCAAACTCCTTTGATTACTTTGTGCTTGAATCTTCGGATTCCACCGAAGAAGAATACTCTTAAAGAAGATTAAACAAACTCCTTGATGTGTGCTTATCAGAACATGAGTTCAATACTCGATCAAACGTCAAGGAAAACTAGAAAAATATCCCCACAAGAAAATCCTAAAACCCTTAAAGAAGATCTAGAAAATGTAACCCTAGATTTGGAGCAACTTGAGGTTTTATAGAAGCTGAGATCGCGAGGTCCGCTCGACCGGGGACTCTATATCGCGTGTTCCAAACTAGAGTTCATGCTTGAGCTTAAGAACTCCTACTTGAGCGTAAAAACACACCACTCAGTATATTTTGCAAAAAGCCAAAATACTGTGATGGTTGAATCTCTGCTTGAGCGCTATGTTCCTCGCTCGAGCGGGAAGACAAAAACCAAAGGAAAATTACAACCCAATAAATCCCAAGTTTGTCCACGGAATTTGACAACAAGTATGGTCCTAACAATATCCGCCTTTGTCAATTCTCGAGCAAAATTTTTTCTAAAACTTTTCCTAACAAACAAACCCACTAAAAAAAAAAACACTACAAAACCACAAGAGCTGAATGCAAATATGAAACACTTAATCCTTGAACAATCCACCTGTGGAAACAACCATACAAACCAAAACTGTGAAACCGGATAAATAACCAAATATATATCTAAACAAATGGCAAAAGTATCCCAATATCCAAATCCCAAAAATATACTCCAAATTTACTCCCTTTTTTTGTCCAGGAGAAAAACATAAGTAAAAAAGTGACAGAAAACAAGAGATAAAATTGTGCAAAGAGTATACTAGCCAAGAAAATAGATATCACGAAGCTGGTGGCTATGGAGGTGGCTGCATCTAAAGGAGGAACATGATCTGGGAAAGATGAACGAAGGACTAAGCTACTGACTCCTCAATGCGCCTGGATGAGGCCTCCAATGCTATGAGCCAAGCATCGGCGGTAGTCCCAAGATTAGTAAGCCGAGCCTCGAAGATATCCATCCGGCCCTCCAGGCGATCAAAATGTGAAACCATGGACTGCTCGAACTGACGCAGCTGGCCTCGGATAGTACGAACTGGAGGAAACTGTAAAACCCAAGTTTTGTATATAATTATTTTTGGATAGATTACTAATTAAATTAATTTATGTGGGTCATTTAGTAATATCAAGGATTTAATTATGAGATGGCATTATTAGTTCAATAACATAGGTGGGTAATTTTGTAATTTTGGAAAAGAAAAGAACATTAGGTTAAGTAGCCATCATGCCGTGGCTTTGTCTGGGAGAAGAAAACAAAATAAAAAGAGGGAAAAAGGGGGTTTCATATTTCTTTTTCCAAGATTGCGCAGTGCATCCTTAGGAGGAACGACAGTTGGAAATTGTTCTTGATTGTCCATTGACTGAGGTATTTTTGCCCCACTGTTTACTTTATGTAAAGGGATCTATTGTTTATTATATGTACATGGGTCAATAGGTAGTCAGATGGTTTTGGGAAGGGAATTTGTGTGGATACCTAAATATTGAGAGTTTGGATGCATGGAGCAACGTGTATGTGCAATTGTATGGGTTATTGGAAACAGTGCAAATTATTATATAGGTGTAGTTTTGTAATAGAATTTGGTATATTAGATAAGGGTGTTTGACTATTAAATTGAGAGATTTGATTTGATATTTCTTGTATATTAAAGCATCTCATATACGCAGTGGGTTCTTGTGGATATGTGAAAGACACAAAAATATTAATTTGTTTGAGGTTATATTTATTAGGTTCGTGCGATTGAAGTGGTGGAGTTGAGTATTTGAGATTAGTTTGGGAAATATTAGTTTAGCTGTTTGAGGTAAGTAACCCTCTATCACTGTTGGTTTATTTTTATTCCTATCGAACCGTTTAAAATCATAAATATTTATTTATAGCTTTCCTGTTCTCTTAAAATAAAATATGGGTCAAGTATAAAACAACATCGAATATTATTATGAAAATTATTTGAATATTTAGTGGAACTATTCTGAAAATTGTACTAAACGTTTATTCTGAAAATATCGAATGCTTTATTTAAAAGTTGTGTATTGTTTGAATTTTGAACATCACTCTAGTCTGACTATGATTTGGACCCTAGCCAATGGGGGTTATTTATTGGCACAGAAACTAGTTTCTTTTGGGGCTTTACCACCGGCCTATGTGTGGTTCTGGGCCTTGTCACGGGCTAAGTGACCGTAGTCACCAAGACTTGGGTTTTGTGAATCGATCATTGAACCATCTGAATATCGATCTATAATTTTGGATAACGAAATTTCATCAAGTTACCCCATTGACTTTTAATTAAAATGTATTGCTACACTGTTTATTTTCAGCTATGAAACCATCTTACAGATAATCGTGTCATTTATTGATTTGTATCAAAAATTATATTTATTGGTTATCTACTATTTATTTACTGCTTTTTGATACACTTGATCCAGCTGGTAGTGATGGTTGGTTATTTACTAGGCTGTCTAGCTTACCCTTATTTTTTTCAGATTCTGAAGAGTAGAGCTGCGCGGGATTTTTACATATGGGAGTGCCGAGAGTAGGGCTATGGATTAAGTACTTGGATTATTATTTTGTTAATGGATTTTAATAGTGGACTTGGTGGAAAATTATCATAATGTGCCAAGAGTAGAACTATGATTTAAGTACTTGGATTATTGTTTTGTTTATGGATTTTGTTAATGGACTTGGTGGATAATTTCATACGATAAGAATAATCAATTTTTGTGGATTTTAGCATTTTGACAATTTAAGGATTTATTTTGAGTATTTTACATTGTGGGTTATGTGATTGGATTCTTAGCCTTGCATGCTCACTTTTATGAGTGTGCGGCGTTGTCACGGAGCTTGGGGCGTGATAGAAACTGCTCCACCTCACCAGTAGGCTCACCTGCAGCAGCAACATCATACTCAGCCTCCTCGGCCTCCTCGGCTATAGTAGCATCCCCTGCACCTACACCAAAACTACCTACTCCAGAAGGGACCCCCCTGACATGAGACTGACTCAAAGAAATGGTCTTTTTGGTGAATGAGCGAGAAGGAAAAGCAAAGTCATCCTTATCAAAAGAGAGAACCTTAAACTTGGTGAGAAGCCGGTTAATGAGGCAACCGTAAGGAAGACCAAGGTTATTCCGCTCAAAGGTAGTGACCATTTTTTTAATGATCAAGGTGGCAAGATCGATAGATCGGTGGTGAGCAATGCAATAAAGGACAAAACCTTGCTCTTGATTTATCTCGGAGCTGTGGGTGGTCACAATGATGTTGGCACAAACAATGAGATCGAGTAATCGAAACTGAGGAAGGAGCTCATTTTGTTTGAGGTTCCACTCGAGCAAGGAAGAAAAACAACAATGACCAAAAAACCACCTTTTCTGAGCAAATAAAACCAACTCGTACTAGGAAGTGTGACCTAAAACAAACAGAGGTGAGCATAATAGCAAGAATATGACACTAAGATGGGATGATCCAGAAACCATGAAACCCGCAAACTTGCAAAGCTGACATTATGAATTACGAAATCATGAGCATATCAAAAAGAATTAATCAATGATCATAAGCTACATGGGAATGCACAACTCAAAAACAAGCACGAGAGCTCTCATAATGAATGTGTGTGTATGCAATCCTTGAGAGGCCACAGAGCTAGAGTTAATCCTCTAAGTGATCAGATGGCTAGACCTCCGACAAGAGTAACGAAACATCACAGAGAAAAGTCAAACCACTAGGAATCAAGAGGTATTTGTTGAGTAAACGCGGAGGCTCCCCCTCAATCAATGAGTCCTTTTATATTTTATTATTTTTTTAATATATTTTTTTCTTTTGTGACTTTTCTTTTCTGTGGGCACTCACTGGTGGCTTGCACGCTCAAGAGTATGCAGTCCAAACCAGAGAAGCATGAAATCAGAAAGGATGGCCTGGTTGGTGCCTCTAAGGTAGCCTTTTCCTAATGCCTGGACTTCAATGAACTGATGAAGGAACCATAAGAGTGAAAAACGATGGTAGATGGTTAAGAGACTCAATATCACCCATGATATGCCAGTATAGGTCAATTACTCCAATAATGTAAAAGATACACCGGTAGTGGTCCATAGAGAACTTTGATCACTTGTGCGGAAACCCCTGCAATAGTTTAACTCAAGAATGTGTACAGAATGAGATCATGAAGTCAATGAGCATGGGCATTCAGAATGAGCTATGAACAAAGAAGAATAAAATCTTACACGCAGCATGAGAGGTGTTCATATAAGTCTAAATGCAGGGATGACAAGAATCAATGAAAATGAGATTATAGCATCCAAGTACACATAAAAGCAATCACTCACACCCACTCAAGTAACACTCTAGTAACTGAGCACTACACCCAAGGTCTTTCTAAGAAACTCAAACCTAAGAAGATCAAGGGGTTTTGTAAAAATATCAGCTTTTTGATGCTTAGTGGGTACATGTTCAAGAACAACAAGGCCTTCTTCCACTAACTCTCGAATAAAATGATGACGAATGTCAATGTGTTTGGTGTGAGAGTGTTGGACAGGATTTTTAGAAATGTTAATGGCACTTGTGTTATCATAGAAAAGAGTGAGAGTGTTCTGGTCAATTCCATAATCATGAAGCATTTGCTTCATCTACAACATTTGTGCACAATAATTCCCTGCAGCAATATACTCAGCCTCTGCGGTCGAAAGAGAAATGGCATTTTGCTTTTTGCTACGCCAGGCAACCAAATTATTCCCAAGGTAAAAATACCCCCCAGATATGCTCTTATGATCATCAGCACACCTGCCCAGTCGGCATTCGAAAAACTAGTGATTTTAGCTGTAGTGTCAGTTGAGAACCAAATCCCATAACCCAATGTCCCATTCACATACTTATTAATGCGTTTGAAAACAATCATATGAGACTCTTTAGGACAGGCTTGGTAACGGGCACAAACACCTACACTAAATGCAATGTCAAGACGATTAGCTGTGAGGTACAAGAGACTCCCTATAATACTCCTATAAAGGGTAGGATCAACATCAGTACCAAAGGAATCTTTGGAAAGGTAAAGACTGGTGTTCATGGGAGTGCGTGTATGTTTGGCCGACTCAAGACCGAACTTTGACACAAGATTTTTGGCATACTTAGTCTGAGAAACAAACATACCCGAAGGAGACTGTTTAATTTGAAGACCTAAGAAATAAGACAACTCTCCCATCATGCTCATCTCAAACTCATGCAATCTGAAAAGTATTTAACAAGATGATCAGCAGTGGATCCAAACACAATATCATCAACATAAATCTGTGCAACAAGTATATGAGACTTAGTATGTTTCACAAATAAAGTCTTGTCCACACTACCCCTTTGAAAATCATTATCAAGAAAAAAAGTAGTAAGTCTATCATACCAAGTTCGAGGGGCTTGTTTCAACCCATACAAAGCCTTGTCTAACTTGTAGACATGGTTTGGACATTTAGGGTCCTCAAACCTTTTTGGTTGCTCAACATAAGCCTCTTTTTTTAAGTACCCATTCAGAAAAGCACTTTTCACATCCATTTGAGATAGTTTGAAACCAAGAAAGCATGCAACACCAAGTAAAATACAAATAGATTTGAGACGTGCAATTGGGGCAAACGTCTCATCATAGTCAACACCCTCTACTTGTATATAGCCTTGAGCAACCAACGCAGCTTTATTTCTAACCACAGTACCATTCTCATCAGATTTATTCTTAAAGATACACTTGGTACCTATCACATTCATGTCTCTAGGTCTGGGAACAAGAGTCCAAACATTGTTATGTTCAAATTGACCTAATTCTTCATGCATAGCATTTACCCAACTATAATCTAGTAAGGCCTCTTTTGTATTCTTAGGTTCAATTAATGAAACATAGCACATATGAGATACCTCCTCCCAAATTTGTTTTCGGGTTTTCATTCGATCCGAGACATTTCCAATCACCCGTTGAGTTGGATGGTTCAGTTTCACCCTTGCTGATGGTTTGAACTCTGGACTTGTGGTGACAGAAGCATCAGAAGTGGTGTCTCTTTGTGCACTTTTTGGACTCTGACTTACCTGAGCAGTTGGTGTTGTCTCAACTTCTTGTGCTTGGACCTCAGCTTCTCTTTGACTTTGTGGTTCAGTATCCAGGATTGGAGACTCACCATTTTCTTCCTCATTTATCACTGAAGTAGAAGAACCTGTGTCATCTATAACCACATTGATCGATTCCATTAAAGATAAAGTTCATAGGTTATAAACATGAAAAGCTTTACTAGTGGTTGAATATCCTAGAAAAATACATTCATCACTTCGGGAGTCAAATTTGCCCAAAGGCTCTCTATCTTTGAAAATGTAATATTTACTCCCAAAAGTTTTGAAGTATTTTACATTAGGTTTCAATCCCTTCCACAATTCATATGGAGTTTGTAAAGTGCCAGGCTTTAAATACACACGATTTATGACGTAAACAACAGTATTTAAGGCTTTAGCCCAAAACTTTAGAGGAACTTTTTTACTAAGGAGCATGACCCTAGCCATCTCTTGAACAACTCTGTTCTTCCTCTCAACAACTCCATTTTGTTGTAGAGTAATCGGTGTAGAAAATCCATGCTTAATTCTATGCATATCATAAAAATCTGAGAACGAACTATTTTCAAACTCGCGACCATGATCAGTTCAGATTCTTATGATACGCCCAATAGAAACACCTTGTTCATTTTGGATTTTAAGGACTAAGGCCTAGAAAGCATCAAATGTATCAGATTTTTCTCTTAAAAAATTTACCTATGAAAAACGAGTAAAATCATCAACGGTTAAAAAAATGTATCTTTTACCTCCAATGCTTTCAGTGCGAGTGGGTCCCATAAGATCCATATGAACCAATTCAAGAGGATGTTTGGTTGTAAAGCTGTTCACCTTTTTATGAAGGGCACGGGTTTGCTTCCCAAGTTGACATGGTCCACACACATGGTTCAGATTCTTACCCAGCTTAGGTACTTCTCTCACAAGCTCTTTGTTGGCTATCTTAGTTAGGTCTTTGAAATTCATGTGACCTAATCTTTTATGCCATAGATCAATATTACTTATGATGGCTGAGTGGCAAATGAGATCATTAGTGGTAACAATCCCATAACAGTTATTAGATGTGCGAACCCTATGCGTGATAGTATTTCCCTTTTTATCTAAAATTTCACATTTATTTTTTGAAAATAATACTTCATGGTGGGAATCATATATTTGACTAATGCTTAAAAGATTTGCTTTAAGGCCATCAACAGTAATGCATTTTCGAGCTTGGGAAGACCAGCCACACTTATAGAGCCCTTACCAATGACTCTAGAAGTGCCACCATCTCCAAAGGTAACAATTCCTCCTTCATATTTTTCAAGGGAGATGAAGTAGGATTTGTCACCAGACATGTGACGAGAGCACCCACTGTCAAGGTACCACATGTGTAAGTCATGTGCTTTTAGGGCAGTGTGAACAACAAAACAAGTCAAGTCATCCTTTCTCACCCATATCTTTTTGGCCTTAACAAAATCAGGACTGGTGGTCTTGGTAAATGTCTTAGCGTTGTGAACACCCTCATGAATCTTGGTGTTTTGCCTAGATATGCAAGGTTGTCTCCTAACCCAAAAAGTATTAGAATTTCTACCCTTTTGAGACACCTTACCAAACAACTCAAAGCAATAAGGACGAATGTGGCCATACCTACCACAATGATGACAAACAAAAACAAGTTTTACCTCCCTTTTGTTGATCTTACCCCCATTAGGCAGATGAAGAGAGGGATCACACTGGTGCAACATCAGCTTTCCTTTTACTTGAGTCTTCAAGTCATGTGATGTAGAGGCATGTCCCTTATGAGCTATCGCATTACTATAGCCTAGCCCACTTTCGTCACAACCCATTTGTTGAGACCTGAGGATGTCTTCTAATGACTTGGAACCTTTGTTCCACATGGCAATTATGGCTCTAGCATCTCTGAGTTCTTCATCTTTTTGACCAACCATCTCTTCCAATGTTGCTTGTGACATCTCGAGGTTTTCAATCTTCTCTTCATATGTGGTATATATTTTCAGAAGTTCATTCCTTTCGGTCTCACAAGATAGAAGTTTCCCACATAGGTCTTGCTTGTCATTAGAGATCTTGATGACATTCTGCTTTGCTGTTGCAATTTCTCCTTTTAGCTTGACATTCTCGTTTTCATATGCTTTGAGCTTGAGAGTGACTTTGTCATTGATCTTGGACAAATTCAGAGATTCATCGTAAAGCTTTTTGTAAGCTTGTTATAGATCATCACCATCAATCTCATCATTGTCTTCTGATGTTTCATCATCTTCTTTTTGCTCCACTTTCTCCTAGACCTCATCTAGTCGAGCAACTAAGGCAAGAAAGGTGATAGATGGTGATGAAGATGACTTTCCTCTTTCATGAAATTGACTTAGAATGTCCCATGCATCTTTGACCTTTGTGCAGTGAGCAACCCGTTGTTGTTCTTCATCAGAAATTGCTCCACGAATGGTAGTCAAAACTCTATAATTGCTCGGATTGTCAATACTTTCAACATCCTATTCAATGACTTTCCAGCCCTCAGGGTCGTAAGCTTTCAGAAACGCCCTCATTCTGATCTTCCAGTACAAGTAATTACTCCCATCAAAGGTAGGAGCACTGTGCAAATTATGACCATGAGCAAATTCCACTGGCTTTGGAGGAGGTTGAGTGAAAGTGGACCAGAATGCCATGAAAGCACTATCTCCGTCTTCACCGGATTCAATTTCTTCGGGTTCTTACTCTGACTCGCTTTCATCATCCCACGTCACTGTATAGACTTTCTTCCGATTCTTTTTCGATGGACATTCAAGAGCAATATGTCCAAATCCTTGACATTCATAACACTTGACCCCTTTCTCCTTCACAATCTTCTTTTCAGTTTTTGGAGCAAGTTTTGGTAGAAAAGTTTTGGATTTTTCATTACTCTTATCTTTTGAAATAGGGTCCCTGAAATTAGGCTTCTTTTTCTTTAAATTTTTTTTGAACTGTTTAGTAAACATAGCCATCATCTCAGACTCTAGATCAAACTCAGTCTCAGGAGTTTTTGCAGTCTCATGAGCACTAGTGAAAGCTACACTATCTTTTTGTTTTTTCTTAGAAATCTGGTGGGCTTCATAAGTCTGCAAGTTTCCAACCAACTGATCAAGCTTGAGGGTATCAACATTCTTAGTCTCCTCAATAGCTGTCACTTTTGATTGGAACCTCTCGGGTAGAGATCTCAAAAATTTTCCAACAACCTTAGCTTCAGGGGTTTTTTTCACTGAGTGTGAAACAGGAATTCACGATGTCACTAAGCTTAGCATAAAAATCATCAAACGTCTCATCATCACACATAAAAAGAGTTTCAAAGGCTGAGGTGAGACGTTAAAGTTTTGACCTTTTAACAGAAATAGTACCCTCATGAATTGTTTCAAGAATGTCCTAAGCCTCTTTTGCTACCTCGCAAGTGAAAATACGACGAAACTCTTCAGGTGTGACAAAGTAAAAAAATGAATTGAGAGCTTTACTGTTCCAACTCGAGTTTTGATAGTCGAATACGTCCCATTTATCAAGGGGTTTGGGAATATCAACACCATCAATGGTGACAATAGGTTCACTCCACCCATAGATCACACGGTGCCAAACTTTCTCATCGATAGATTTTAAAAAGCGCTCTCATACGAGCTTTCCAATAAGAATAGTTTGTACTATCAAGTAACGAAGGTCTATGGGTCGAGTTACCTTCACGAATTGAATCCATATCCCCAATCACACAAAATCACACTCCTTTAGTTTTTATAAAAACAAAGAGTGACCTGCTTTGATACTAATTGAAAAACCTAAGTGATTCGTGATTAGATCAAGATTTTAATTATTCCAATTCCCAACCAATTAAAACTCACAATCTAAATCATTAAGCACGTACGAACGTGATTTAGATAGTTGTTTTAGAAAACAATAAATCGACACAAACGATTTTTATGTGGAAAAACCACAATTGAAGCACCTCTAATTGTCATAAAAAAACCACGGGCGAAACGCCACAAATCAATCCACTATTGAAGAAAGAAAGATTACAAAGATAACAAACAAATTACCCAAGCGCTTCCAATTTGTCTTCAAATCTTCTGTATATCTTTCACCGCAACCTTCGTCTCAGAATTAATTAGATTGATGTTGAATCCACAACATCCATTGTCGAATCAACGATTGCACATAGCATCAAACTCCTTTGATTACTTTGTGCTTGAATCTTTGGATTCCACCGAAGAAGAACACTCTCAAAGAAGATCAAACAAACTCCTTGATGTGTGCTTATCAAAACATGAGTTCAATACTTGATCAAACATCTTGGCAAACCAGAAAAATATCCCCCCAAAAAAGCCCTAAAACCCTTAAAGAAGATCTAGAAAATGTAACCCTAGATTTGGAGCAACTTGAGGTTTTATAGAAGCTGAGATCGCGAGGTCTGCTCGAGCGTAGGAATGAACGCTCGAGCGGGGACTCTATATCGCGTGTTCCAAACCAGAGTTCACACTCGAGCGTAAGAACTCCCGCTCGAGCGTAAAAACACAACACTCAGTATATTTTGCAGAAAGCCAAAATACTGTGATGGTTGAATCTCCACTCGAGCACCACGTTCCCTGCTCGAGCAGGAAGACAAAAACGAAAGGAAAATTACAACCCAATAAATCCCAAGTTTGTCTACGAAATTTGACAACAAGTAGGGTCTTAACAAAGCGGGCTAGAGCGAGTCATGGGACGAATTAAGTAATACCAGATTTTTTACCCACGAACCTTTTGATGACTCCTAATTGATGTATTCAAAAAAATCAATAGAATTTAATGGGATGGTTGATAATTACCCCTAAAAATATGTATAAGGGTTGGCTTATGTATCAGAACCATAGAGCCGGGTTAGGAAAATTCTTAAAACTCAAATTATAGCATGGGCCATGCTATGAAAGAGTGCTTCAAGCCCAATTCGGCTTAGCCTGCCCACAATTATACAATATATATATACATATATATATATATATTGTAAATTGTTTTAACTTCTTTTTATTACAAAAAATTTCATTTATACACTTATATTTTTACACGATTTTCAATGACTCCCCCAGACTTTTAGTATTTTCAATTTCACCACCATACTATGTAAATTACTATCAATTTCACCCCTGCCATCTATTTCCGTTAAGGAAGTAGACAGAATGGGTGATGTGGCCCTCTATACTTTTGGATGAAGGGAAAATTAAGACTTTCCCGCCAAGACCTAAGCTTCCCTTATATTCCTTTCATCCTACAAAAACAGAGACCACAACAAAATAAAAGAAAAAAAATAGAGCATCAATGAAATCAGTGGAAGAGAAGAAATGAGAAACAATCGAAGCTCAAGAAATCAAGGGAGATGGAATGCAAGTGGTGTGGACAAGATGTTTTGCAATGTTTGTGGAAGAAGAAGGCTAATACACACAGCATGGACCGACGCAAATCCTGGGAGGAGATTTCTTAGTTGCCCTAACAATAGTTGCAATCATTTTACCTGGGTAAACCCACCCATGTGCGATCGGACAGTGCAGATCATTCTTGGTGTGTTGAAGAAGTTGAATAAGATGGAAGCACAACTGAAGAGAAGGACTGGAAAAGTGAGGAAATTATGGATTCGCTTGGTTTTGTCATGGTTGATTGTAGGAGTATGGTTTATAATGTAAAGTTACAAGTTGCATGGTAGTGTAAGAATGAATGGAGTCTGTATCCAATTTATGAATCATATGCAATAGGTGAACTGTTGTTAATGGAAAAATATGATTTTGAGATGAAAATTGTGTGTTTGGTGACCTGTTAATGTTGTGTCTATTATTTTGTGTTTGGTGACTTTGACATAGACAAGGGAAACACACAGAAGTTGGGACACAATTTGTGACCATAATTGTCACTCCAAATTCAAATTGGGCAAAACAATAGAGTAAAGGCACCAAAGTTACATTCTTCATTTCACTGTGTGTCCATCCTTGAACTAAAAGCTAAAAAGAAAAAGCACTAAAACACACACACATAGCATTTCTTCTCTCCCACTGATTTCATTGATGCTCTGGTTTTTTTCTTATATTTTGCTGTGGTCTCTGTTTTTGTAGGTTGAAGGAAATACAAGGGAAGGTTAGGTTTTGGTAGGAAAGCCTTAATTTTCCCTCCATCCAAAAGTATAAGGGCCCACATCACGCATTCCGTCCACTTCCTTAACGGAAATACACGGAAGGGTGAAATTGATAGTAATTTACATAGTATGGAGGTAAAATTGAAAATACTAAAAATCTGGGAGGTCATTGAAAATCGTGTAAAAGTATAGGGGTATAAATCAAATTTGCTCTTTTTATTAGCATAAATTATGTATTACTGATTATCTAAAGAATTAGGGAAAATTCTCTGGTGTGCAATGCACACTGTGTGTAACTTTAACACAAAATTAAGTTTTCATGAATTTGCATAAGTGATTTCATAAAAATGTGTAAATTGAATATAAATTCGTGTAAATTCACAAAATCACATAAGTTTTTTCCCTTTTTTTTATATTTTTATTTACCCAAAAGAAACTCAATTCAAATGATTTATTTTTATTTTTAAAACAATAACTAAAACGCTGCCATGTAATAGTGCTGTTGTATAATAACGCAGTAGTGTGACGCACAGCAGCATCTCCATCCGCTTATACACAATTAAAGAAGCTCCTAGAGAAATTTAATGAGTTCCACAAAATGAGATATGCATTGAAACCATAAAGTACCTACTTCCATGACATAAGCAGTGTATATTGTTGACTTAAGTATATGAGGTTTTGACATTTGGAAGCTGTAGATTGATTTTGATAATTCAATGCTCAAGCATCAAATGATTCTAATATGATTCACATGATGACATATCTTTGATTAATTCTCAACATTTTGCATGGTCATCATTTACAATGTGTCAGGCCGGTCTTATGTATTCAGAGTCCATATTGAGTGTTAATATTTTTATACATTATTCAAAAAGATAAAATTAATTAGACAAATTATAAATAAATAAAATTAAAAAAAAATCTTAGGCGTTCAAATTGATACAATTAAAATTTTGGGATTTAATTTGAAAAATACGTAAAATCATAGATTTATTTTTATTTTTATAATTTGCCCAATTAATTGAAATAAATTTATTATAAAAATTTAAAAATATAAAATCTAGTATTATTATTTTATGTTTTAACCATTTATACATGCACAAAGAAAATACTACACATAAATCTACAGTAATAACATCAAAGAAAAATTGAACCAGTTGTATCACAGTATCACTTAAACATTATTGTTCTTGCATTTTTAGTTGCAAAATTGAATCAAGAGCTCTTTATTGAGATTGAATTAACTCTATTATATTTTTTCATATATAGACAAATAATTTCTAAGAAGTATGATTAAATAAATAATCCAATATATCCACAAGTTAGCAGGCAACAATCTATTCAAATTCTAGAGATTTTAATTTTTAAATAAAACTAACAAACAGTTGAAGTAGAACTTGAAATGATTCAAAATATGAAAACATCTAGAGAGAATATCAAGTCCTAAGAAAGTTCAATCTTCAATGGTGAATTGGATTGAAGAAAAGTTTGATAAAGTAAAATCAATTACTTTGGGTTCTCCATTAATAAAAACAATTTTATTTTTGAGCTTAATATTAATTTTATTAAGCATTGGACTTATTTTGATAAAAGTAATTGGGGTCTTCTACTAATAAAAACAGTTATGTTTTTGAGTTTGCTGCTGCAGCTCTCTATTTAATTGAGGTCTAATAATAAAAAAAAAATTGTATTAAATTTTATAAGAATTTTTTTCTAAATGGACCCCGTTCGTTTTGGAAGATGGAGGTGGGACCCATTATATGTTGTGTTTGTTTTGAGAGATGGAGAGGGGATTCATTATCCCATGGGATTAGGATGGGCCTTGGTGTTGGGATTGAGATGGAGGAGGTGGAGATGGTATTAGGAAATTAGTCCCATGGAATTAGGTTTTTTTATTATTTTATTATTTATTATTTATTTATTTACATGTTGGGCATTTTTTTTTAACATTAATGTTTAATGTTTTTGTATTTTTTGTTAAGTAAAAATCATAATTTTATTTGTTTTAATGTTTTATATTTCTTTTATAAGGTAATAATTTAACAATTCCCATATTAACAACTACCATAAAACAAACACAATTTTACTTAATTCCTTCACTATCAATCGCCTCACTGTTAATCCCCTCACTATCAATCCCCTCCATTCTACCTCTAAAAACAAACGGGTCCAAATCTAGCAGGTCAAAGTGGCCATTTTCCTGGCATGCTCATGAGCCGGCCATGCAATATACTTGGCATAAAAAGTAATTCACCAAAACATAGCCATACATTTCTTTGCTCAATTGGGCTTCCAAGCTTAAGCTTGAGCATGTCATGGCTAGTACACAATTTGCATATTCATCTAATACTCTTATCTTGTTTGAGCATTCTCAACTCTGGTTTTACTGCCACTACATCCAGCTCCTAGCTAATGGGGAACAAGACGGACCGACTTTCATTTCTAGCAATTAAGGCCAAAATAGTTGAGGATCCACTGCATGTTTTGAGCTCCTAGAATGACTTTATCCACTTCTGCAAATAGTAAAGCGTTACATGTGGCCGCAGGCATCAGAGGGTCATTGCCTTGGACTTACAGTCTTGGGAACTGGTGGGATCGATATCACCACACCTTGGGCATTTAAGATTTCTGAGGGAATTACTGCTTCAGAACAATAGGTTTGGCAATGAAATTCCCCCAAAAATTGGCCATTTGCCAAGGCTGCAGATTTTGCAGCTAAACAACAACTCAATTGGTGGCCGAATTCCTGTAAATATATCTTGTTGCGCTAACCTCATTTTCATCGATTTTTCTAAGAATGGACTGGTAGGAGAAGTTCTTGTGGAGCTTGGATCCTTGTCAAAGCTTGTGATAATAATGATATACAAGAACAATCTTACAGGGAGTATCTCTCCTTTTGTGAATTTGTCATCTCTTCACAGATTGTCTTTAGCCTATAACTACTTTGATGGCAACATTCTAGATGGTTTTGGTCGATTGAAGAATCTTCAACAGCTTGCACTCGGCGTAAACAACTTGTCTGGCACCATTCCTCATTCGCTCTTCAACCTCTTTTCTCTCATATTGTTTGATGTCTCTATGAACCAAATTTAGGGAAGTCTTCCCTTGGACTTGGGCATCACTCTTCCCGATCTTAAACACTTCAACATTGCTAATAACGATTTTACTAGATCAATTTCGGTTTCAATAACGAATGCATCTAAACTCCACCTTCTAGAAATGGTTCAAAACAAATTTAGTGGAAAGGTTTCTAATTTAGCGGGCTCCATAACCTCAATTGGTTAATCCTTACAGGCAATCAACTTGGATCTGGGGAAGCTGATGACTTGAACTTTATCTCTTCTTTGATCAATGCCACCAATTTACAGTTTTAGGGTGTGAACATCAATTATTTTGGCTGCAAGTTGCTAGAATCCATTAGTAATCTCTCGAGTAATTTTCCAGTTTTGTATCTAGACAATTACCCAACTGCATCACCCAAAAATCAAAGCATAAGATGCCTTTTTTACATATATTACCAATTGCAATAGCTTTTGTAATGTAGGAGGAACCCTAGTGTCTCTCTTTATAATTTAGTGCTCCAAGAAGAGAAGAACAACTCATAATACAATTCCCTTGTTGAAAGAATAGTTCTTGAAAATCTCTTATGAAAAACTCTTCAAAGCAATAGATGGTTTCTCTTCCACGAATCTGATTGGTTTTGGTAGTTTTGGTTGTGTATATAAAGGGATTCTTGATCAAGATGGGGAGTTTGTCGCTACTGTCAAAGTACTTAACCTTCAAAACCATGGAGTTGCAAAGAGTTTCATGGCAGAGTGCAAAGGTTTGAGAAATATTCGACACTGAAACCTGGTCAGGATCATAACTTCTTGTTTTGGTGTTGATTTTCAAGGAAATGAGTTTAAAGCTCTAGTTATGAGTTGATGCCTAATAGGAGTCTAGAAGGATGGCTGCATTCAAGTCCAGAAACTAATAATGGGCAAAATGAGCACCGGAGACTCAACCTTCTAGAAAGAATAAACATTGCCATAGATGTGGCTTGTGCACTTGATTATCTTCATCACCAATGCAATACACCGATCATTCATTGTGATTTGATGCTGAGAAATATCCTTCTTAATCATGACAGGGTTGCCCGTGTTGGAGATTTTGGCCTAGCTAGATTTTGCCCAGAGCTTACCATTCTTAATCAAAGTAGTTCAATTAAAATAAGGGGATCCATTGGATATGTACCTCCAGGTAACAAATTCTCTTTACCCTTCTTTTACTTTGACATATGCCTATTCTAGGATGAAAATTTAAAGTTTCAAACAAAATATAAGTTAGCTATCATTGAAGAATATTAAATAGGTACTGATCTATCCATTCTGAAGATGGAGAATTTAGCATGGTTACCTTAAGACCTAGTCCGTAGCTAGTCAACTGTTAGTCATAGAATCAATATATGGCTATGCTTTCCATTGCTAAAACTGGGAATATGTATAATGTACAGCTTTCATATTATTATTTTGACATTCTTGTTGGGTTTTAAGGCTAACCCATGAACTACCAGAAATCAAACACACAATAATGGACAAAAGATTTACGTGGTTCGACCTCAATGCCTATGTCCACGGAGAGAACCAGAAATTTTCACTAAAACAAATAGAGATTACACAAAGGAGGAGACACTCTCACTCAACTCACACACTCTCTACTGCCTTACACTCTCTGGTTTCTCTCTCACTCTTACAGAGATATACACTCTCTTGTAAATCAATTGTGTTCTTCCTTTCTTGTATATTTTTCCTCTTGCAAGTTAACTCAAATATATAGAGGGAGTTGAAGACAACAACCCATACCTCTCCCATGTGAAGGTATGGCTTGCCACCTTCCTCTGACAGCTTGTCTCCCTAGCTCATCTCTCACCATTATCAACAATCGGTGGCTTCTCTACATTTGTGCCAACCAATGTCAACAATGGTGGCTACCTCTATCCATATGGGTGAACTCAACAAATCACCTCCTTTACCCATGCAGGGTGATCAACAACAGCACCCCTTGCCTGGAGTGCCCTGCACCCCCTCATTGGGGTGCCATGCAAAGCTTACTTTGCAACTCTTTGTGATTGCATCTCTCCCTTCCATGCAGTCTTGGAGATATTGCAATATGTCTCTAATTCAAGAGCAAAAGAAACTCTTGTCTTCCCTGGGACGTGCTTTGCTATCTTGGTCTCTTTGCTCTGAGCTTTCTTCAAAATTGGCTACAATGGCTCTGTTTTGTGCACCTTCGAACTACCTCCATGCGTTCTTGTACACTTTGGTTGCATGTCTGTTGAGCCTTATGTCATTTCGACACGTGTCTTGTATTTCTTGCCCAGTAACTGACAATAGCTCCTTCTGTCACAACCTCTTCAACAAGTCTGTACAGATTCCCCTCTAGTCGTCCATTTAGCATCACCGTATCTCCATGGATAACTTTGAGATTTTATTTATTAGATGAGAAGCTGTAACCCTTCAAGTCTAGCATACTTAACGTAATTTGATTCTTCTTCCGCCTTGGCGCATATCGGACTCTATCTAACGTGAAATTTTTTCCATCTTCCATTAGGAGCCGTACTATTTCCATGCCAACAATCTTACTTATAGTGTTGTTAGCCACCCGAACAATACCTCCATCCTTCGCTTGGTAGGTGGAAAAAAGTCTCCTGTCCATGCATATATGGTATGTACTTTCGGAATCTAAAATCCAATCAGGTTTCGTCAGACTTGACAAAACTGTGAATGCATACTCATCCTTAGCATTCACTGCAATAATGACATTTGATGAGCTCGCATGTTCCTTGTTTGCTTTGTCGTCCTTGAGCTTTGCACAATCTTTGATGAGGTGATCATCCTGATCACAGTAATAGCACTTTCTCCTGTAGCCTAGCCTTGATTGCGAACGTCATCTTGATTTGTATCTACCCCGTCTATCATTGGACCTACCTCTACGTTGATCATTTTCTGATGCAACCATGGCATTTCTTTCTGGGTGCTTGCCGCTTTCCTTTTCCTTCATTGCCTCATGAGAAATAAGTGTAGCAACCACCTCATCCAGTCCAAGAGTATCCTTCTCGTACAGTAGAGTAATCCTGAGATGCTCATATGATGAAGGTAAGGAGACCAGCGAGATAATAGCCTTATCTTCCTTTTTGGTTTTCACCCCAATATACTCCAACTCCATTGTGAGCTTGTTAAACTCGTCCAAATGTTCTGTAAGGTTCACTCCTTCTGCTATTTGAAGTGCGTGCAATTGCTTTTTCAAAGACAATCGATTTGTCAAGGACTTTGACTTGTACCTCAATTTCAACTTTGCCCATAGCTCTACCGGATCTTCTTCATTTATGACTTCTCGGAGTGTGTTGTTCCCGAGATATAATTGGATCGTGCAGTTTGCTAGTTCTCTCAACTCCTCCCACTTGTTATCTCTCATGTCTGCCAATTTATCAGACTTCTTGTTGAGAGCTTTCACCAAGCCCTCCGGCGTTAAAATGTTTTTCACCCTTTGCTGCCATATGGTAAAGTCATTATTACCATTGAGAGGTTCTACTATGAAACTTGTACCTTTTCCTGCCATTTTGATCTCCTCAAAAAGAACCGTTCAGAATTTGATTATTCTGACCTCACGGTTGCGACTGGAACAGCGTGCATGCCTAGGAACACACATCCTTCCTCTTTAGGGGCCAAACTAAAAATAACCCCAAAAACCAGGGGCTAAATTGCAAATTTCCCAAACTCCTGGGGCCAAACTGTAATTTCACAAACTACAAGGTCCAAAATGAAAATTTTCAAAAATTTAGTGGCTAATTTGTAATTTTTGAAAACTTCAGCAACCAAATTGCAATTTACTAAACTTCCAGGGGCCAATATGCAATTTTTGAAACTTTCTGCTGATGTGGCTGGGACACGTGGCACTGACTGGTTGATGACCTGGCAGTAAGTTGGCGCTAACGTCAGCTATACCCAAAAAATAAAAAAATAAAAAAATTCTCTAAATGCTATCTATGGGACTTGAACTCTAGACCAAACGGTTAAGATCACAAAACTAAACCATTGAGCCAAACTCACCCTTGAAATATTGTATTCCCAGATAAATATTTAAAGTATCTGGATTGGCTACAAAATGGTCATTTTCAACCTCTAGCCACGAGTGGGACTCCGGTTTAGAGTTGACTTTGCGCTCCAAACTTTGACCGACGCGTGTGGGCCACCCTGACCTCCGTTTTTTCTGTTCTTTTTGGATCTGGACTCCTCTCGTCAAGACCTTCTTCCTAGTATGCTCAAAAGTGAATTTCGAGCAAGTTTATTTATGGGAGTTTTGAAAAAACAGAGTTTCTGAGCCTCTATTTTGTCTCCTTGCTCAACCTTAGCTCTGATACCAATTGTTGGGTTTTAAGGCCAACCCATGAACTACCAGAAATCAAGCACACAATAATGGACACAAGATTTACGTTGTTCAGCCTCAATGCTTACGTCCACGGAGAGAACTGGAGATTTTCACTAAAACAAATAGAGATTACACAAAGGATGAGACACTGTCACTCAACTCATACACTCTCTACTGCCTTACACTCTCTGGTTTTTCTCTTACTCTTACAGAGATATACACTCTCTTGTAAATCAATTGTGTTCTTCGTTTCTTGTATATTTTTCCTCTTGCAAGTTAACTCAAATATATAGAGGGAGTTGAAGACAACAGCCCATACCTCTCCCATGTGAAGGTATGGCTTGCCACATTCCTATGACGGCTTGTCTCCCTAGCTCCACTCTCACCATTATCAACAATCGGTGGCTTCTCTATATTTGCGCCAACCAATGTCAACAATGGTGGCTTCTCTATATTTGTGCCAACCAATGTCAACAATGGTGGCTACTGCTATCCACATGGGTGAACTCAACAATTCTCATATACCAGATTTGATTGTTCCTTTTTTTCTTTTATAATATTTTTGTTTTTACGCAAAACAATTCATTAGGGGTTTTCAATGTGAATTGTTTTAATGGCAGAGTATGGTCTTGGAAGTGAGATGTCAATTTATGGAGATGTCTATAGTTATGGGATCCTAGTATTGGAGATAATAACAGGGAAGAGACCCACTGATAGCATGTTTGAGGAAGGCCTTAATCTTCATAGATTTGCTAGGATGGCCTTTCCTAACCATGTGATGGAGATTGTAGACCCAGTGCTCCTAGATAATGATGAAGAACAGGCAGGAGCAACAGCAACAGCAACATCGACTGTTGTTGGTGCCAGTACTTGGGAATCAATTCAAGAGAACAATGGCGATAGAATGAGGGAATGTCTAATTTCCATAGTCAAGATTGGAGTGGCATGCTCAATAGAGTCACTGCAAGGTTGAATGAGCTTAAGTAATATCCTTCATGAACTTCATTTGATCAAGAAGAAACTCCTTCAAGATGAACTTTCAACAATGTATAGAATTGATAAGTTCTTGCTCAATATTTTTAATTTTTTTCTTCTATAGAATTGCACCTATTGTTTCTATTGCATTGGCATTGATCCTCCATGATTTATCCTTATTAACAAGAAGCCACAAAGATAATTGGACAACGGTGGGAGCAAGCATGGCACGTTTCCTATTGTGAGATTTCAAATTAGTTTGTCCATTTCTAGTCAAATAGAATTCATGACTATTAACCAGAATAGTATGACAGTGACATTTTTTAAAATCTAATCCATTTTGATTGAATTTTTTCTTTAAATTAATAAATCAACACTGTTCATGTCCTTTTGTAGTAAATTAATAAAATTGTTTTCTTTGTATAGTATTAATCTAAAAATATTGGCAACCATGCCCTTCTGTGGGTATTCTAAAATACTCAATTTGATTAATGGTGATTTAAATAATCAATAATGCTATTATGGTGCTTAAACTGAATGAATTATGTTAGCACTAGGAACCAATCTAGATTAAAACTTGTTATATCATTCTATATTAATTTTCTATATAATTTTTGTTTGAATAGCATTACTCTAAAAATATTGGCCACCATGCCCTATGTGGGTATTCTAAAAGATTCAATGTGATTAATTTATGTGTTTGAACTGCATGAATTGTTAACCCCCTGAACCAATCTAGAATGAGTTTATATTTATGCCCTTGACATCTCATTTTTGCTCTTTGGTAACTAAATTACAAGACAATGCAGCTTGATGCTTGCCAAAGCTATGAGAATGGTAAAAGCTCAGTCAAAAAGGAAAAGGATTATGCTAGTACTTTTATATTCAAACTGGGAACCTATATGTCACAAGTGTATAAATAATTTGATTATCAGATTATTTTCTGTCTAGTCCTTTGATTATCAGATTATTTTTTGTCTAGTCCGTGTGAGAATGATAATGTATTTTACTTGTGTGATTCAAGTTTATTTACCTTTTTAATTGTTAGCCAATAATATGACTTTGTTTGTTTCACAAACTGTATATATATAGGACAAATTACACCAACGGTCCCTATAGTTTGAGACTTGTGTCACTTTAGTTCCTGATTTTTCAATTGTGATACATTTGACATTGAATTTTGAATCTTGTTCCAAATAAGGACAATTGAAGATACTATTGCTTAATTTCAAGGGAAAAATTGTCAATTTGATAAAATATAAACTAATTTGACAAAAATAAATATCAAAAAAATATTTTTGAATTTTTGAAAATTATTTCTACACACTAAAGATAAAATTATGTAAAATTAATATATCTTTTAAGAAATTAGAGTGCTCAAAACAAGCCTACGCTCTAGATACATTAGCATGGGATAACATAACAAGATTTCGATCCTATTACGTTGGCCTTCGGGATCAGAGTAATGATTAATAGAGACAGTCAGGGGCATTCGTATTTCATAGTCAGAGGTGAAATTCTTGGATTTATAAAAGACGAACAATTGCGAAAGCATTTGCCAAGGATGTTTTCATTAATCAAGAACGAAAGTTGGGGGCTCGAAGACGATCAGATACCATCCTAGTCTCAACTATAAAGGATGCCGATTAGGGATCAACAGATGTTACTTTTAGGATTCTGCTGGCACCTTATGGGAAATCAAAGTTTTTGGGTTCCGGGGGGAGTATGGTCGCAAGGCTGCAAGGCTGAAACTTAAAGGAATTGATGGAAGGGCACCACCAGGAGTGGAGCCTGCGGCTTAATTTGACTCAACACGGGGAAACTTACCAGGTCCATATATAATAAGGATTGATAGAATGAGAGCTCTTTCTTCATTCTATGGGTGGTGGTGCATGGCCGTTCTTAGTTAATGGAGCAATTTGTCTGGTTAATCCCGTTAACAAATCGCTCCTCCAACTAAGAACGGCCATGCACCACCACCCATAGAATCAAGAAAGAGCTCTCAGTTTGTCAATCTTTACTATGTCTAGACCTCATAAGTTTCCCCGTGTTGAGTCAAATTAACCCGCAGGCTCCACTCCTAGCGGTGCCCTTCTGTTACTTACTTTAAGTTTCAGCCTTACAAACATACTCTCCCAAAACCCAAAAACTTTGATTTCTCATGAGGTGCCCGCGGAGTCCTAAAAGTAACATCCGCTGATCCTTGGTCGGGCATCGTTTATGGTTAAGACTAGAATGGTATTTGATCATCTTCAAGCCCCCAAATTTCATTCTTGATTAATGAAAACATCCTTGGCAAATGTTTTCGCAGTTGTTCATCTTTCGTAAATCCAAGAATTTCACCTCTAACTATGAAATACGAATGCCTCCGACTGTCCCAATTAATCATTACTCCGATCCCGAAGGCCAACATATAGGATCGAAATCCTATGATGTTATCCCATGCTAATGTATCCAAAGCGTAGGCTTAATTTGAGCACTGAGATCATTTTACTTTCTCTTTTTTTCCCACCCATCACCTACGCACAATATTTCCTCTCTCTCATTCTCTTTCTTTCACTTACAGAGCATCCTCTTTCACTTTTCTTCGTTTCTTTTTCTCTCTTCTCCCTCTCTCTCTCTCTCTCTCTCTCTCTCTATGTGTGTGTGTGTGCATACCTTCAGTCTCTTTCCCGAGTGCTTCTCCTCCCTCGGGCTCACCATTTTTTAACTTAAGAAGAATCTAGTTTCTTAATGCTGTGTTCAGTTAGGGGATTTGAGGAGAGATTTGGAAAGAGAAAAGGAAAAATTAGGTGAAATGTGAATTTCACCTATTTCACACATCTTTTCCCTTTCTCTTTCCAAACCGCCCCTCCAAATCCCCCAACCAAACATAGTGTTAAGAAAGTAGGTTTTTTCTCTATAATCTTCTGATGAAACTCTGAAACACTTACTTCCTATTGATTTAACACTGAAACACCTACTTCCTATTGATTTAGCTCTGAAACGTCTACTTTCTCATGGATTTATGGCATTTTCTCATGGAATTAGGGTTTATTTGATTTAACACAAAGATTTTCTCATGGATTTAGGGCATTTTAATTTGATTTAACACTTAAACATCTACTTTCTCATGGAATTAGGGTTTATTTGATTTAACACTAATACTTTCTCATGGATTTAGGGTATTTTTATTTGATTTAACATTGATTCTCATGGATTAAGGGCATTTTCTCATGGAATTATTAAACACTGAAACACCTGATTTCTCATGGAATTAAGGCATTTTTAGTTCCACGATGGTTCTTGAAGAAAATTCTTATTAATTGGTATGGTTCTTGAAGCATTTTAATTTAATTTTTTTAAAATCTTTTAGCAATTAAAATATTAGTATGATTACAAACAGTGTTACGTGAGAAGAAATAAAGGTAGATGGTGGCTGGTGGTGCGGTTAGGTTGCTAGAGAAAAACACTCTGAATTTTAGATGAAAAAGCCTTTTGTCAGATTTGTTTGGTGAAAATTTGATGGGTTGGTGAAGTTTTTTGTTTGCTAATTGGTAAAGGAGATATGATTATAGGTAATCAAAGTTAATCTTGACACACCATAGAGGGATGTGCATATCCCAAATGCAAGATTCCTTAGCAGATAGAGCCCAGAATTGGGATAAATTGTTTTTCTTTGAATAGTCAAATTAAGGCATACTGAATTGTCAAAATTTTTTGGTGATGTCAGTGAAGTTAATTTTCTTGTTTGTGTTGTGCCTAGAAGGCAGAAAACAATCACACACAAGCACACAAGCAAGAACACACAAAGATTTACGTGGTTCGGCAAATCGCCTACATCCACGGATAGCGGATTTCACTATATGGATAGAAATACAAAATTACAATAATGGAGGAGAAGACACTACTCTTACTCAACTCTTGCTCACACTCTCTCTTGTTGCTTACACTCTGTAATTCTCACACTCTCTATTTTATAGATACAATGGGAGAGCCAGAGTCTCCATAGTCATCGATAGGCCACCAACAACATTTACAGCAGCCACCAACAAGATCTGAAGATCAAGCACCCTACCATGGAGTAGCTCAGTTGAATCTTCAGCCCAAATCTTCAGCTTCTTCATTTGTCTTCAATCAGCAGCTTTTGTTGACAAAAAGAATCAAAACCAGTCTTCAACAGTTTGTTCTTAATTGTAATAGTTGATCCCCTACATGATTTATGCACATGCTTGCGAAAGATATTATAGATTAACACATTCTTATGTTGCAGGCTTACAGCATTAGGGATGAATTATGAACTTATCCATATTGTGTTTTGTGTATGATTAATTGTTGAAGTCCATTTTCCTAATCTAGATATGATTTCTGAAGAAAGGGTTTGATTATTATTTTCATTAATGATTTCGTTGAGAAGTAGTTTTCAACAAATACATTCCCACTTGACCATGGACACTTTTGATGCTTTCTTTTATGTTAGTTTAGTCTAACAATTTCCAAATTGATAAAATTAAGAATCTACTAATTTAAAGGGACAAAAGAGTTTTTTATCTAAAAGTTTTGCTAGATTTGACCTTGATTTGTTGCGTAGCTAGTATTTGGTTAATTTCATCGAGTTTTGGGCTCATGAATTCTTTGAATCCTCTGGTGTTGGATTAAAAAAACTTGGAGATTGATTTCTTATTTCTCTAGATGAGTAAACTGGTTTAGAAACTACCTTTGGGTCTTTACGTCAGATTTGTTACCGTTGGCTTTTTATCATCACAAGCATGATGTGTTGCATTTTTGTTTGTTTGAATTAGTATCCTTGGGTCTCTGTTTCAGAAACTACCTTTGTTTATTTGGTAATGAGATGTTTGTGTTGGAAAATAATGGGTTTTCGACAACTTTAATTCGAAATTAAAGTGGGACCCAACCGCTGGTAGAGGTGGGTTTGAGTGGTTTTGTATTCTCTTAAGTGAAAAGATTGCAATACAAAAATAATGAGCCGAAACCATTGAGTTGTGAATGAGAATTGTTTCATAAAGTGGGCATCAATAAAGTTGGGTTTAGATTTGGACTTAGTCTTAGTTTGGACTGGGCCTAGACTTGTACTTGTGCATGTGTTGGGTTTGGTCTTAGACTTGGACTTGGACCTAGTCTTGAGCTTTGGGCTGAACTGTGCTGGGCTTAGTGTGTGCATGTGTTTGAGATTAGGCTTGGATCAAGTTGTGATCCAACACCCGTATCCATTTTGCAACCCATCTAGTTTAATTCTCAAAACTTATACATTATATACACATTATGATTTATATAATGGTTTTAGAGTTTGAACCTTTGTAACTCTAGCCCTAACAGCTAGAGTTGATGACCCTATTGATGTTAGCCTTCATGGCTAAGGTTCTCCCCTACTAATATAAATAGAGGCCTTTTTCCTCCAACTTAGTAGTTTGGTTTTTAGAGAGGTTTTGTGATGGAAAATGAGATGGTGTTTTTAAATAAAAAGTTGGAGATGATTTTTTATACTAAAGAAAATTTTTCCTATCTTATTTTGTTAACCTCTTCTTTGGTTCTTGTTAGATAGAGTGCAGTCATTGTCAAGTTCGCCGAAGCTATTCAGAAGGTGCTTCTGCATTAGCTGGTTTCGACCGTCGTATCAGTTTGCTTCTTTTCTTATTAGTTGCTCTTTAATTTTTCAGAATTTAGTTTACCTTAACGAGTTCTAATCTTTAGTTATCTATATTAATAATTTGTTCTTTTAGTAATGTAATCTAATTTATTTTTGTATTTAGTTGTGTCATTTATTCTGTATTTCATCCTTTAATAAAATAAAATAAAAAATTTGTTTTGTGATTTCTATTTAATTTATTTTATATATTTTTTCTTGTATTATTATGGAAAAATGCCAACAATCTTAAAACAGATTCATTATAAATAGTTTTTGAAAAAATAATTTAGCTTTTATTTTAATTTATTCTAGTAACTCTTGGAATTAAAATTAATTTAATTCCCTAGAGTTACTGGATTGTTTTGAGTTGTTTATTGCTACTAATTTATTCATGCAATTTATTTTATGTTAATTATTTGTTATTGCATGAGTTATTTGATTGCTAGTGTTTAAGTTGGTAAGTGTTTATAAAAATAAAAATTTTATTATGTAAGATTCTTACTATTTTATTTAATTTGTTTGATTGTTTTCTTTTGTGGCTAATTTTCTTTACAGGAGAAAGGATGATATATAATATGAATAAATAAAATAAATTGGAAATTTTAGTGCATTTAATTATTCACTTTAGAGTTCAGTTTGTTTTAAATTTATTTTGTATTGTTTTGAAAGTTTGTTAAACAATTTTGATTTAATTTGATTAATCAAATTTTGAGAAAATCAAAATGTTGGAATTCATGTTTTGAGAATTTCAAGAGATTCGTCTAGTCGAAAAGTTTTCGACGGTATAAAATATCTCCAAAAAGATATGTTTTAGAAGGAAATTTAGTAAAACAGTTTTGGTTTTTCTATATAATGGTTTTATTTATGAGCTTACTTATGATTATGTTGCATTATCACATGGTGGTATAGCTTGGTATTGTAGTGATATTAACTCTAATTTATTATATTTATTTTTAGTTGTATCAATTGTGAGTTCTTTCATGTCTTGATGTGTAATCAAGGACATTACTCCAAAATATTTTTATATTCATGGAATGATAAGTTGAAATTTAACTCTATTTTTATATATATTTGCTCATAATTGCATGGTTGGATTGCTAACATTATGACCATAATATTCCTTCATGTATAATTGATTTATAGCCATGCAACTCATGACATTCTTGTAACTGCAATACATCTATAGCCTTTGGATTACACATTACGAGTTATAGCTGAAATTATTTGTGTAATATTCACTTTATTGGTTCATTAACTCATCTTGTATCCAAGTGTGTATATGAACAGTGAGCATGGAGATCTAGCGGCAACGAGGATAGAGTTTTGTAATGTGCTTTATACAAATATAAGCATTACAAGTGGAGAAGTGTATTCTTGGCTAAATAGACAATTCCAGATGCAACCATAAACTCCGTTTTGCAGATTTAGGTAATTTGTAATTGTAACAGTTGTAGTTGCATTTTCAATTCCATTTGTAGTGGTTTTAATTTCTAATTTGTAATAGTTTACCATAGTGAAAGGAAAGGGGGAAGGAAAGAAATTATAAACCTTCGGATTTAGAGAAAGTCTTTGGGATTAATTTGATTATTCCCAAAGTGTTTAGTTTTTTGTAATAGAAACCAAAGTTAAGCTTTGGCTAAAGAGTATTTCTGATTTGTTCAGAAATGGCAACTAAGATGGATTAAAGGAAGTCTTTGGGTTTCATCTTTTTATTTCTAAAGTGGTAGGAAACCAAGTTTAGAGAAAGTCTTTGGTTGTAATTTGATTATTTCCAAAGTGTTTTGTTTTGGGAAAAGAAACCAAATTTTAGTATTAGCTGAAAGATTTCTGGTTTTTTATTCAAAAATAATGGGCTTTGTCATGACCTGAACCCGCCCCTATGGGTTAAGGACATAACCGGCCAGTAATCAAGGGATTACCTATGGCCTCAAACCAAACCAGACATAACTCATCAGAGTAAGGGGCCAAACGGAAGCAAAATTTCAAATTGTCCATAGAGCTGTGCTTACGTGGCACACCATAACAATCCATATACATACATGTTAATAACTCACGTCAAAATAAGTAATAACACATAGTTCTGTACATACAGGATCATTAAGTCTAAGTAGGTCAAACCCAAAGTTTATATACAAAAGTAATCCAATGTTTTCGCCAATATGACAAAACCATATCAAAAGAGCAAAAGAGGCGAAGACAAGTCTCGTGCGTGAGATGTTTGGGTTGACTCTTCAAAAACCCTGACTGTTTCTCACATATTTCACCGAGGCTGGGTTTCGACATCTCTTGGCTCACCTACATAGACATGAATGAGCATGAGTGAAAGCCCAGTGAATAATATCAAATAAGGAAGATACATGAACAATCTTCGAAACAGTTACATCAGACGGCCTTGGGCCCAATTAATGTTTCTATTTAATGTATCAATCAACTAAAGTTCTAGACATATCAATGGCCTCGGGCATAATTAACTCATACCCAACGGCCTTTGGCCCATCCATTCATGTCTAACGGCCTTTCGGCCTAATCGTTCGTATCCAACGGCCTTTGGCCCAATCGTTCATATCAAACTATCGTTCATGTTAGACGGCCTTTGGCCCAATCTTTCATATGTCAGACTATCATTCATGTCAGACGGCCTTTGGCCCAATCATTCATATGTCAGACTATCATTCGTGTCAGACTATCATTTATGTCAAACAGCCTTTGGCCCAATCATTCATATGTCAGACTATCATTCGTGTCAGACTATCATTCATGTCAAACGGCCTTTGGCCCAATCATTCATATGTTAGACTATCATTCATTCACGTCATACGGCCTCTGGCCCATTCATTTGTGTCATATGGCCTCTGGCCCATTCATTCGTGTCATACAAATATTTGTCCTTAATTCAATGTAATAAACTTATAAGACTTATATAGAAGTAAGCAATTGGACAAATAACATACTTCAGATATCTTTAAGATATTACTTACAGTGTTCTACCGGTGGATTCACCCTTGAGCTCAACCCTACACATTACATAACATATATGGGTCACAAACGATTCAATCCGTTCTTAATTCATACATCCCTCTTAGGCTTCTTTCTTATTCTTTTAATTCATTCATAATGCTCAATGCATGCCTAAGAGTACTTAGACGTGAAAGAGAACGGAAAATGAAACACAGAACACTTTTATAAAATTTCTGAAACAGGGGTCCCTGCTCGAGCGTGGGTTCCGCCACTCGAGCGGACCCTCATGGTCTGCAAAAGTACCGGTTGCCTCATTTTTACGCTCGAGCGTGAACTCCGACACTCGAGCTGAAGGTCACACTACAAGGCTCCCAGCTCAAGCGTGAATGTACCCGCTCGAGCGGACATCAATGTCTGCAAAAATACTGGGAGCTCGTATTTCACGCTCGAGCGGCGCTTTCCCCGCTCGAGCGGACATCATGAATTCTGGGTTTTCTAGAACTGTTCTTGAGGCTCAAATTCGACATTCAAAGGCTTTAAACACATAATCTTGGCCCAAAAACATGGAAACACATTGTATATCATGAGTATACAAGCAACATGAGGCCAATTGCTCATAATCATAATCCAACCCTCAATTCATTATAACAAAACACATAGCTTCAAAATTCAATTTCAATATACATATGCTCAAACTCCAAAAACTCCTTGAATTACACATGCATGCTTACTTTTGACTCCAATCCCATTTTAAATGACACCATTGGTGTCTATAATCATGAAACTCAACAAAACCATGCTTGCATGTATGCTTCAATGTTCAATTTTTCATAATCAACATATTACACGCTAGTTTATGCAAATTCATGGTAATTTTATGCATGCATGAACATTCTAACCTCATATTCAACTCAATCTTTGCCATGAGCTACCATACCACTTGAATTCACAAAATTACATATTCAACTCATAAATTAAAAGTTAGATTACTCACCTAAGAGCTTCAACTCCTCCAAATTATGGTTAATTCTTGAGTTGGTCTTCAAATTATTCAAGCTTCAAGATCAAACTTCAATTGCCTTCACCCTCTCTCTCTCTAGCCAACCCTCTCTCTCTCTCTCTCTAAAGTATAAATCTGATTTTGAGCTCAAGCAAAGTGAATGAGGGTGTAAATTGGCCCTTTATAAGCTCCTTCTCAAACACATTTCTTTAATATTAAATAATTGAGCACCATTTCATTAATTTAATCTATTTAATTTGATCCGAATCAATTTTCAATCAAATTTCACCATAGGATCTAAAAATTAAGCCAATCACAATAGCGTAGTCAATTTCGGTTTCTGTGGCCGATAGGGCCTTCAATTTAAATTCTAAAGCAGATAATTAAATAGATTTTCCTACGATGAACAGATAGAAATTCAAAACCACATATATTCATATAGATGACACTCAAAATCACATCAAACACATAATCACAATCATAATTAAGATTAATTAGCATAATACGGACTAGGGTTATCACAGGCTTAGTTCTGGGAGTACAGTTTAACTTTTATGAGTGGTGTAATTTTGATAGAAAATTTTAATTGCTTATAAGTTTCGTAAACTTGGTTTGTTTTAACCTAGTTTATTCCCTGAAAAAAATTAATTCTAAATTTGTTCCTCATGGACTAGGAGTCAACATGCTCTTGAAAGTTTTTTCTAAAGTTAACTGGGTCTTAAGTGGGACCAGTATGACCCCTCCAATCTTCCTGGAAACTTTCGTGACCATGTTCGATTCTAGGGTAAGTTGTGAGATCAGTTTTGAATTAAATTTTAGAATTTGGGATCTTCTAGTGCTAATCTGGAAAAATAGAAAAGTGAAATTTTGTAGTGATTTTTCAGAAATGGCTTTAAGAGGTGACAACAGAAAATGTTATTCCATTTGACAACCTTAAGCCTTACGAGATTCTTAAAGGAAGATCTAAAGAGATAAAGTGTGATTAAAGGAAATCTTGAGATTGCATGATAATATCTTTGAATTAATCAGAGTTAATATGTTATCCTTGTATCAATTATAGCATGTATGATTGCTATATGACTTTGCTTGAAAGCAAAGATGAGACAACCCATTAGGGTGGGTGAATATATTTTTGAATTTTTTAAATTCCAAATATATACTTATATTGGTGGCTAGTGAGTACAAGATTACTGATCACAGAGATAGAAAACTGGTGGTTCTTAGGAGGTATTAGACCACTGGCTACATAGTCATGAGATTGTGGTTCCTAGTAGTGAACAAATTACTGATCACATGTCAAGACATGATGGTTCCTATTAGTGGAGAGGCTACTGATCATATGTCAAGACATGATGATTCCTAGTAATGAAAGAGTCTATTGATCCTATGTCAGGATGTTGTGATTCCTAGTAGTAAAGTGGCTACTGATCATAGGTCAAAACATTGTGATTCCTAGTAGTAGAAAGTCTACTGATCATATACTGAGAAATTAGTGATTCCTAGTGATAAGACTACTGGCCATGTTATGAAGTTCCGAATAGTAGACTATTGAACACTGGATTTGTGTTTCCTAATAGTAATACTATTAGCTTTAGAGTGACATGTTGGACCAAACTTGTTTTGGTGCCTTGAATTCGAGAAAGACCTAATTCGGTTAATGACGGTCTGGGAATATGTTTGCTATGATATGATTTTGAGAGTTTCATAATCATTGTGAAACATGGAATTGTATAAAGACCCTGTATGAATTTTTGGAGAGGCTGAGAGCCTTCGTATAAATTCTACAAATGTGGGGGTGTCATGCAAAATGTGGCAATACCTAAACCCAAGATAGTCAGGATGAGTCTTAAAATCTGTTGACTTTGTATTCAATGGTTATGCACAATATAGTAGTGCAAATTGGTTTTTTGTGTAGAGAAATCTGATATTTAGATTTACACAAGAATATTATCATGAAATTGAGCAAGCGATTTTCATGAAAAAAAATTTCATGAAAAAAGAGATGAGCCTAGAAGATGTTAATATTCTAGGACTTTAAAGTTCTTCTATCTAAATCTTCTTAAACCTATATGGTGACTAGTGAAGCTAAAAGCTTCTTTGAAGCTGTGATTTCTCTAGAAAAATTTAGCTTTATCTTGCATAGGTAGTAAGCCTTGGGATGCAAGTGAATGAAAACCGATGAGATAGGCTTGTTATCAAAGGATACCAGCAAAAAGAAGGCCTAGATTACTTTAATACATGATCACCAGTTATAGTGAGTGATCGCAATTGTGCGACATCTGGAAATACATCAAGATGAATGTTCAGATAGCTTTCCTATATGAAGATTTAGTTGAATAAATCTTTAAGGTTTGAATACTTGAGAAAATATTCAATACTACCAAGTGGATGTTGTATTCTAGGTTTGATATGAAAGATATGGGCCTTGCAGATGTGATTCTGGGTGTTAAGATTACTAGAACATCTGGTAGTATTGTACTTTCTCAGGCTCATTATGTTGATAAAATACTTGAGAAATTTAGTAAATTAGATACAAGTGTGTCGAGGACACTGGTAGACTTATGTCTACATTTGGCCGAGAATAATAGTGAAAGTGTTTTTCAACTAGTATATTCTAGGGTCATTGGAAGTTTAAAGTATCTGATGAGTTGTACAAGGCCAGGTATAACCTACTCAGGTAGCAGGCTTAGTAGATATTATGCAGGTGTTGGATTATTTACACTACACCCGAGATTATGGGTTGCATAACACTTGATATCTAGTTGTACTAGAAGGGTACAAAGGCGACTACTGGATATCTAATACAAAGACTATGAATCCATTAGTGGATATGTTTTCTCTAATTGGAGTTGCAGCCGTGTCTTGGAGATCTTCCAAGCAAATGTGTATCACGAGATCAATGATGGAATCGGAATTTAGTGCTTTAGATAAAGCTACTAAAGCAACTAAATGGCTTTTCCGTTTTATTGAGGATATTCCATGTTGATCAAAACTTATGCTAGCAATTTTGTATACTTTGCGACAACCAATCAAATATTAGTAGGGCATAGATAGAAGGTCTAGACATTTTTGTCGAAGACATAGTTCCATATGACGACTACTCTCGGGTGTTGTCACTGAGAGTTAGTAGGAAAGTCGTCAAAAGGAATGTGGTTAAGGCCTTTAGTGAATGTTACTGGAACGGAAAATCCAACCTAGTTGACTGGAGATCCCAAGATCTAGGTTCAAAGGGACAACCTAATTGTGTGTAACGGGTGAGTCACTGTGGAGGGAAATCCTCCTACCCATTCCTTTATACAGTGATACCCTATGGGATGGAAGGTTAAGCTGATGCTTTTAATGACCTAAGTACTGTGAATAGTCAACCGTGGTATAACGAGATACCTTATGTAGGTCACCTATGTGAGTGCGAAGTGGGGCCACTTCTTTAAGAATTGATGAGGCTGAATTCTTTAAAAACACTCTCTTAACCAGGCTAATGTTCTAGGGCCAAACCGAATACACCAGTGAGAACAAGAACAATGGTTGGAGTAACTCCTATGTGAGGTCTATCGTCTCGGTTTACACAAACAGCAGAATAGTTCAAGACATCACGTTCACTGGTGAGCCAGTAAATCTGATAGGCTTTCACTACGAAAGGTTCAAGGTCAATTGCTACCTTTTCTGATGTAGGGTTATTCTGTGTGCTCTCTCTCTCTCAGAGTCTTTGTTGTTAAGCATTGCCATTTTTCTTTATTCGACCAATTTTATTCATGTGGAGGATTGTTGGAAAATAATGGGTTTTCGACAACTCTAATTCGAAATTAAAGTGGGACCTAACCACCAGTTGAGGTGGGTCTGAGTGGTTTTGTATTCTCTTAAGTGAAAAGATTGCAATACAAAAATAATGAGCCGAAACTATTGAGTTATGAATGAGAATTGTGTCATAAAGTGGGCATCAATAAAGTTGGGTTTAGATTTAGACTTAGTCTTAGTTTGGACTGGGCCTAGACTTGTACTTGTGCATGTGCTAGGTTTGGTCTTAGACTTGGACTTGGACCTAGTCTTAAGCTTTAGATTGAGCTGTGCTGGGCTTAGTGTGTGCATGTGTTTGAGATTAGGCTTGGATCAAGTTGTGATCCAACACCTGTATCCATTTTGCAACCCATCTAGTTTAATTCTCAAAACTTATACATTATATACACATTATGATTTATAAAATGGTTTTGGAGTTTGAACCTTTGTAACTCTAGCCCTAACGGCTAGAGTTGATGACATTTGATGACCCTATTGATGTTAACCTTCATGGCTAAGGTTCTTCCCTACTAATATAAATAGAGGCCTTTCTCCTCCAACTTAGTAGGTTGTTTTTTAGAGAGGTTTTGTGATGGAAAATGAGATGGTGTTTTCAAATAAAAAGTTAGAGATGATTTTTACACTAAAGAAAATTTTTCCTATCTTATTTTGTTAGCCTCTTCTTTGGTTCTTGCTATAGAGAGTGCAGCCATTGTCAAGTTTGCCGAAGCTATTTAGAAGGTGTTTCTGCATTAGCTGGTTTCGACCGTTGTATCTTGGGAGGCAAACACCAGCATACCTCCAGCACCCATCGAGAGGCGGTGAATCTATTTTAAGGAAACTGTGGTATCACACAGGCTTTGGTTTGCTTCTTTTCTTATTATTTGTTCTTTAATTTTCCAGAAATTAGTTTACCTCGACAACTCTAATCTTTAGTTATCCATGTTAATAATTTGTTCTTTTAGTAATGTAATCTAATTTCTTTCAGTATTTAGTTGTGTCGTTTATTCTTTATTTCATCTTTTAATATAAAAAAAAAAAAAAATATTTGTTTTGTCATTTCTATTTAATTTGTTTTATATATTTTTCTAGTATTATTATGAAAAAATACCAATAATTTGTTGATATAGAAGCACATATACTCTTTTTTTAAACAAATATATTATTATTATTATTGTTATTATTATTATTATTCAAAGTGTTGACATCACAATTTTTTTAGTTCCACATTGGTTCTTTAAGAAAATTCACGAGAAAGTATGGTTCTTCAAGTATTTTTAAATTTAAAATTTTTTTTTTGAATCTTTTAGCGATTAAAATATTAGTATGATTGATGTAAATATACATCTTAAGGCAGGACTAGAAAGCATGCTTCATAAGCTGTGTGAAGTTCTATTGTTATGCTTCTAATTATGCCTAAAGTGCTATTGTGAAGTAATCTTGCTTCACCGCCAACCTATAATGAAAGTTTTTCCACCAGCCTAGCTGATAGTAGGAGCATGGAAGCTGAATTCAAGGTTCAACAATGGCTGCTATCTTTGAAATTTCTAGTTTTAGTTGTATTTGCATTAAATGAGTTTACACTGTCATGTTTGTCTATAAATAACTAATGTATCAGAGTGGTAAGTGTGTGGGAGAAAGAAGAGAGTTAGAGAATAAGAGTGTGTTTCTTCTCTTCAGTGTATTCTAAATATTTGAGTGAAAAAAAATCTGTTTTTAGATTATAAATTCACTCTCTTGTATTTGTTTTTTGTGAACCACCATAAGTGGTTTGCACTCCACTCCCACCAATAATGGTATCAAAGCTGAAGGTAGCTTGAATTTACAAACATTCTGCAAATTTTCAAGAACAGAGCATTGTTTCAAATCTTGCCCATAAATCAAAGTTGTTAAAATCAACTTTTGATCACTCCAGTGTGTAGGTTTCATCAAGACGATCACACTCAAAAAAACCGCATCAAAAACCGAGCCGGGAGGATCCTACATGCGCCACACGCTCTAGTTGATGCCATTCTCATGCTCCTAGATGCCTACATGCACCAAACACGTGAACCAGAGGAAGAAGACGACTGAGACAGAGTAAAGAAGAGTGAAGTTAAATAATATAACTTGAGATATAAGACCAAAGGAAATTATTTTGCAAAGTGGTTAACTCTTACTTCTGAATCACATGGGCCAAGGTTCAAAACTCGGCAGCAGCAATTCAAATTTTTTTTTTTTGTGTGCCACAGAGAGGAGCCAAGCCGCGCCGCCAAGCTGCAGACATCACGCCGATGTCAGCTGATCCAGAGAAATTATCCGGTGCTTCTTAGAAATTTCAGATTTTGCCGATCTAAACCGTCCAACTATTTTGGCTAGGTCTAAGCCGTTTGAAGTCTGTTTTTGGTGATCCAATAATGCTCTCCAACTATTTGGAATATTCCTGACACATCAGTATGATCAGAATTAGAAAATTACATCTTGAAAATTTGCAGATTTCTTAAAGTCAACCAATGGCCAACACAAACAATTTCTTTCAGTCCCAATTTCCAAAACTCAGCAAGGAGAACTATGAAAATTGGAGTATTCAAATGCAAGTCCTACTAGCATCACAAGATTTTTGGGAGTTAGTGGATCGAGGATATGACGAGCCAGTTACTCTCGAAGATGAAGGAAATTTAAATGAAACTCAGAAGACGATGTTAAAAGATTCAAGGAAGAGAGATAAAAATGCCTTGTATCTACTCTATCAAGGCATTGATGAGTCAACCTTTAAGAGGATTTCAGCAGTAGCAACCTCTAAAGAGGCATGAAGTATTCTTCGCAATTCACACCGTGGAATTGAGAAGACGATCAGAGTTCGACTCCGGGTGTTACATGTTGAATTTGAGATGCTGCACATGAATGAGAATGAGTCGATTTCTGAGTACTTCAATAGAAAATTGACCATTTTTAATCAGATCAAAAGATATGGAGAGAAGATGGAATCTCTTCAAGTGATAGAGAAGATTCTACGATCACTCAGTCCCAAATTCAAGCACGTGGTTGTAGCAATAGAAAAGCCCAAGGATCTTGGTGCCTTGACCACCGATAAGTTGATGGGTACACTTGAGATTCATGAACAAAGGATCAACAAGAAGACTCCCTCAAGTTCTCTAGAGCAAGCTCTTCAATCAAAACTGTCTTTCAGAGATGATAGAAACAAACAAGGAGGGACATCAAAAAGAAGCCGAAGAAAAGGCCGTGGTTACAATAACTGAAGTTTTGGTTTTTGAGGAAGAGGCGGAAGAGGTCCAGCCGGAGAAGGAAGAAGTCAACCACACTTTGCTCCAAGAGGAAGAGGTGGTGGTTACAACAACTGACCAAGATTTGACAAAAGCAATGTTCAATGCTGCCATTGCCACAAGTTCGGGCATTACAACAATGAATGTCGAAGTAGAGCAACAACAGAAACCAGAGAGCAATTAAATTTTGCCGAGTAGGAAACAAACAATGTTGGACCTACAGTCTTGTTTGTCCACCATGGAGATATTGAAAACCAAAACAATGTTTGGTATCTAGATTCGAGAGCCAATAATCACATGTGTGGTAAAAGAGAGTTATTCGTCGAGCTTGACGAGACTGTACAAGCACAAGTCTCATTTAGTGATTCTTCAAAGACTCCAATGAAAGGAAGAGGCAACATTTTGATCAAGCTCAAGAATAGAGATCATGATTACATCTCCAATGTTTATTATGTTCCTGCCATGAAGAACAACATTTTGAGTATGGAAAAACTCCTAGAGAAAGGATACAACATCAGCATGAAAGATTGTCATCTTACCATCAAAGACAATCATGGTAATTTGATCGCTCGGGTGACAATCATGGTATTTGTTTGCGTTGAACATCCAACATGATGTTGCGAAGTGTTTAAGTGCCATTATCAAAGACAAAGACTGGCTATGGCATTTGAGGTTTGGACATCTCAACTGTGGAAGCTTGAAGCTGTTGTCAAGCAAGAATATGGTAAAAGGGCTCCCTTATATTGCTCATACTAATGAAGTCTATGAAAGCTGCATTCTTGGAAAGCATCACAGAACAAGCTTTGCCAAAGAAGTGAATTGGAAAGCCTTAAAACTGCTGCAGCTAGTACACACTGATGTGTGTGGTCCATTGAAACCAGTGTCAAATGGACAGAATAGATACTTCCTTACATTCATGGATGACTACAACAAGAAGACATGGGTGTACTTCCTCAAAAACAAGTCGGAGGTATTCAACATCTTCAAAGAATTCAAAGCTTTCGCTGAGAAACAAAGTGGCTACTATATTAAGATGTTACGATCAGATCAAGGTGGAGAGTATACATCAGATGCTTTCAAGAATTATTGCAAAGAGCATGGAATCAAGCATCAAACAACACCATCCTATACGCTACAGCTAAATGGTGTTGTTGAAAGAAAGAATCACACAATCTTAGATATGGGAAGGAGCATGTTGAAAGGAAAAGGATTGCCCAAGCAATTTTGGGCTGAAGCCGTATCATGTGCTATGTATCTACTAAATGGATGCCCAACCAGGAGCCTTCACTCCATGACTCCAGAAAAGACTTGGAGTTCACATAAGCCAAGTGTCAACCATCTTAGAATATTTGGGTGTATTGCATACACCAAGATTCCAGAAGCAAGAAGAACCAAGCTTGATTATAAAGGAGAAAAATGTATCCTTGTCGGATATGGAGACAAAACAATGGGATACAAGTTGTATAATCACATTATCAAAAAGGTGATCATGAGTAGAGATGTCATATGTGAAGAAGAAGAAGCTTGGAACTGGAATCAAGATGAAGTTGTTAAAGATGCATAACTCACTCTTGAAGATGAAACATCAAAAGCTCCAGTTGAAATCACAGGAGAAGTCCCAGATAAGCCACAAACTCCTATATGTGGAAACCCCACATCACATATAAGAGGTACTCCATCATCATTATCTCACAGAATTGGCATGCCATCATCATCATCATCATCAGATGATAGTTTTTTTAGAAGACATAGGGAAATAAAGAGCTTAAGAGACATATATGAAGCCACAGAAACCATAGAAGAAGAAGATTTGAATTTGTTCTGCCTACTCGCAGATAGTGATCCACTTACTTTCTTAGAAGCCATCCAAGAAGATAAATGGAAGAAAACAATGGATGAAGAAATTCATGCCATTGAGAAAAATGACACATGGAAGCTTACCAGTCTACCGGAGGGGCATAAACCCATTGGAGTGAAATAGGTATACAAGACAAAGAAAAATGAGCAAGGCGAAGTGCAATGCTACAAGACAAGATTAGTGGAAAAAAGGCTACAAGCAGGGAGCTGGAATTGATTATGGAGAAGTGTTTGCTCCAATTGCCCAGTTGGAGACTATCAGGCTAATGATTTCTTTGGCTACCCAGCACAAGTGGCAGATCTATCAACTTGATGTAAAATCTGCATTTCTTAATGGTTTTCTTGAAGAAGAAATCTATATTGAACAACCTTTAGGGTATGTTCAAAATGGGCATGAAGACAAAGTGTACAAATTGAAGAAAGCACTTTATGGATTGAAGCAAGCTCCGCGTGCATGGAATACTAGAATTGATTAATATTTTCATGACAATGGTTTTGAAAAATGCCCATATGAGCGTGCACTATATTTGAAGAAGGAAGCTGATGGAAGCACGTTGCTTGCTTGTCTTTATGTTGATGATCTAATTTTCATTGGAAACAATCCAGCCATGTTCAAAGAATTTAAAAGAAGCATGGTCCAAGAATTTGAAATGACAGATATTGGATTGATGGCTCATTTTCTCGGCATTGAAGTGGCACAAAGAAAAGATGGAATTTTTATTTCCCAAAGTGGCTATGCCAAGGAAATTCTCAAGAGATATGGAATGGAGAATTGCAATCCAGTGAACACTCCTGTAGACAATGGAGTGGAGCTAAAAAAAGGTACAAAGGCGGGTGATGTGGATTCAACTTATTTCAAGAGCTCAGTTGGAAGTCTCTGCTATCTTACTTGCACCAGGCCGGACATACTCTATGGAGTAGGACTGATTAGTAGATATATGGAAACACCGTATCAGTTACACCTTTATGCAGCAAAGAGAATTCTTCGCTATATCAAAGGTACAATCGATGATGGTTTATTCTATAAACCGACTGATAATTTCAGTCTTGTTGGCTATTTAGAAAGTGACTGGGGACGTGACTTAGATGAACGAAAGAGTATTACTGGGTTTGCTTTCTTTATGGGAAATACAGTGTTCACTTGGTCGTCAAAGAAGCAAGCTATTGTGACACTGTCAACTTGCGAAACTGAGTATGTTGCAGCCAACTCAACTGTGTGTCATGCAATTTGGTTAAAAAATGTGCTGAAGCATTTAGGATTTCCACAAGAAAATCCTACTGAAATCTATGTTGATAATCACTTAGTAATTGCATTAGCAAAGAACCCAGTTTATCATGAAAGAAGTAAGCATATTGATACACGCTATCATTTCATCCGAGAGCATGTGAAAAAGAGAGAGGTGGTGTTAATTTCTTGCAAGTCTCAAGTTCAGTTTGCAGATATTTTCACGAAGCCATTGAAAAATGATCTGTTCAACAGAATGAAGATGATTCTCAGGATGAAGCAGTATGGAGAATCAAGATTAAGGGGGGATGTTGTGAAGTAATCTTGCTTCACCGCCAACCTATAATGAAAGTTTTTCCACCGGCCTAGCTGATAGTAGGAGCATGGAAGCTGAATTCAAGGTTCAACAATGGCTGTTATCTTTGAAATTTCTAGTTTTAGTTGTATTTGCTTTAAATGAGTTTACACTGTCATGTTTGTCTAGAAATAGCTAAAGTATCAGAGTGGTGAGTGTGTGGGAGAAAGAAGAGAGTTAGAGAGTAAGAGTGTGTTTCCCCTCTTCAATGTATTCTAAATATTTGAGTGACAAAAATCTATTTTTAGATTATAAATTCTCTCTCTTGTATTTGTTTTTTGTGAACCACCATAAGTGGTTTGCACCCCACTCCCACCAACAAGAGCCTCCTGTTTGAATAATCGAATGCAACATTGTACTCTTAATATCAGTTTAGGAATGTAGGATTAGATGGAAAATCAATTTTACCATGGACTACCAGATTTTGCATGTTCATAAAAAAAAATTAAAAAAAAAATTAATGTAAATTCAATGAGATGTTAAATTTCTTATGGCTTCTACATGTTTGGGATTTTTTTCCAATAAAAAGATGGATAAGTGGATTTTTTCCTTTAGCATGAATCACATATATTTTGGGCTCAACAAGATGATTTTGGGCAGTGGATTCAATTGTTGAATTGTTTCTTTGGTTTCAAAATTGATTTTTTTTTATCTTACATGTATTACTTTGAGCAACGTTAAATCGCTTTACGTGTGTTTGCTATTACACTTACAACATCTATTTGGGCATCAAAAAGAAATCTGCTGATAGATATTGAATCCTCCAAATA
This sequence comes from Camellia granthamiana, assembly GCA_036172215.1. Taxonomy (NCBI): domain Eukaryota; kingdom Viridiplantae; phylum Streptophyta; class Magnoliopsida; order Ericales; family Theaceae; genus Camellia; species Camellia granthamiana. The sequence goes on from CM069903.1 coordinate 150,364,517, forward strand.
TTATTACAAGAAATGGGTTTACAATTTATTGAGTTCATAGTTTGAGCAAGGTTTATAGTTTAATTTAGATGAAGTAGTTTAATTCACAAGTGTAGGAAAAATAAGAAATAATACACGGCGAAAATAAACGAATTCGGGCATACCTTTTACGCTCAAACCGAATCCATATATCATGTGAGTGAATCACGTGCCTTCATTGATGTCTTCGAATAATTCTCAGTAGTGGAGTAAAACAACCAGAGAATTACCCACACTCTTTACAGTACAAAGGCTATTCTATGTTTCTATGAAGAGAGAAAAAAAAAATAGAGAAGACCACATGAGATTGATCTGATACAGTTAAAATTAACTCTCACCATATAATACGTATATTATATGGGAGTGTTATAACCACCCATAACTCTTATCTCCTTAACAGATGAGATAGTGGGTTAATCACACTTATCCCTAAGATAAGTTAATCTAAATCCACTTTGACTGGATCTTTTCTTATGGGTCTTGGGTCATGCCACCATGGGCGACCCAATTAGGTATGGGTTCTAAACCCGACCCAATTTCCAACAACAAGGAACAAATTCTTGGAAGTGTTTGTGTAGGAAATACATTTGATTTCTTATTGTGGAATTTTTGTATTGAGTTGATCAAAGTTATTTTGCTGGTTTTTTTTTTTTTTTTGGGTTTCGTTTGGTATGATGCTTCAGGTTGATCCTCCAAATATTATTACAAGAAGTAGGTTTACAATTCATTGATTTAAAAGTTCATAGTTTGAGCAAGGTTTGTAACTTAATTTAGATGGAGTAGTTTAATTCACGAAGAACACATTTGATTTCTTATTGTGTGTGTGTGTGTTTTTTTTTTTTTTAGTATTGGGCTAATCAAAATCATTTTGGTGTTTCATTTATTTATTTATTATTATTATTTTTGCATTTGTTTGGTATAAAATATCATTACAAGAAGTGGGTTTAGAATTCATTGATTTAAAAGTTCATAGTTTGGGGAAGGTTTATAATGTAATTTAGATGGAGTAGTTTAATTCACAATGAACAAATTCTTGGAAGTGTTTGGGCTCATCAAAGTAATTTTGGTTGATAACATCATCCTTCATCTTACATCTCTACATGTAAAGGCCATTTCATTTTGCTTTTCTCTTTTCTCTTTTCTCTTTTCTCTTTTCTTTTTCTTTATTTTGTTTTTGTTTTTGTTTGTTTGTTTGTTTGTTTGTGTTTGTGTTTTTTTTTTTTTTTTTTTTTTTTTAAGGTTCCTATGATTAGAATTATTTGCCATTTTGTGATTTTTAATTTACAGGCGTGGTGTGAGCACTTTGAGGTTGATGAATGAGTTATAGCTATAAAAGGTAAATTTACTAGTTAATTATAGCTGGAGTTTTTGTCTAGTAAGATTTTAAATTCATACTCGCTTTGCGTCAAATTAGCTCTTATTCTCCCTCTTTCAATTTGTCTATTTGGATACAATCCTCTTAAAGAACAGAAAGTAAAAACTGCACCTATATATATATAATTTTTTTCCAATAATGACAAATTTCAGCTGCATAGGTGCAATTGTTCTTTCCTTTGTCATTTTCGTTTGCCTAAAGACTATATGTGTTTTAAATTTGTCATGGACCATTATTAAATTTGTCTATTTGGGTGCAGAAAGCTGCAATCAAGAAGATGGACCATTATTTGATATGGACTTTGCTGACATTTAGGACCTAGAGTAATTGGAATTGATTCCATTTTGGGAATCCTTTTTATTTTTAATCCTTCAGAATTTAATATCATATTATGGTAATTAGATGACCAATATATTTACATTGCGCCATTTAGCAGTAGTTAGAGTCCTTCGGCTTTAGATGGAGTTGGACTTGCTTTGTTTTTTCTTCGTTGGCTGCTTGTACCTAACCACCATAGTACACACAGTAACAAAAATGATATAGTCCACAAAGCAACCTTCACTTTTATCAACTCACACAGCACATCAAACTGGGGTTGAACTCCATTAAACACACACTCATTGGTTATTGCTTTGATTGGTTATTGCTTTGGTGCTTTGTGGACTGCTCTAACTCATAAAACAAGACGCCTCATCTGTGCAAATTAGTCACCAGGTCATGGACTGAGTACACTAGGGAAAATGATATTAAATCAGAACATAGTTAATAGAAGTTGTTTTTGGATTTTTAGGTGTTTGGACAATTGAAACATTTTATCAACTGCATTCTCTTTCTTCTTGTGGTTGAAATGAAAAAATATAGGCTGGACCTCTCGAGCCTTGGCTTGATAGTTGCAAGTGGGATATCCATTAATTTTTTATTTTTATTTTTAAATAACGAAAAAATGTGTAAGTTTATTCCTATGCTTCTAACAGCTTCTGAACTAATTTGTGTTATTTTTATTCAGGTCAAAAATTGCTTGGAGAGTTGTGAAATATGATCAAAGAAGATGGAACATTCAAGAACTTTGAGTTTTCTTAAAGTTTTTCTATTTTTTTTTAATTACAATTTTACTGTGTAATTAAAGTAAAAAACCCTTTTATTCTTTAACTTTCATTGTATATATTTTTCGAACATTCGACTTTCATTTATGAAATTAATGGCTATTGATATGTGGTCAATGTTGTGATTCAAAGGAATTTTTTATGCAAATAATATTGATTATATTTTAGATATTAGTTATATTCAAATTTTAATCACGGTTTATATACTGTGATTGATAGTCACATTTTGTGGTTGGACTATTTTTTTATTACACGCACTAACCATGATGAGAAATGCACATAACCATGATCTTATTTTATTATTAATCAAAGATTATTTAAGTTCAATCTCAAGTTTTATTGGTTATTATCACCCTTAAAATCTGTAATCTAGATATTTATTATCACAGTCAAAATCCGTTATGGAAGTATCTTTTAATGAAGATAAAAAAGTGTGATTGAAAATGAACTTTAACAATCACTCTCAAAGATCACACTTTGACTAAATAAAAAATCCGTGATTAAAAAACATACATCACACTTTAAATCCACGATCTATTTATGATTTTGTAACAGTGTGGGTAGGGGTTTAAAGAAGGGGGGTCCAAAGAAATTAGGTAGATGTTAATAGCAGTCCTCTTTTTTTGCCCTTTCAAGTTTCATTAGTTTTTTATGAACAAAATTAACCTTCAAACAATGGTTGCTCGGCATTTATAATTGTTTATGAAATAGTGTAGTGATCCTCTTAACATTTGTCTTGAGCCTCCATGGTTTGTCCTTGTTAACAGGACACTGCGTAGATAATTGGACGATAATGAGGAGCAAGCATGGCATGTTTTCTAGTGTGAGATTTCAAATGAGCTTATTCTTTTCCAATCAAAAATTATCAATTGAAAACAATCCAATTTTCTTAATATGGAAAATTATATTCTTATAGGTTTTTGTATAGAAGATAATATATGACTATTAATTAGAAAGACGTGGTAGTAACATTTTTTAAACATTTAATCCACTTTAATAGATTTTTTGCTTTAAGGTAATAATATCAACACTCGTCAGGCCATTCAATATTTTTTTTTTTTTTTGTATAATTTATTTATATTCTAAAATTATTGGCCACCATGCCTCTGTGGGTGATCTAACATACTATTAAGAGAAAATATCATTTTACCCTCCAAACTATCACATGTTTTTAACGTTGACCTCCATACTTCAATTTATTTCAATTTAGTACCTAAACTTTTCACAAATTGATCAATTAGACCCCAACCATCACTTTCCATCTACAATTGGATGGAATGTGCTGACGTGGCATTTAAAATTTCATTCTACCCCCCAAACTATACCTTAAAAATCAATTTATCCCCCAAAATAAAATCAATTTGCCCCCCAAACTATACTTTAAAAATCAATTTGCCCCCCACATCAACACATTCTGTCCAATTGTGGACGGAAGGTGACGGTAAGAGTCTAATTGATCAATTTGTGAAAAGTTTAGGTACTAAATTGAAATAAATCGAAATATATGGGTCAACGTGAAAAACGTGTGATAGTTTGGGGGGAAATGATATTTCCTCTACTATTAATGGTGATTTAAATAATGAATAAAGAATACCATGCAACTAAATAATGGAAACTTGAAAATAAGCCAAACAAAACAAAACAAAACAAAAAATAAGAAGAATTGCAGCCACAAGATTAACATTACCATAATATTCTCAAAATACAAGATAATTAGACACATAGTTTAAAAGTTCAGGACTTTTTAAAAATAAATAAATAAAAGTAAATTAAGCAAGGTCTTACGCACATGCATTATTTTTTTAACAAGCCAAAAAAGTAAAGAAAATAGGGAAGATTTTTGGTGCGTAAATTAAACTAGGGTAAATTATACTTTGTAGTCCTATATTTTGTACCAAATTTCATTTTAGTCCATATATATAAAATCATGACAGTCAACCTTCTACACTTCTGATCAAATCCCACTTTGGTCCTTACACACAAAATTGTGACAATTAATCCCTGTACTTTTGGTCAAATCTGATTTTGGTCCATATACAAGTCCCATTTCTATTACTCAATTATTTAAATCTTTATGAGTAAGAAAAATCATCTATATTTTTCACTAATACACATTTTATCTCAAAATTTACATCAAAATATGACTGTATTAGGCTAAAATAAAACGTAAATTGTGAACAATTAAGAAAATGAACTAGGTTTTGTATAAATTGAAATCACGAAACTCTATTTTTCATAGTAACATAGTTTTCTGTCTTCTTTCTTTCTCTTGGATTTCTTTGTTGCATTTTTTTTTTTTAACTTCAAAAGTTCTACCTTTTTTTCCTTTTCGTTTCAATATTTACAATACGGTCATATATATATACATATATCATATTATATAACTCTCATGTGTTTATCACATAGGACAAAGTGTATTAGTGGGAAACATGATTTTTCTCTTTTACTCTCATTCGTAGTTACATTTTTGTCACATAACTAGATTTTGTTAAAGATTTAAAAATGAAGTTACAGAAGAGGGACATTGACACTTATGTAGGAACCAAAGTTGAATTTGAATAAAAATGCATGGGGTTGACTATCACGATCTCATATGTATTGACTAAAGTGAGACTTGATCAGAAGTGTAAGGGATTAACTGCTATGATTTCATGTGTAAAGACTAAAGTGAGATTTAGTGTAAAGTACAAAGGTGCAAAGTATCATTTACCCCTACTATTAATATGTAAAGTTTAAACCAAGTATGACTTTAATTTTCATAATTTTAATTTAAATAATTTATATTTTATATTTTGAATTTTGTCACAGTATTGTCTCATTAGAATTTTGGACGTGCAAAACTATAACTACCTCAATGAACCCTATAAATATACTATATATTTTTTATTATATTATGCTTCTTTTGTTTTTGCACGGATTTTTTTTTTTTTTTTTTTTTTCATTTAAAATATTAAGAAAATGTAATGGCAAGGAAGAAAGTGAAATTTTGCTCAAATTAAAGGGAACCAATCATGTAATTTTACTCATTTTTGGTTTGACGAGATCTGATGGTAATGCAATGGTGGCAATATGGTCGTTCGACGATTGTGGTGGTTCAATGATAGCTGAATCAGATCTGGGTTATGGTCATGGCAGCGGCAGGACGGTGTACAATGGTGGCTGAATGATGGTCGACAATGGTTGGATGGTGGTGGTAGTGGTGGCAGCAGATGAGCTGCTGTTGGTTGGTGGCTCTCTGCAATTGTGATGGAGAAAAGGAAGAAGGTAATAAAATGGGGAAAAATGGAAAGGGATTGGTTTATTATTGTTTCAGTCTAAACACAGACCAAACAGTGTAAGATTTTGGTGAAATTCTATCTTCTGCCCATAATTATAAGTGAATAAATCAAAATAGAAATGTGGTTAAAAAAAAAAAAAAGAAGAGTAAATTATATCGGTTCCTTTATTTTGAACGAAATTTACTTTGGTCATCATAATTTTAATTTGAATAATTTAATCTCTACACTTTAAATTTTATTGTAATGTGATCTATCTGTGTTATTAACATTTGAATAAAAAAAAAAATATTGTGTAAAACTAAATGGATCAAAGTGAAATTTCAAACAAACTAAAGGGACCACCGGTCCTTGGTCACATTAGTTTTACGCATGGTCTTTTTATTTTCAAATTTTTATAATAAATGATGGAGGAATCCATTTGTAGCAAAATTGAAAGTATATAGATCAAATTATTTAAATTAAAATTAGGAAAACTAAAGTGATATGAATGTAATTTAGCCTATATATATATTTAGAATCGCAAGTGTAATTAACCCAAAACAGCATGTAATCTCCTCCTCCAAGTCTTGTGCAAAATGCACCGGAGCTCATTAGTTTCCAATAGTTTAGTGCGTCTCTTATGTTTTGCACAAATAATCTCTAATGTTTTAAATGTTTCAATTTAATCGTCAATTTATTAATTTTGTCACTAAATAGTCTTTACGTTCGTTTTTGCTTGTAATTGATAACAAAAGTGAGAACATTTTTATCAAATCACCTATGACACTAAATAAGTTAGGGATTAAATTGACACAATTGAAAACATTGGGGAGCAAAATAAAAGTAATCACACATTTTGAGATTTTTTTTCTTGTTTTGCTGCTGTTTAAATGTAATTTGATGAAAATGCCCTTACTTCCATTATTAATTTTAAATGGAAACAGAGGTAGAAACCTTTACTACAAAATTAGATTGGAAATCAAATTGGCGCATTTAAAATGTCAATGAACAAAATGATACAAGACACGTACTAAGGAAAATGTAATTAACCCAACTCAAAAATGAAGTAAAATGTGCTTGATTGATGTTATGTACTAAGAAAAAATATTAAAAACATATATAAATTTTGAATTCGTGGGGTAGATTTAAATTTGGTGTAATATGAATGTGTAATATGAATCACACTCAAAATAAATCATATCTATACATTTCAAATTCTAACACTTTTTTTGAATGGGAGAGTCTACAATGTATAGTTAGCTCAACCAATGTGAAAGTAAGGCTATTATTAAACATTTAATCTCTTCCAGAAAGGAGATTATAAAGACAAAAGTATTACATTCCAATTGATTACCTCATAAATTCATCTCTTTCAATGTATTTCAAATCCTAAAAGAGTGTCCTTGATGAAATGCAATTTAGATGCAACATCATTAATCTCCATTCTTTCTATAGGCAAATCTGAAGAACAATTGACTCCAATTTCAAGTATCAAACTCAAGCACTCCACAATCTTTTCACTCCTTATGAAGTTTTCTTCTTCTTCTCTTTTGGTCTTAAAAAGTATTGGGTCTGAAATCTCTGATACACTGCCAAGCAAAGCCTCTTTGACAAAGTTATGGAGGCTTAAACCATCTTTAAATATTTCATCTGTGGGTCTCTTCCCAGTAAACATTTCTAACACGAGGATACCAAAACTGTATATATCACCATATGCCGAGACCTCACTTCCCATACCATATTCTGCAAGCAAAATGCATTGGTAAAGGGCAAAACAAAATATTGGATATAAAAGACAGAAATGCTTCATAAATAGAAAAAGTCAAAGAACTGTGCATAGAAAAATAATGTGTTGCCCAAATCACACATGCAATTTTCTTTACACTTTTTGGTGCACGAAACAATTAAGAATAAATGAAAGCATATTCACCTGGAGCAGTATAACCTATTGTTCCCCTTATGCCAATAGATCTTGTTTCACTTGTAGACAAGTCATGGGTGGCATGGTCTGCAAAGAATTTTGCTAATCCAAAATCACCTACATGCCCAGTCATATCTTTGTCCAGAAGAATGTTGCTTGGCTTAAGATCGCAGTGGACTATTGGTGTTTGACCATGGTTGTGGAGATAATTTAGTGCACAAACAATATCAATGACAATATTTAGTCTTTGAAAAAGATTTAACTTCTTAATCTCTTCATTTGATAAATCTTCATTGGGATTTGGATGTAACCACTCCTCAAGGCTCCCATTGACCATGAACTCATAAATCAGGGCCTTGAAGTCATGACCCTGATAATCTACTGTCGAACATGCTGTTACCACTTTGACAAGATTTCGATGTCTGACGTTTCTCAAGGCCTCACATTCGGATACAAAACTCTTCGAAGCTCCATGTCGCAAAAGGTTGAGTACCTTCACAGCGACAATTCTTCCATCAATAACTCCTTTGTACACAGACCCGAAACTACCAACACCGATTAAATTGAAAGATGAGAAGCCATCAGTGGCTTTAACAAGAGTTTGGTAAGACACCCTCAAGAGTGAATTTTTTGATGAATCTGAAGGAGTATCTTTTCTTCTATTTTTGAACTGGCAAAGATAGAGAACACATCCCACGAGAGCTAGTCCTACAAGCCCAAAGGGTATAGAGAGTGCTAAAGTTAAGGCACTGTTTGATCTCCTATTTTCATCCACTTTGAAGTTGCATTTAGGTAGCTTCAATTCAGCTACCCCCCCACAGAGCTTACTGTTTCCCATTACTGATATTTTACTTGCATTACTAAATACACCTTGTGTTGGTACTACACCTTCAAAATTATTAAAAGACAGATTCAAATTTTGCAACAAAATAAAGCTCTTCAAGTACACTGGAATTTCACCAGACAAGCTATTATTCGCAAGATCCAACTCACTAAGGCCTCTCAAGAAACTTAACGAAGAAGGAATGGTTCCGTTGAAAAAGTTGTTCCCCAAACGTAGCGTTTCCAGGCTTGTGCAGCTACCCAGAGTGCTCGGAATTTCACCTGATAACAGGTTCTTAGAGACATCCAAGTAACCAAGGTTTATCAACTTTGCAACTTCCATGGGAAGAGAACCACTCAATTGGTTTTGGGATAGGTCTAGATATATAGATAAGGATGAGACAGAAACAACTTGTTTTGGTATGGTACCATTAAGGTTGTTTTGAGAAAGAAGCAACTTTTGCAAATTACTACAATTCCCTAGGCTCGGGGGAATGTTTCCCTGAAAATTATTTAGTCCTAAAACAAGTTTACTTAACAAACTCAGATTTCCTAGGGAAGATGGAATGTTACCAGACAACGAATTGTTGATGAGATTCAATTCGTGCAGATTTTGAAGCTTTCCAATCCCACTTGGAATAGTACCGGTGAGTAGATTAACCTGCATATACAAACTCTGCAAGCCAACAAGATTTACAATCCCGAGTGGAATGCTTCCGAATATCCGATTGTTGTCTAAATACAAAACTTTAAGATTTCTCGAGAGATTACCGATGGATTCTGGAAACATGCAGCCAAAATTGTTTAGGCCCACGTTCAAATACTGTAAATTTGTAGCATTGATCAAAGAGTAGATAAAGTTCAAGTCATCAGCTTCCCCGCAACCAAGCTGATTGTCCCCAATGGTTAGCCACTCGAGGTTTTGCAGCCTTGCTAAATTAGGAACCTTTCCAGTAAGATTGTTTCGATCCAATTGTAGTTGATGTAGTTTAGATGCATTCGATATTGAAACCGGAATTGATCCTGTAAATTGGTTTTCAGCAATGCTGAAAAATTCAAGATTGGGCAGAGTGATTCCCAAGTCCCAGGGAAGACTTCCCTGAATTTGGTTAACAACGACATTAAAACTTGTGAGAGAAGAGTGGTTGAAGAGCGACGCAGGGATGACGCCGGACAACCTGTTTACGCCGAGTGCGAGTATCTGAAGATTCTTCAATCGATCAAAACCATCAGGAAAGCTGCCGTCAAAGTAGTTTCTGTCTAAAAACAGGTCGCGAAGAGATGACAAATTCGTGAAAGGAGAGATACTCCCTCTAAGATTGTTGGCCTCTATATTTACTATTGCGAGCTTCGACAAGGATCCCAGCTCCACGGGAACCTCTCCTACCAATCCATTGCGTGAAAAATTGATGGAAATGAGGTTAGCACAACGAGATATATTTACAGGAATTTGGCCACCAATTAAATTGTTGCTCAGCTGCAAAATCTGCAGCCTTGGCAAACGGCCAATTTCCGGGGGAATTTCATTGCCAAAGCTATTTTTCTGAAGCAGTAATTCCCTCAAAAAGCTTAAATTCCCGAGGTGTGGTGATATCGATCCCACCAGTTCCCGGGACTGTAAGTCCAAGGCAGTGACCCTCTGATGCCTGCGGCTACACGTAACGCCCTGCCATTGACAGAAGTGGATAGAGTCATTCCAGGAGCTCAAAACATACAGTGGATCCTCAATTATTTTGGCCTTGATTGCCAGCAATGAAAGCCAGTCGGTCTCGTTCCCCATTAGCCTGGAGCTGGATATGGTAGTAGTAAAGCCAGAGTTGAGCATGCTCAAACAAGATAAGAGTATTAGATGAATATGCAAATTGTGAACTAGCCATGACATGCTCAAGCTTAAGGTTGGAAGCCCCATTGAGCAAAGAAAATGTATGACTGTGTTTTGGTGAATTGCTTTTTTATGCTAAGTATATTGCATGGCCGGCTCATGAGCAAGCCGGCAAAAAGGCCACTTTGACCCGCTAGATTTGGACCAAAAACAAAGACCCTATTTAGAAAAAATTCTTATAAAATTTGACACAAATTTTTTTTAGGGTAAATTACCAATAGTTCTAATACTTGGATTTAATTTCCATCAAGTCTTATTGAAAATAAGTCATAGTAATATTGTCGTTAATTTTTTTTTTTTTTTTTTTTGTGACGATTTTTTGCATGTCCCTAAAAATTGATAATTAGTGACTTTATTTTGCCACGATTTTTATAAATTGTCACGAAAACTTATAATTAGTGACTTTTTCTGTGATGAATTTTTTAAACTGTTGTTGAATGTTAAAAATTAGTGACTTTTTTTATGATAATGTTTTTAAACTGTCGCTAAAACTTATAATTAGTTATTTTTTTTGTGACAATTTTTAAACTGTTGCTAAAAATTAACAATTAGTGACTTTTTTAATAGTATTTGATGAAAAACACCATTGATTATCATATGACTTATTGAATAATAAATTTATTTATTAAGATCTATATGTAAGTCCCTCGTTTTATTTTATTTTTTGTTAGACATCAATTAAATAGAGAGCCCAAACACCAAATCAAAAGCAAAACTGTTTTTATTAGTAGTGGTACCCAGTTACTTATCAAAATAAGTACAACGTTTAATACCAAACTCAAAAATAAAATTAATATTAAGCCCCCCAAAATTTTTTTTTTTTTTTATTAGTATTGACTCAAAGTAATTGATTTTACTTTACCAAACTTCTCTTCAATTCAATTCACCATTTTGGAAATTGAACTTTCTTAGGTTTTGATATTCTTTTGTATCATTTTACATTCTAGAATGAATTGTAAATACACTCCTAATATTTGCTTAAAGTATAGATTACCCTCTGTGATTTGGAAATTTACAAATACCCCATTGTTAGAATTTTTTTATTTAACAGAATTATCTAAAAGAAATGAAAGGGTAAATTACACTGAGCTCCCCTAAGGTTTGCCTTAATTACAGATACCTGTGTTATTTTCAAAAGTGAGGGAGGTCTGTGTTATTTTTGAAATCACAAGGGAGGTACTTGTAATTAAGGCAAACCTCAGGGGAGGTCAGTGTAATTTACCCAAAATAAAATTCATAATTGCTCTCCTATACAATAATAAAATTACCTAAATGATTAATTGAAACATATTTTTAATATCATTAAAAACTATTAATTGACTTAATGATTTATTAATAAAATGGACAATTTATTATGAAATTATAAACTTCAAGGGGTAGAATGTAATTTCCAAAATCATAGGAGGTGATTCGTATTTTAATCAAACCTCAGGGGGTGTATTTGTAATTTGTCCTAAATTTTACTTCAATTGTTTGTTAACTTTACTTAAAAATTAAAAGAGGAAATATCATTTTGCCCCAAATTTTCACGTGTTTTTCAATTTGACCCCCAAACTTTAATTAATATCAATTTTACAGCCAAACTTTCGAAATTTTGATCAATTTGGCTCTTACCATCACATTCTGTCTACAATTAGACGGAATGTGTTGACATGGCATCAAAATTGACTTGGAATTTCATTTTACCCCCCAAACTATACCTTAAAAATCAATTTGCCCCCAAATATAAAAAAAAAATTAAATTTAAATATTTAATAAATAATTTTTTATCTCAATAATGATAAATTAAATTTTAAATAATATATACTTTGTAGAAAAATAATAAAAAATATAAAAATTCTCATTTAAAATTATCTTAAGACTATGAAGTATGGATAATTCGACAAACATGTCGTAACCGTACCGAATACTTAACAACATATGATATTTCCGCATACGTACTGGGTACACAAAACACATACTCAAAATTTTCATTCTAATTTTTGGCGTATCTACACATATCTAGTATACACTTAAGTCAGGTCGTACCCCAATCGAAACAATACTTTTTTCTACTACAAAGATAAAATTCTTTTTACTAGACTTCTTTTTCATTTTTAGTTTTATGCTTATTATGGTTTTAAAATGAAGTTATGGTTTATAAGTTATTTAATATAATGATATTTAATTTTGGTTTATCTTATACCTGTACTTTTGGTATTAAATGTCAATTATATGTTGGATTTCACAAATTAAACCGTTTAATCAATTTTTGTATTATTCCAAATTAAAAACAAATATTATTTTACAAACGTATTAAGCCTTACCTCTACCTTACTTTTTTTTGGATTTTACGGTATTGATGTACCCGTATCGTTCCAATACCAGTACTCATACCCGTACCTGTTCTTCATAAGTCTCAAATTATCTTGAGTCAATCTTAGAGAAACTTATTGAGCCGAAAATTTCTTAGCTACTCTATATGTGTGCGCGCATAATTGTAACTAGTTTATTATCCAAATTAATTTCAATATAATTGATCGACTAATAGTAATTTCAAAATCCGGCAAGTACCCAATACAGATACGACATGTTTGTCGAAGTACCCATTCTTCATAGTCTCAAGATAATTCTAAATGAGAATTTTTATATTTTTATATATATATATATTTTGCAAAGTATATATTATTTAAAATTTAATTTTTTAATTATTGAGATAAAAAAAGTTATTTCTTAAATATTTAAATTTAATTTTTTTATATTTGGGGGGCAAATTGATTTTTAAGGTATAGTTTGAGGGGTAAAAATGAAATTTCAAATGAACTTTGGCGCCACGTCAGCACATTCTGTCCAATTGTAGACAGAATGTGACGGCATGGACCAAATTGATCAAAATTTCGAAAGTTTGTGTAAAATTGATATTAATCGAAGTTTGGGGGTCAAATTAAAAAATGCATGAAAGTTTGGGAGGTAAAATGATATTTCCTCAAATTAAAATCTCTAGAATTTGAATAGATTACTGCTTGTTGACTTGTGGATATATTGGATTGTATATTCAATTATACTACTTAGAAATTATTTATCTATATATGAAAAAAATATGTACAATGGAATTAATTCAATCTCAATAAAGAGCTCTTAGTTTAATTTTGAAACAAAAAATTGTAAGAATAATAATGTTTATTGTGGCACAATTGGTTCAATTTTTCTTTGATGTTATAATTGTAGTATTTTCTTTGTGCATGTATAAATGATTAAAACATAAAACAACAATATATTACTTATTTTAATTAATTTTATTTTTTTAAGTAATGTATAAAAATATTAACACTCAATGTGAACTCTATGAACTCTGTACACGCAAGACTATGATGACCAGTCAAAGAATTGAGAATTACGGATTGATTTGGGATGTTCTAAAAAAGTGTACTTTTTGATTTATTGATTTATATGGGTTGGGTTTGATGTGATGTGTTAGAGATGTGATGTGATTTAAATAAAATGATGTGACTTAAATAGGATAGTAACTTTTTAACTTTTTATATTATTTAGTGTACCCCAAACCAAGCCTTAATGAAAGATATGGCATCGCCTAAATTATATTAGAATCATATGAATTAATCAAAGACTTGAGCATGAAATTATCAAAATCAATCAATAGCCTCCAAATGTCAAGAAATCATACATTTAAGTCAACAATTCATATTATATTAGGCCTGCCACTACTCATGGAAAAGTAAAGTAGGTACTTTGTGGTTCAATGCATATCTCATTTCGTGGAATTTATTAAATTTAGTACAGGAGCTTCTTTAATTGTGTATACAAGGGGATGGATGCTGCTGTACGTTACAACAGCACTCCAATCGTTTTAGTTGTTACTTTAAAAACAAATTATTTGGAAGGGAAATATTATTGTCTCTAAATTATTATGTGAAAATTAATTTGGCATATAGATTTCATATTATTTTAATTTGATTAATTTACCCTCTATCGTCTGTTTCTGTTTACAATCAAATAGAACTTACTAACATGACACTAAATTTTATTTAGAATTTCATTTTATCTCAAACTATACCTTAAAAATCAATTAGTCCCACAAATATTTAAAAAAATAAATTTAAATATTTAATTAATTTTCATCTCAAAATAAAAATAAATAAATTTTAAATAAAAATTGAGTATTAGTCGTGTTGAGTATTCTTTAGATAGTAACTGAATTGAATTTTTTTTTTCTTACCCACTCAATTTTAAAATTAATATTAGTTGATTAGTTCTATTGAAATTTATTTGGGGAAATAAACTAATTATAATTACATGCGCGTACACACATATAGTAGCAAAGAATTTATTGGCTCAATTAATTTCTCCATGATTGACTCAAAATAATTTGAGACTTAAATAGAAAAATTCTAAATGAGGATTTTAATAATTTTTATATTTTCTTTTTTTGCGAAATATTATTTAAAATTTACTTTTTTCATTATTGAGATAAACAAATTATTTTTAAATATTTAAATTTTATTTTTTTATATTTGGGGGGCTAATTGATTTTTAAGGTATAGTTTGGGGGTAAAATGAAGTTCCAAATAAAATTTGGTGCCATGTCAGCAAGTTCCATTTGATTATAGGTGTCACGCCCTCAAAATAATAACATTAAACCCATCAATTTAGACATGCATTGACATGAGAGACAAACATCATTCTATTCCACAGAGTAATTCTTTACAAGAAGCATTACATATTAACAACAGAAGCAAATGCCTTATGGGCTTACAGTTTTCCAAGCTAACACTTGGTTACAAAGAGAAGAGTACTAACTCAAATACACATTTAAGCCCTTGGCTTGAAATTTACATGTAATAGAACAAAAGGTAACAAAACCACAAACGTCTGCCTGCTTCTAGCCTCCTAGGCGATGTCCTTGGAAGTGGCATGCTACCTGTACCTGAAAATGATGTTCCCATATAGGGTGAGCCACAGCCTAGTAGAAATACACTAAACCAACTATGAACAATGACTAAAAGATTAGCAACTGATAGATGATCAACACTGATACATTCATTTATATCTTACTACAATTCCATGACAATCAAGTCTATGCTACATTTCACTTTCCATTTCTTATTCAACTTTGAGTTTGGAAAGAAGGCTCAGTACTCTGGCCAAAACATTTGATGAGATTTTAGTTCACCACTAGAACACTTCCGAAATTCGAGGTGGATACACATTTTGGTGTTGTATCAATAACACATAAACCACTTTCATACTTTACTTATGATACACATGTTGGTGCTGTATCAACTTAACATAGAAACATTTCTATACTTCACAATTGATAACGATATACATTTTAGTGCTATATCAAATCAAACAAACAACACTTCAATTGATAAGCATATGAGCTGTATCAACACTTCAATAGATAAGCATAAGAGCTGTATCATAACTACAATGGGAGAGCATATGAGCTGCATCCCCGGGTCCATCCCCCATCTTCCCATAACCATTAACCGGTTTAGAGGTACATCCCCCATCTTCCCCTAAACCGTGGAGTACATCCCCCATCTCCTCCCATACACAAGTAATGCATATAAGCACAGAATCATATACGCAATCAATCAATACACAAAGTCAATGTATTCCAACAACCGCCCACACATAATGCATATAAACACATTGGTCGTATGCACAATCAATCAATACATAAAGTTAATGTATTCTACGGACCGTCATACTCTATGACACATCCAATTGATTAGTTTTAGTTTGCCTAATTATCATGCATTGTCTACAACAATCAGTACTACCCTCCACCGGTAGTCCAAAGCAATTATCTCTAAACAGGAAATAAATGCACAAATGGATAATATATCAACATTTCAACTAGGTGAACAATGAATGATTCCACTACACCCTTTAGTCCCATACATTCCCAACTTCAACATTCTCAACTCAATTCCTCAATTTCTTTAATTAATTATATACATTAATTAATTAAACCAATTAGGGCAAATTACCATAATTCACAAAACAACCCTAAGGTTCCATTTCTATCAATGTTCCAACATTAATCTCATTTCTCTATGCCTAACTTGCATATAGGTTTATTATAAATAAAACCTCAACTTTTGTAAAATTACACAAAAGACCCAAACTTTCTCAAAATTACCCAACAACCCCCAACATATCAAAATGCCAAAATTCAAAGACAAAACTCATAAGATGGAGTAGGTTATCCCTACCTCGAAGTTTGAGCCCAAGCGGAGATGAAGACCAAAACCCAAAGTGCTCCAAATCCCAACTTTTTCCGATTAAAACAAAGATCTCAACACCCTCTATCTTTTTAACAAAGGACTTAGGATAGATTCACACTCTAGAGAGATCAAATCTTAGAGAGAATATAAGTTTAGAGAGAGAGGGAGTCGGCTGCTAGGGTTTCAAAAAGAAAGAGATGAAAAAGTGATGGTTAAAAACGCCGCTGCCTGCTGATATAAAACAGGCTCGCTCGAGCGAAGACTTGGTCGCTCGAGCGACCAGACACAGAAAACCTCGCTCGAGCCAAGAAGGTCTCGCTCGAGCCAACAACCTAGAACCTCGCTCGAGCGGCAAACTTCTCGCTCGAGCCAATAACTCGAACCTACAGGTCTGCAACTAGACGCACGCTCGAGCGGAGGGACTCTCGCTCGAGCGAAGAACAACCAGATCGCTCGAGCGAAGAAAAGCTCGCTCGAGCCAAGGAATGCAACTCTCAGGTCCAGAACCAGACGCAATCTCTAGCTCGAGCGAAGCCACTCAGGCTCGAGCCACCTAGACACAAAACTCAACTCTCGCTCGAGCAACCGAATCCTGGCTCGAGCGAAGGACCAAAGACAGAAGCTCGCTCGAGCGAAGAATTGCTCGCTCGAGCGAAGACCCAAAATTCTGGGCAGCAACTCTTGGCTCCCAAACACAACCAACCTGAAACAAACCTGCCCAACACATCCTATAACTCAAATACAGAGTATGAAAGGACGCAAACAAGGTTTAAACAACTGCTAACATCTACGGAACCAACTCCGGATTACTGTACAACAAGGGTTAAAACCCGGGATCGCTATAACCTCCCCCCCTTAAATAATTTCGTCCCCGAAATTAAGGAAACGCCAAAACACAAGGGCAACCGATGACAAGGCTCACAATACAAATGAGTTAAACTTACAACTGATTTCTTACTTACCCTCGCATATGGGAAGGCTTAACAAGGAAACATGCCCCAAAAGAAGACAACACCCCGACATACGAAGCTTCAACAAAACCAAACCCTCTCCGAAATACTCACCAAAACAACCGACTAGCGCTCTAAGCTAAGTCACTACTCAACAATCACAATCCGAATGAAACAACCAGTACAAGCTTTTGTATGAATATAAAGAAAATTATTCTCTGATTAAAAGGGCATTTTCTCAAAAAAAAAAAAATTTTCAACGTTGACAATTCGAAAAGAAGAAAAAGAAAAAAAAGATTTTTTTTTTTTTTTTTGCACTTCCCATGCGAAATCCAAGAGTTTCATAACCATTTTTCATAAGCACGATGTTACTCACAACACATAACCATTCCCAATTGATTTGGCCAAGACTTCTCATTGAAGTTTCTCGTAACGTTTAAATTGAGTCAATTTCTCCACAATACACGATTTAGTATTCAACAGCCTAACCCATTACCGGTTATCTCATCTCTATTCAGGAGACAATTTACAATATATGCTATAACATGCAATATTGACATGCATTTCTTTCAAAATCAATAACTTCTAATATGCATGGTTCACAATTCCGAAACACACTTAATATTAATGATACATTTGCATTCCACATCACATTTAACATATATAATGCTAAATTAACTTCCAAAATATTACCATAGACTGAACACATGTAATATTCGTACATTTCATCCATACAACAAGATATTCAACATACGCTCAAAATAATTTGAGACTTAAATAGAAAAATTCTAAATGAGGATTTTAATAATTTTTATATTTTCTTTTTTTGTGAAATATTATTTAAAATTTACTTTTTTCATTATTGAGATAAACAAATTATTTTTAAATATTTAAATTTTTTTATATTTGGGGGGCTAATTGATTTTTAAGGTATAGTTTGGGGGTAAAATGAAGTTCCAAATAAAATTTGGTGCCATGTCAGCAAGTTCCATTTGATTATAGGCGAAAATAGACGGCGGGAGTAAATTAATCAAATTTAAAAAAGTTTAGGGGTCACATTAAAATAATGATAAGTGTCAATGTTAAATTGATTTTTTGCATAATAGTTTGAGGGGTAAAATGATATTTCCTTCCATTTCAATTGATTTTATTTTTGAAAATTTTTAAAAAAAAATTAAGAGTTTGATCTTTCTAACAAAATAAATTCTGATTTTTTAATTTCGTCAATTTACATTCTATTTTTTTTTTCAACTTAAACCAATTGCACATTTCTTTTAAGTGAAATTGATAGAAAAATGGGTATTTTAGTCATTAAACTCAATTAAAAAGGGTATTTTAAATATTTTAGGTATATCTATATTGATTTTAATAACAAAAATACTCATTTTTTGCCGGTTTTAC
Source organism: Camellia granthamiana (assembly GCA_036172215.1). Lineage (NCBI taxonomy): Eukaryota > Viridiplantae > Streptophyta > Magnoliopsida > Ericales > Theaceae > Camellia > Camellia granthamiana. Next base: position 150,383,479 of record CM069903.1, read on the forward strand.
TTAACAAAAATAGGTAGATGATTTAAATTGAGAATTCAGGATTTATTTTGTTAGACTCAGATCCTAGAGTTTTTTATTTTTTTTTATAATTTTTCCTTTTATTTTTGGCTACATTCACTACGCTAAAGTTGATCTTTAACAGCGGTTTCATTCATGGCGGTAAAAAGACTGCCGTTAAGAATATATTTAAAATGGCGGTAAAGATACCGCCTCTAAAAATTTAGTATTCACGGCGGTTATGAAAACAGCCGATAAAATGTGAGTGTTAATGACGAAAAAACTGTGTGAAGCTGAAGGGTCAGTCTTTTATGGCAGTTGTTTGAAGACTGCCGTAAATGTAGTCCACATTTTTTTAATTCCCTCTAAAAAAAAATTGGATTCCCTCCAATTAATTGCTAAACGGCATCGTCTTTTACCTATTTCTTCTAATTGATTAGTTTTTTTCCCTTACATCTCTAACTTCTGGAGGAGAGGCGTTGCAAAGTGAAACGAAAAGTCACCATTGTCGTTTGAAGGTCATACGAAGTACCAGCATCGGAGGTCGTTCGAAGCACCATTGTCGCACTATAGCACCATCGTCACAGGTAAGAGACCTTTGCCTACCTTCTGATTCCCCTATTGGCTTCATGTTGCCTCCATTGGTTTCTTTTTCCATGCTTTTCCTTCTCTTTCTATTGCCATTCTACCTTTGCTGATAGTGTTTCTATTAAGCTATCAATGATTAAAGAAAAGGTAATTTCATTTTAGGGTTTGTTTCAACGGAATCAAGTATCAACTATACATTTCTTAAATCTCCCTCTTATTATTAGTTTTGATATACATACATATACATATATATATACATATATATATATAGATATATATATATATATATAGGTTAACAAAGATTAAAGAAGCCAAAATAAACAAACCCATAAATCAAAACACAATTTTTCAGAGAGATTTTTGTGGGTTCACAAATTAGAGACACTGAAATTGGGGATTTTTGCATATACATGCAGGCTCTCTCTCCTTCAAGAGAGCCTTCCCTCTCACTCATCAGTTTGGATCTCTCTTTCATTGAAGAAATTTTAGAGAGTTTAGAGCAAAACCCAAGTTGAGAAAGACCTCCATTTCACTAAATGTTCTTTTTGCTAATCAAAAAAATGCTTGAACTCATTTTATTAGTTATTGAAATTCAGAATTATTATGCTTTTGTATTTTCAAAATTTGAATTTTAGTGGCACACACCACCTATTTGATGAAATGTCTATTATGTCTTGTATTTGTTAAACATGTAATATGAAGGGTAATGGCTTATTTATTAAGGCCTGTAATATGTACACTTGCATATATTTCAACTTGTAACTATTGTAATATGTAGACTTGCATATATTTCAACTTGTAACTATTGCCATGTAGAGATGTACAGGCAATGATCTTCACTTAAATCTTTTTGGATAGATTCCCATAATAAATAAATAAATAAATAAGTAGGCACATAAGTTTGTTTCCACTAAACCCAACTATCAGGTATTGTCAAGTAATAATTAGAGACAAATCATAATGGATGTTCTACACACAAAAAAAAAAAAAAAAAAAAAAAAAAAAACTTTGCCTGCACACACCCACAACAATTTGAATTTCAAACCTTCCTAATGACTACCCATCTTACTTTCCAGTCCTTTTTGCTTACGACAGTCCCAACCTAGAAAAGCACCATAAACATCTTTATCTCAAATCTGAATAGACTTTGATAAGAAACCAATCGAAAGATTTAAACTTTCAAACTCCTGTAGCAATTCAAAACTGCCACTGACTACTATCACAAACATTTCACATGACTATCAAGAGGCATTGCCACAAAAAACCTTCATAACAGTCCTGGCTACAATAGTTGATGCTAGAAACTCCAAATTTAACCAAAAGACTAAAAATGAGTCATATCAGAACCTATCATTTCTTTCAATAATACAGTCGAGTAAAAGGAAGAGATAGTGAAAAGAAAATTACGAAGAAGCGTACTTTAACTTTATCTAGCAATATCTGGAGCTTAGAAGCCATGGCATGCTTGGAGAGCTAGGAATGTGGTAGAAGAGAGGACGAAGAAAATTACAAAGAAGCATACTTTAACTTTATCTACCAACCTGAGACATTAGATTTATATATTGATGAAAGACTTGATAACATTAGCTGGACTGTTTGCTTTGAGCTACAGCCTTGGATGTGGCCTTGGTTGTCGGATTGTGACCTTGGTTGCAGCTGAACTGTGGCTGCTGTGGCCTTGGCTACTTTGTTGTGGCTATGGCCTTGCTCTGCTTCAACTGGATATATATATTAACTATTTATTGGATTTTAAACCTTCTTGTTGTGCCTTTGTTTCATAAATATATATATACATACTTATGTTTTGATGAACTATTTTTAATGCATAGATATTTCAATTTTTAAATTTTCCATGTTTTTGTGATTGCCATAAATTATTTGAAGCTTTGGTAGGAAAATAACAGAAATTCTTCATTCCTTAGCACTTATCTTAATGCTTTACTTCAGCTTGAAATAGACTTTGACATGCAAAATTCACTGAAATAGTAGCTATGGATAGACTTTATATCCTAAACTGACTGGCCTTCATAGCTCCATCACTTTATGCAGTGGATCAAATCGTAAACACATGTGACATCTTTGACTGCTAGATCCATATGGAGAATATGGCTCTTGTCCCAGCTGCAATGCCTGGATATTTTCTAAAATAAAAACAAAGAGAAAATGAAAAGATTTTTAGTATTTCTTGCCAAATTTGTACTAACCCAAACTCTTTCAAAATCAATTCATGTAGTTTTTGCATGTACTCAAATAAGTAGTGGATATCATAACACAATTCCTTAAACAAAGACTTAGCTTTTGGAAAAATTCTGTTTGTAGCCCCAAAAGATTTGCATGTACTTAAAAGATTTTCAGTATTTCTTTCAAAATCATAATTAACGGCGGTTTAATTTTGTCACTAAAAGAAAATTATATTTAATTTTGAAATTTATTTAACGGCGGTAAATAAATGCCGTTAATTTTTGTAGTCTTTTGCGGCAGTAAATAACTACCATTTTTTACTCTAAAATACCGTTGTTAAAGGCATGACATTTACGACGGTCCTACAAACCACCTCCAATTTTCAAGATCGTCGATTTTTTATGTGGCAGTTAATAACTGCTGTGAATACCGCCGTTATTAATAATGGCGGTAAAATAACCGCCGTTAAATTATTTTCGACACTTGTATAGACGATGGTTACACTTTTTGTCCTCTTACCTCCGTGAAAAGTTTTTGTGACGGTTGTATGGTTATTAACGGCGGTTACAAACCACCGTTAAAGGCAAATTCTGGCATAGTGATTTATTTGCTTTCTATTTTTCTGAAAAACATCCCTTTGTTTTTAAAATGTACCTATTTGGAAAAGGAATGAGCTTTTCTCTAGTCCAATTAAAGACTAAATGGCCCGTTTGTTTTTCGAGGTAGAATGGAGGGGATTCGTAGTGAAGAGATTAATAGTGAGGGAATTGTTAGTGAGGGGATTGATAGTGAGGAAATTAAGTAAAATTGTGTTTGTTTTGATGATAGTTGTTAGTGAATGGATTGTTAAATTATTTTTATATAAAATAATAAAACAAATAAAAAATACAAAAACATTAAACATACGGGTTCTGTTATGGTGTGCAACTTACGCCTTACACTTACGCGTTTTCTATTTGCAGTCCTGCTTTGTTTTGGTGTGCGACTTACACTTTTTGTGTAAGTGGCACATGGTGTGCAACCCTTGAGGGTTGCACACTTAAGAATTCTCCTAAACATTAATGTTCAAAAAAAAAAAAAAAATGCCAAACATTTAAAAAATAAAAATAAAATAAAATAAAACAAATAAAATTATGATTTTTACTTAACAAAAGATACAAAAAATAAATATTAATGTTCCAAAAAAAATGCCCAACATGTAAAAAAATAAATAAAAAATAGTCTGCGCGAACTATTTTCCAATACCAAGTCCCAAGCCTCCATCCTAATCTCCTCCCCAAGGCCCATCCTAATCCAGAGGGGATTATGAATCCCCTCTCCATCTCCCAAAACAAACACAACATTAGTGGGTCCCACATCCATCTCAATCTCAATCCTCCATCTATCTCCCAAAACAAACGGGGCCAAAGAGGTGTTGTCATTCGAACTATCCATCAAATACATCATTCTTGTAAAAAATCAAGTTGATCGGATAATAGCAACCATGTGTTCGGACCAATTTTTTATGAAAAAAATGAATGATGAGAAAATAAGCAATTCAAGTTTAACTCAGGTTGAACTTAAACAGACAATCTTGAGTTCCAATTCGAACTTGGGCTACCCGAGCAGCTTTCAGCACAACTTGAATTGAGATAGGACAACATCTCAACCTGTCCTAACCCCACCCACACCACTAATCAAGACCATTGAATTGTTTAATTGTAAAAAATGGAAACCGGTTAAAAGTTGAATGAACAAAATAACTGTAGGAAGGGGATGTCTGATTGTTTGTCAATTCTTCCTTAATAGGTATAATTTGTTTTATTTTCCTCTATTTGGTGTTAATGCTAAAAGTATAATGGGTTTAAATATATTCTTTCAAAAATAGATGTATTTTAAATGTTTAGAGATTTTACATGTTATGATGATTTGGTAGAATATTTAATTCAGCTCATGAACCACTGTTATATGTGACAATGGAATGTGTGGAAAGTGAAAGATATGTTTTATTTGAAGAAAAAGTGAGATTCTTGGGTGTGCACAAGTGAGATTGTACATGGTATGGTAATTTATCCCCCCCCAAAAAATGTATATGGTATGGAATATATTTGGGATGTTTGTTTGAATTTTAGGATGGTTGGATTTCTGTTGGAATAGTTGAAACTCTTCTTCTTATGTTATTTTCTTTTTTCTTATCAACAATTCGATTAAACCCTAGGTTGGGTAATATATTTCCTGTGTTTTGAATAGGCCCAATGTACTTGTATCAACAACAAAAGCAGGTTGTTAGAACAATAGTTTAAGCATGGCCATGAGTTTGAAATTCCACGTATCTATATATGCTAATGCTAAGCATATGGATAAAACAACATGCCAAAAGTTGGCTGAAAGATCACAAAAATATTAAGATGTGAGGAAATCAGAACTCTACAATCAGGTTCTAAGCAAGGTCGAAGAGAAACTAATGATAATTATGTAGTATTTTATCTATACAGACTAATGATAGTTATGCAAATTAGGAAGTTTGAAACTTTGTGAGTTTTAGATAACAAATGATCTTATATTTGAATGCATCTATAATGTTGAGTACATCAAACAGCCAATAGCTATCATGAACACACCAATACTTGTGTTGATTCATACCATTCATATTATTAGAACTTACTTGGTCCCAATTCTATGACCATGATTGTATAGAATTTACCAATACTGTCATTAAAAGCCATGAAGCTAATTCGATTTTAAAATTTGTTGTTTTGATTCTATTTCATTTAGCTGTATAAGTATTTACATTGGTAATGTATAACTGTATATGTAATGTATATATACCAATGCATATGTATGTATGTATTTGTGTATCTATATCTATTTATGTATATGTATGTGATATATGTTTCTGTGGGAGCCGAATAAGTCGAAGAGTTAGAAGGGATGTATTCCAGAAGTCAGAGACTGTTCGGCTCCGTGCTTATTAATTAAGATGCCGAATACATTGAGATCGCCGAATAGACGGGAGAGATGTATGTGGGAATAAACAAAAGGATAATAAGTAAAAAGTGGGCTCTGGACCTGAGGTCCAGAGAATGAGTATAAATACAAGAGCTTCAGATTTAGAAAGGTATGTAAGAATCACTTCACTAAACTTAATAAAAAAGCTTTCTTGAGTATAAGAACTGACTTGCCCGTCGGAGTGCTAACCCCGGCACCCCCGACCGGAGTGTTGGTCTTTGCAGGTGACTAGCTGAGGATCAAGAGCGTCTCCCAGGATCTGAAGAGTATTTCCAGAATCACTTCCCCACAATTGGCGCCGTCTGTGGGAATACTCGAGTACATCCATGGAAGGCGTGACTCAAGATCCTCCGATAACCACCGACGCGATCACACAGAGAGTCGACCTCACTCCGGCAAATACGCTCGAGAAGGAAATCATCGCTGCAAGGCGTGCCTTGAATGTCGATTCACCAATGGCTTCAGCACAGGAGACGATGCTCGCCATCATGGAACGAGCCAAACAGACCAAATGCAGTTTAGACAACATCATCGCTGAGAACGAGCGCCTTCGCCGCGATCTGGCCTTGGAAATACCAAAGTCCAAACAAACAGCGCGCCAGGTTCCTGAGAGACCCCCAAGGGCAGGCGATCTATGGTCTCGGGCCCGACAGCAAAACACCGACGCTTGTTGTGCTTCAGCCGATTGCTTTGAGGAGTTGACAAAAGACGAACGTCTCCAGCAGAGTGTTCCGCATGATAACATCCATATGATATACAGCCTGCCGAAAACCCCGGCCGTACATGCAATCCAGTCCCTCCCAGGCCCCCAGCAGCAACTCACGCCAGCAAAGCGACCCCGAGAATCGCCAAGCATCACCTTCGACGACTCTGATTTGATCGGCGTAACACTCCATCACATCGATCCATTGGTTGTCGCGCTACGTGTAAACCGGTTCACCGTCGAACGCGTTCTTATAGACCAGGGCAGCACTTCGGAGGTTATGTATTATAAAACCTTCATCAAACTCGGGTTCAACGAATCGGACCTGACTCCGGCCCCCTATCCACTGTTCGGCTTCAATGCCAATCCCGAATACCCACTGGGAAAGATCAGCCTGCCCGTTCGGGCGGGTTCCAGAACGGTGGATGTAGAATTCCTGGTCGTCCGGCTGCCATCGCCGTACAATCTCATCATGGGGCGATCGTGGTTGCATACCTTGCAGGCCGTCCCAAGCACCTACCATCAATTGTTATGTTTCCCAACGGAACACGGCGTTGAGCAGATCCGGGGCTCCCAAAAATCGGCACAGGCATGTTACCTCTTGGCTGCCAAAATGCCAAAAGAATTACAGGTAAACTCCATTGAGGTACCCAATCGGGAAATCCTAGATGATGTCGGGCGGCAGCCAAGCGAAAAGGCCACAGAAGGTTTAGACCGAGTTGACATCGATGGAAGCCCAAAAAAGTTCTTCATGATCGGCACCTCTTTAAATCAAGCCGATAGACAGCAGCTGATCTCCTTTCTGCTCGCCAACCTCGACATCTTTGCGTGGTCTCTGTACGAGATGCCGGGTATAGACCCATCAGTTTCACAACACCACCTGAACGTCGACCCCATATGTAAGCCGGTCATTCAGAAAGGCCGTCGGTCTGCCGCAGAGCACACTGCTGCCGTTATAGAAGAAGTCGACAGACTGCTTGAGTGTGCTCCCGTTATAGAAGAAGTCGACAGACTGCTTGACGCCGGGGCAATTAGAGAAGTCACCTACCCCACGTGGCTCTCCAACACAGTGGTTGTGAAGAAGAAAAATGGAACTTGGCGAGTGTGCGTTGACTTCACGGATTTGAACAAAGCTTGCCCCAAGGACTGCTTTCCCTTACCCAGAATCGACCAACTCGTCGATGCAACGGCGCGCCACCAACGCATGAGTTTCCTCGATGCTTACAGAGGCTACCATCAGATCGCCCTGTATCCAGATGACCAGGACAAAACTGCATTCCTCACCCCAAGAGGAACCTACTGCTACAAAGTTATGCCTTTTAGACTGAAGAATGCAGGGGCAACTTACCAAAGACTGGTCACCGCTATGTTCAAAGAACACCTCGGCCACACTATGGAAGTCTACATCGACGATATGGTGGTCAAGTCCAAAGAAGAACAGGATCACATAGCTGATCTAGAGAAGACATTCGGCATCTTGCGCAAATACAGAATGAAACTGAAAGCCTCCAAGTGTGCGTTTGGAATCGGCTCCAGCAAATTCCTGGGATATATCGTCAACCACCGTGGAATCGAAGCCAACCCGAGGCAAGTCACAGCAATCTTGGAACTCGGTTCCCCCCAATCACTGAAAGAAGTCCAAAAGTTGATGGGGATGGCCGCTGCACTCAATAGAATCATCAGTCGATCAACAGACCGCTGCAGACAATTCTTCCAGACGCTACGTCAAGGCAAAGCTTTTGAATGGTCGGCCGAGTGCGAAGCAGCTTTCACCGGGCTCAAGACTTACCTCCGGTCAGTACCTCTCTTGACAACACCCGCTGCTGGTGATCCCCTCATTCTGTATCTGGCAGTGTCCGATAGGGCCGTCAGCGCCGTACTATTAAAAGAAGAGGAAGGGCAGCAACGGCCAGTGTATTACGTGAGCAAGGCAATGGTCGATGCCGAGACACGTTATCTTCCTCTGGAAAAACTCATCCTAGCCTTGGTCATGGCAGCAAGAAAACTGATGCACTACTTCCAAGGACATAACATTGGGGTGATAACAGATTATCCCCTCCGGTCAGTACTACGGAGTGCAAAAGCATCAGGACGTGTTTCAAAATGGGCTCTTGAACTCAGCTAATATAACATTCAGTTTTTACCCAAAACCGCAATCAAGGGACAGGTGCTGGCCGACTTTGTTGCCGAATTCACAGGCGGGCTTTCCGACCTTAAACCCGCCGACGTTCTTCCAAAGGCTGAAGTTCGATCAAAGCCGAACTGGAGAATTTATGTCGGGGATATTTGGCAGCTATACTGTGATGGATCGTCTAACCAACGGGGCTGCGGCGCAGGCGTGGTAATCATGTCTCCCGACGGCGCAGTAATAGAGCAGGCCGTCAAGCTTGGCTTCGAAGCATCAAATAACGAGGTCGAGTATGAAGCCCTCTTAGCCGGTCTACGAAATGCACATATTCTCGGTGCTCGGCGATTGCTAGTGTTTTGTGACTCAAAATTGGTAATCAACCAGCTAAAGGGGGAGTACGCTGCAAAAAACGACCGTATGGTGGCCTATATGAAAACGGCCAACTCTTTGCTAACGAAGTTTGACCATCACGAACTGAACCAAATAACACGTGATCAGAACACACACGCAGATGCTTTGGCATGCCTAGCCTCCGCCATCAATTCTGAGCTCAAACGAACCATTGAAGTAGGTTTCATCCCGGAGCCGAGTATTGGCCCTTCGGAGGAAGCCCACATCAACGTTATAGAATCCGCATCAAGCTGGATGGACCCCATTGCCGGATTCCTCTCTTCTGAACAACTCCCAGAGGACAAAAAAGAAGCACACAAGCTGCGCAATAAGGCCTTGCGATACTATCTGGATCCACAAGGAAGGCTTTATAAAAAGTCCCTCTCCGGTCCTTATTTGGAATGCGTACACCCGGATAAAGTGGAGGAGCTTCTAACTGAGATACATGAGGGCAGTTGTGGTGCCCACTCTGGCAGACGCTCCCTGGCCCATCGAGCTATAACACAGGGGTATTATTGGCTGACAATGAGAGCCGACGCAGAAAATTATGTTAAAAAATGCGAACAATGCCAAAAGTTCTCCCCACTAACCCATTCGCCCGCCGAAGGGTTGAACTCTATCACCAGTCCCTGGCCGTTTTTGCTCAATGGGGACTGGATATCGTAGGACCGTTGCCAAGGGCCCCAGGAAACAAACGATTCTTAATCGCAGCAACAGATTACTTGACAAAATGGGTCGAAGCGGAGGCTTTAACACATACGAGATGCCGACATAAAGCGCTTTGTATGGAGAAACATCATTACGCGATTCGGCATTCCAAGAGCTCTCATCTCAGACAATGGCACCCAATTCGATTGTGGCGTATACCGAGAACTGTGCAGCAAATACGGTATCGTGCCTTACTTCTCTACGCTCGCGTACCCCCAGAGTAACGGTCAAGCCGAAGCCTCCAACAAAACCATTTTGGACGGCATCAAAAAGAGGCTGGAAAGAGCTAAAGGCAAATGGGTCGAAGAATTGCTGAGCGTATTGTGGGCGTATCACACAACACCGAGGAGGTCCACCGGAGAAATGCCGTTTGCTCTATGCTTCAGAACCCAAGCAATCTTACCCCTGGAAATCGGCCTCCCGACTTTGAAATCGCAAGCCTTTTACACGGGTCAAAATGACATGATGCTCGCCCTGGACCTGGATCTAATTGAGGAACGAAGAGACCGCGCCCTGGCCTCCATGGCACGGTATTAGCAGCAGTTCGCTAAGTCGTACAATCAACGAGTTCAGTTGCGCCGTTACACTCCAGGAGAGCTGGTCCTGAAGAAAGTACTTCCAGCCGACCGAAGACCGGCCGACGGAAAGCTGGGTCCGAACTGGGACGGCCCCTATCAAGTAGACTCCATTGCAGGAACAGGGGCATATCGGCTCTCAGACATGTCAGGAAGAAGCCTGCCACGGCCTTGGAATTCAACGCATCTACAAAAATTTTACCAATGACCCGATCTGTGGGCTTGGTACTTGTACATATTCTGTTGAAATGCAAAAGTTTCTTGTTTTTATGCCTCAGCTCATACGCTTCTTAAGGGCCGAATAAGTCTCCGGATTCGGAGCGCCCTTCGTGGATATCACGATTGGCCAAACAAGTCTCCGGATTCGGAGCGCCCTTTGGGTGAATGACATCTAAGGGCCGAATAAGTCTCCGGATTCGGAGCGCCCTTTGGGTGAATGACATCTAAGGGCCGAATAAGTCTCTGGATTCGGAGCGCCCTTTGGGTGAATGACATCTAAGGGCCGAATAAATCTCCGGACTCGGAGCGCCCTTCGTGTGGATCACGATTTAGCTGACCAACTATATGGTTCCTAATTGGAGCCGATCGACGCATATTCGAACGTTTACATCACGCCATACAAAAGCTGACAATAAATTGAGATAAGGCATTTAATTACGCGCAAAACATTTCAAAAGCTGCTAATAAAGAAATTCTATTTATTCAAAAGCTGCCAAACATTTCAAGCATTTGATAAAGTAATTCTGTTTATTCACAGCTAAGTCTGTTTCAACATTATGGCCCACTAAGTCGGCGTCTTCGTCGTCGCTTCTCTCAATTTCGAACTCGGGATACGGCAGGTAATGCCGATGATATAGGGGCGAAGCCGAATTTATGCCCATTTGCCCAAGAGCTTCCACGGTTTGAAGGGCCTTGATCCAGCCATGCTTGAAACCACGATTTTCGCATCGGCAGACTTCCTCAGCTAGGTCTGGTTTGGTCTTCTTGATCCTGGCCTTCAAGCCGTCCTGATATCCTCTTTCGTAACCCGAGGCCTCTCGCTTCGCTCTCTCCCCCACGCTTTTCGCTCGACCGGCCACCACCGACTCGGCCGCTCGAACACTCTTCAGCTCCCGAAGCTCACTCTCTGCCTTTTTCGCGCGAGCCTCCAGACTACGATTCTTTTCGTTGTTTTTCTCACTCTCACGTTGGGCTTTGCGCAGACGCATCCCGACTTCATAAGCGCTATACAGTCCCTTGACAGCCCCATGTATGCCATCCCGAAATACTTCGAAATCTCGACGCCCGACCATCGACTGTTGGACCTCCGGCGGAAAAATCTGCCGAGCGAACTTGACTGCCACATCTGGGTCTTTAATTATCGAATCCGCCTCTGTCATTGGTCTATTCTTCACGAGAACCGCAAAACTCAACGGTCGTGGCGCCGTGTCAGGCTCAACTTGCGGTCGTGGGCACGGGGAATCTCCCCGTTGTCCGTCCTTTCGGGGTGATCTGCTTTGACGACTAAAGGGGCGCTGTTTTTCCCGATCCATGGATGCTCTTTTTCCCGTGTGAATAGGCTCGCTTCTGCGTTTCATTTTGACCTCTAAACCCAGCCAATGTTGGCCCCTACCAGATTTGGATCAAGCCTGAATGGAAGTGAGTTGAGTTGTTGGCATGAACTCGCCCATTTATTCTGGGGTACATGCAGCTCTCTCGAGGAAACGTCAGAGAGACTGAGCGCCAAACGTCGGGTGCCCCTCAGCCAGCCCACGACTTAGAGCCATCGGCTCATTCGGTTCCTCAGGCTCGCGCCCTGACTAAGGCAAGGGCAGATTCATTAATCTAGTCGGCTATATTTCAAGCGCTATTGCCGGTTAACCTAAGATCGCTAGGGCAAGGGCAGCTTCATTAATCTAGCCGGCTATGTTTTCAGGCGATATCGCCGAGTAATTTATGCCTCAGCTAGCCCACGACTCAGAGCCATCGGCTCATTCGGTTCCTCAGGCTCGCGCCCTGACTAAGGCAAGGGCAGATTCATTAATCTAGTCGACTATATTTCAAGCGCTATCGCCGGTTAACCTAAGATCGCTGGGGCAAGGGCAGCTTCATTAATCTAGCCAGCTATGTTTTCAAGCGATATCGCCGAGTAATTTATGCCTCAGCCAGCCCACGATTCAGAGCCATCGGCTCATTCGGCTTTGCGGGCTCGTGCCCTGCCTAAGGCAAGGGCAGATTCCTTAATCTGATCGTTCGGGCTTAAAATTAAGTAATATCATTCTTCACCAGCAAAATTGAGCACAACTCATGACATTTTATATGTGCAAAATAAATGAGCTACAAGCCCGGACAAAAATGTCTGACAAAACAATTGTAACAATACATCTGTGAAATCCTAATACATTTGTGAAATCCTAACAGTCAAATGCCCAGCTCAGCCTTCGGAATCAGTCTCCAACGGCTCGACATCCACTTGCTCATACGGCACTGGCATAGTCAGTGAAACTCCAGCTGCAGCAAGGGCTTTGCGCCAGCCATGTTTGAACCCCCTGTTTTCGAACCAAGGGACTTGGTCCACATATTCAGCGAGCCCAGCATTTTTCCCTGCTTCGAATACTTTGGAAGCAGCCGCCTTCATTTCAGCCAACTCAGCCTCCAGGCTGGCAACCGCCTTCTGGGACAATCTCAGTGCCGCTTCGCTCGCGTCCGCCTTCTTCTCGGTGTCCGCTCGGGATTGATCCGCAATGCGGGCCTTCTCTACCTCGGCCTCGGCCCGAGAAGCTTCCTTGTTCGCTCTCAAAACTGCATCCTCGGCCCTCCACTTGCTTTCGTAAGCAGCCAATCTGTTTCACGGCGTCGAGATGCCGACGTCCCATATCGGCTATCCTTCCGACGGTCTGCAAAGGAAGAACCCAAAAACATAACCTCAACAGCACTTGGATAAAGTGAAGAAAAGTCAGAATACGTACCAGAAGTGCTGATTACGCTGCTAATGCTGTCGCATTCAGATCTGGTTCAACCCGGAAAGCCTCCATATCAGACGGCAACGACACAGACGTAGCCACACCGAATGCGACTTCTGGATCTTTAAGCGCCGAAGCGTTAGAGGGAACCGGCATATCCTTTACCATTGGACGAATGACAAAAGGAACAACCTCATGAGATCCTTCCAATCGAGGACGCTTACCACCTTGTTCGTCTGAACCGGCCTTGAGGTCAGCAGAGCGTTTCTCTGCCTTCTCCCCAACTTTTTGGCCAACTTCCTCGGCCAACGGAGATTCAGCACTCCGACCTTTTTCCTTCTCCGCTACAACCCCCAAGGACTCTGATTCGGCAACAGGGAAGGGGAGCCGAGATTCGGTGGCGGGCGGTATTTCAGACGAAAGGCCCTCCGCTCTTCGCCGTGCGGCTAGCCTCTCCGCATTCGCCTTTTTGGTAAGCTTTGTCAGACTTAATCCGGCCATACCCGCGGAGTCTATGATGGGAAAATCCTTTAAGCGTCGAAGAACGTCGGCAGAAGGAAGATCCCCTGGTCCCGATGAAAACGGAGGATCGGCGGAATCCGATACCTCAGAGTGGGTCTTGGATTGATCTGATTCGGCAATATCAGCTACCTCATTTCGCTCCGAATCGGACCCTTCAAAGCCTACCTGCCTCAAGTTTTTGAAGTCGGACAGAATAAGAGCGGTAAGGGAATCTTCGCCCTTCGGAATCGGTATGTTATCCGCCGCCGAGAAGGTTGTGTATGTCGGCTCGTAACAAAGCAGAATGTGAGCCGCCCTCCCCTGTTTCTAAAGGCTTCGACGGCCGAAATACCTGAGAGCAACCCTAATATCTGAAAGAACGGCGTCGTGGGTTGAAGATAGTACTTTTTTCAAACCCCTCCCTGCACAAGACAAAGCCGCAAGATTTCAATGGAATAGGTTTTACAACAAAAATGAACACATAACAAAAACAAGGAAATACTCGGCGACCTGGCTCGCCCCTCCGTCTGGGAATAGGGTCAACACGATCCTCCCCTTCGCCAAATTCCCAGTTACCCTGGACAACGACCATAACATCAACAATTCTTTTCCCAGAGCTGGAAAGCATAGTGATTAGTTGATGATCGGTGTCCTTAGCTCTAAGGAAATAACGCCCTTGCCGACCGGAAGACTTAGCCAAGGCATAGCAGTGCCGGATAGCCGGAATGCCAAGGTTAATTCCAAGACAAAGATTCAACGCTACAATCCCCATTATAATTCTAAAGAAATTCACGTTAGGTTGAGAAGGGATTAAATCCCAATGGCGAAGCACAGCCCTTAGGAATGGGTGTAGAGGGAAGCGGACTCCGCCCTCTGCGATTGACAAGAGAGGAAAGACGATCGTGGTTTCGTCCTCCCTCTCCATGTCAAGGGTGCCGTCTGCCAAAAGTGATAGACGGACGTCACCAGGAATAGAAAAATGGCGTCTAAAACCAGCAATTCGATCTGATGAGAGGAGGTCTTTCAAATGCTTCGCCATACCCTACAGTTGACACAGATGTGCCAAAGAATAAACTGGGAATAGTTCTCGAAGCAAAGAAGTCGATAACTTACAGAGGATGAAGAAGATATTGG
>CM069903.1:150398513-150432640 GCA_036172215.1 Camellia granthamiana
TTCAAAATTATATAGAGTAGCCTTCTAATTTTTTTAAACTATAGAGTAATCCTCCCAAAGTCACAATTCTAAATCCATCCCTATGTATATGTGTGGGTAAAGGTCTCGTGTGTCCTGAGAAAAGGTGTGATGGACATATTTTCCAATTATCATTAAATAAGTAACTGGCACATTTTTAAATATGCCGCTGGTGTCTTAGCAAGTGCGGGCACCATAGTGTAGTGAAAGTCTTCAGCACAGTGGCAATGAATAAAGGAAGTTTTCGTACATATGTAGGCAGTTAACATTCCAAAAAGCTCTCTATATGATCCTACATTCCAACATGCTATCTGTAAGTTCTCTAACTACAAAAGTATTGTATTTTTTTTTTTTTGCTGACCATAAGGAAATGTAACATGTATCATAGGGCATAATTTGTAATTCTAATTGCATACTATAAATTCATAGTTTGGAATTCAAAGCGGCATAGCACACACCTTGTGGAATTGTTATTTTCACCATAAAGAATAAGGACGTCCAATATTCCGCTGAGATTTCCATTTTTTATACAGTAATCAAGCAAAATGTTTTGTGTCGTCTCCCTACATGCATCACAATTTAATATGGAATCACAAAATTGAATATGTTGGTATCCAATGGTGAACATAATTAATAATTTATTTATTATTTTAAACAAGCATATTTTCCCACAAATTGTCTGCATAATAGAATGAGTATTTGCGGTTCGGTTGCGGCTGAAAAATCTCCAATCTATCATTCATCTGCCAGATTGGTGGATTAGAAAAAATCAATCCGCATCCGTCTGCCGAATTGACGGATGTGAATTAAGCGGATTGACAGATTGGCGGATGGATGCCAATCGGTTTGGCAGTTTAAATTTTATAAATTTTGAACATAAGACAACAACTTGTCAACATTTTTTTTTTATAACAACCAACTCAACATAATCAAAAGATTATCAAGTAAATTGTCAAATACTAATAATAAATACGTATAAAAAAACCATGCATTATTAAAACTATCTCATTACTTTTTTTAATCAAAAACTATTTAATTTAACAACAATGCTAGAGACCTCTAAAAACACACCTCTAAACACACCTCTAATGAGGTGGAAAAGGGAAAAAATAAAAAATAAAAAAAATCAAGACACAGGATTGGTTGTGGCAGTGGTGGGACCCACTGCCACATCATTAGTGGTACCTCTAATTAGAGGTCCCAAGCATTTTTTTTAATTTAATTTTTAGAAAAAATGACAAAATTAAGCCATATATTTTCTACACAAGAATACCAAATATCAACACTTGTTATTTGATAAAAGGATTTTCAAATTGAAAACAAATTGAAAACACAGCAGAATATCTGAATTCTTTTTCAATTGAAAATACAAACAGAATATCTAAACAAATAGAAAATACAAAATCTTATAAATTACTAGGGGTACTTGCAGTTTGACGGTTCGGTTGTAGCCAAAGGAATCTCAAATTTGCCATCCGTCCAAAATAGGCAGATTGGAAAAAATCAATCCACAACTGTCCGTTTGTCATCATGTATCCGTTCAAAATACGGCAGATTAGTTTGGTTTGGTCGGTTTGGACAGATCGGAGCACTCTTAAATAGGACAAATGTGGGTAAGAATCCAACAACATTATATTTTTGTTAACTTCTTTGTCTGTATTTGTTCTGTCAATATTTAGATGCATTTGTTTCCATATTTATGGTGTGGTAGCGTGGTAAAAAATTCAACTCATATTTCATTCAATTTTTCTTCACATATTTCCTCTATAAATTCAAGAACAAATTATTGTAAATTGTACCTTCTAATTTTTTTTTGAATGAAATCATTGTCCTTATAAACTGTTATGTTTAATTTACCCCCCTTTTAAAATGATTTTTCCATCTTTATAGTTATCTCCAGCAAATTTTTATTCACATAATATTCAGGTTATCTTTTGTGTCCGAGTTGTCTTGATCCTATTATTATTATTGTTATTATTATTATTATTATATTAAGCTAAGAAGCTTTTGGTTGAGATGCTTAATAGTGCCATTTCAAACTGAAACGATTTAGGTACTCATCATTTCATTATGATTGAAATATACCACCACCGAGGCAATAAGATATATAGTTTGGCCAATTTTTCTACTGAAAGAAAAAGTACTTATACTCCATTTGATTCATTAAAATAAGATGAAATGGAATGAAATGGTGATTCTTTAAACTTTATCATAGAATAAGCGTGCTCTTACAATGATGAAAGATTATTTCATTTGTAATATATTTATCATTATATTTTTAGTCTAACAAAATATGAGGATGAAATATTTTGATAGAATGATTATTTCATTATCTTTCATTCCAGTGAATCGAAGACTACCTTAAATGATTGAGTAGGTAATGCTTCTTTAATATGTTTCTCTCAAATTTGTTCTATTATAATGCACACTTGAAATGTTTCAGATGCATTTTCAGAAATATCTAATATATTAGTGTGTGTGTTGATTTCTGACCCACACTGCCAAACAGGTATTTAGCTGGAGAACACCGGTAGAATAGATTGCGCTCGAACAACCTGTCACGGAAAGATAAGACTCCGACGGTGGTTCGTCCACTCGGGGGCACTCCGATGATCAAGTCAGTACTCAATTATCTCAAAGATAGCAAACAGTGCTTAACTCACTAGCCAGGATACAAAAAGCGTACCTTAGACCCACGAGGGTGCCTTACTTTTATAGCCAGCACTAACCTGATCTCTGTAGAAGCCTAGCTTCTCTTCGACTCTGGTTCAATCCTCATCCTGGACTCTCAAATAGATAAAGATAAAATCCCTCAGAACTTTGTCCTTATCCAGACTGAGATCCTCCCCCATTCTAGGACTCTTGACCCTTATCCGTTCATCTTGGATTCTGGTATCTCTGTAAATAACCTCGGAATAGCCGAGATCACCTCGACGCCATGATCAGGACACGTGGCACCTCGGCTGGCACTTCGGTGCCACCTTGGCCACGTTTTGTCATTCACAAAAATATGCCCCACAACTGTCCCCTAGGTTCTATTACCTCGACATCCTGAGGTGATGGAACCTATATCGTTTATCCACATAGCACATCGGCTAAGACTCACTCCATCCTTTTATTACCGAGGTCATTGCACGTCGGCTCCATCTGTCCAAGACTGCAGTCTGCTTTACCAATGCCCAAAAACCAAGAACCAAGTTTTTAAAGTTCTTTAACCGAGATCATCCTCCTAGCCGAGGTCTTTGCTTCGTTAAATCAAGAACTCCAAGAGTTTTATCTGCGCATGAGCTGTCACGCACGGTTTCTCAACCGTTTTATCCACACGTTTTTTCCTCATTAATCTGTACCTGACATGCGCCATCAGGTCGTGTCGCTTCTGCGCGCGCCACCTGACAAGCACGTCGTCTAAGGCATATTCAATGTAATTTTGCCGCCTTTTCGTGTTTTAACAAAAACACTCTCTCTTTCCATCTCTTCACTTTTGCATCCTCGTTTTCCCTCTAAGTTCAAGCTTTCTCTCTCTCTAAACAAGAAACCACCATTGTTGCTTTCTCAAAGCCTTCTGCAACAGCTTCCGTTCTTCCCCTCTGGCAAGGCATTCACCGTTCTACTCCACGCACCACCATCGTCTGACTTCGGCGTACCTCACACTGGCGTTATTCTCTTTGGTAAGTCATTGTTTCCCCTTCTTTCAGTTTTCGTCTTACTTCAAACTTTGTTTACGCTTGTATGTTGCCATTGTGAATCTACTCATGTTCTTAAATCTTCATATGTGTTTTAAATTTCATTTTGCTTGTGATTTTGCCTCTGTCCAATCTGTTTCTAGGTATACTTATATACATTTTGCTCACACACTTGTTATCTTGCCACTGTTCTTGGCTTTGCACATCTGCACACACTTCGTACAATGTTCTTGATTTTGTTTTTTGGGTTTTGAATCACATTTATTTTTTGTTTTCTTTGTCTGTTTTTTTTACTTGTAGCTCTTCCTCAGCCACCAAAAGACTTCCGCAAATCCTTCTACCCCAGCAAAGATTTCAAGAAGCTGCTGGGCTTGCCTATTAATCAGCGCAAGGCCCCTCTGCTGCTCAACTACATCCCAATCTACAAATCCACCTTGCCCGACGTTCCTAAGAAAAACAAGTCTCCACCTTCAGCAACGACTCCTCCTACCACTTCATTACCACGGCCTGACCAAGCCTCAACCTCTGACCCAGCAGAACAACCGTCAACATCTGCTCCCCAACTGATTCCTCCAGCGCAGCGTCGACGCCGTCGCTGAGTTCCTGCCAACACTTCTGCGAGTAGAACTCGTAGCCGAAAATGCCAAAGTGCTGAGGCATCGGCTTATGATCCAACCAACCCACCAACTACACTACCGGCAATTCACTTTGGCACCAAAGTCACTGTTGCCGCCACCACCGATGAGATGGGGCACAAACCTGCAGTTGTTGAAGACCTGCTTGCTAACATCCCTGGTGTCGTCACAGTCCAATCCTCATATTCTCCTCCTCAACCAACCCCAAAGCCAAAACGAATGAAGAAGGCCAAGGCAAAGGCCACAGTGATTCAGATCGATTCTGAGGACACTGTGCCCATCTCAAAGCTAGCCGAGGCCGAGAAAAGCGCCCATTCCGTCGAAAAGCGTCCTACCGAGGACCCAGCATTCGAGGTCCCACTGGCCAAAAAGCCGAGGTCCGACCACCAAGAGGGCAGCAGCGACTCCCGAGGCATGGTCTGGGTGCCTGAGATCATGCTCGACGACAGACCTCTTATCGCTGGTGACAGTGCTGCGAACCTTGAGGTCGGCGCAGCCCTGTCCACAGCAGTTCTTCTGCCCGAAGACATGAACTGTATGGCTGAGTTACACGAGTATGAAGATTTCACTTTTATGATGCAGTATTCAGTCTTGGTAAACCTTTTTCCTACTCTTTTTGGTAGTCTTTCCACACTTAGTGAGATTCCACTAATCTATGTTACTTCTTGCAGGCCATCCAGCATGCTCACTCCTATGCCACGAAGACCGAGATGATAGGGAAGGATTTGGTGGAGAAGACAAAAGAAGCAGCCAAACTCCTATCCTCCCTTAACAAAGTCGAGGCCAGCAATCGCGCTCTCATGGACCAGGCCAAGGATGCCAAAACTGCTTAAAGTCTGGCTGAGGAAAAGGCCAAGGTGGCAAAAGATAAAGTCGAGGCAGCAAGAGCCGACCTCGAAGCTGCTAATGCCAAAGTGGCTGATATGAAGGCCAAGCTTCAGGAAGCTCTTACCAATAAAGAGGCCGAGGTAAAGGCGGCCAACAAAAAAGCCTTTGAAGAGGGATAGGCCACCATTCGTGACCAATACAAGCAACAAGTCAACTTGGCTTGTAACCGAGGTTACTACCTCGGTTGGACGGCGGCCCTCAACAAATTAGCTTTTTCTATGGACTCCGACCTTCGAGATATTAACCAGCTCGAGGTGCCCTTCTCACCAGAGCCCGAGGATGACGCCACGGACGATGAAGCCAATGAAGTGGAGGAGGAGGATTCCACTTATGCCAAGTCTCCCACCCTCAATGAGCCAATTGATCTAACTCAGGATGAGGAAGATGACTCAGCTTCCAAGGGCGTCTCCCCTAAACCAACCATATCGGAAGCCGAGGTCCAGTGCACTGAAAAGAGTCTGGATAAGACTTTACAAGAAATAAATGCTGAAATAGAAGCCGACAAGACTGCAGCACTACCATCCGATCAAGCCAACCCTAGCACTTAGGATATTTCATTTTTTCCTTTCCTTTGTACTTTGTTTTGTCTGAACAATGCTTTAGTTTTCATATTTGGTCGATGTGTCACTTTTGTAATCTGAACAAGTAACCTTCTGTGAATCCAAGTTGTCTCCTTTCATCTGAATGTTTGAATGTCTTCTTTTCTTTTATGTGTGTTCTATAACTTTCATACTTAGAATAATTTGGCATGCCTTCAATTTATTCCTTTAGCTGTATAGTCCCCTCGGAGTGAAATACCTCGGACATAACTTCCAATTTGTTCATCTCGGCATTAGCTTAACAATTGAAAACATTGTAAAAATATTTTCACAAGTGTTGTTTTAAACTTACCACTTCACTTTTACTTATTGTCTTCTATCAAGACTTCAATCTTCCATACTTCCCAAGTTTGGCAACCTAGTAATCTCGGCGAGTACGTATGTACTTCTTTCAAATTTACCTCGGAATAACTTTAACTAGTAAATTTTTCTATAAAATTTCAACAAGTCCCAAGCACTTTAAACTTTATTCATCATTCTCCAGCTCTCTGCCCCCTAATGTGAACTTAAGTTTCACTTAGGTTCTCATTAAGCATGTGGCTACGATCTTGGTGCCGAAGTTAGATTCAAACAGAGACTAGCCGAGGTTCTCAACCTTGGTTCTTCTGTTAATCTTACTCAAATGCACTTAGTTCCAATCTGAGTTTGATTCTGCCGATATGGCAAATCTAGGTTAATCCAACTTACCATTATATGCAAGTATAATTTCAACTCTGCTATATAATGAGTCTAAGTTATTCGTTATGTTTCACTCAGAAACTTTTGCCAACTTAGTTCAACTCTATTATATGTAAGTATAATTCAACTCTGTCATATAATAATTCTAAGTTATTCGTCATGTTTCACTTAGAAATACCGCCAACTTAGTTCAACTCTATTATATGCAAGTATAATTCAACTCTGCCATATAATAAGTCTAAGTTATTCGTCATGTTTCACTTAGAAACATCGCCAACTTATTTCAACTCTATTATATGCAAGTATAATTCAACTCTCTGATATAATAAGTCTAAGTTATTCGTCATGTTTCACTTAGAAACATCGCCAAAGGACTGGTCAGTCGTACTACACAAGTTTGAAATTAAAAATCGAGCTAAAATTTTATTATTACTTTGGCGAATAACAAAAAACTTTAAAAAAAAAAATCTAATAATAGAAAAACTTCAAGTTGCAAGTATTCCAGGGTCTTGGCAACTCTTTGCCATCTCTATCCTCAAGCCGATATGCACCATTATTGGCAACTAAGATAATTCTATAAGGTCCCTTCCAATTTGGGCCAAGCTTATCCTCTCCAGGATCCTTCTTGTTACCGACCACTTTCCTCAGCATGAGGTCCCCAACTTTGAATTCTCTTGGGTTAACCTTCTTGTTGTAAACCCTAGCAAGTTGTTGCTGGTATGCCCCTAGCCGAATTGCTGCTCTCTCACTTCTTTCGTCCAACAGGTCCAGATCTCGGGCTAAGAATGCCTCATTGGTCCCATTCTCTACTCCCTGGGTTCTGAACCCTGGGATGCCGACTTCCAGTGGGATAACTGCTTCAGTGCCATAGGCCATGGCAAATGGAGATTCCCTAGTTGATCTCCTCGGCGTAGTCCGATATGCCCAAAGTACATTGGGCAACTCTTCCACCCACTTTCCCTTTGCTGCTTCTAGCCTCTTCTTGATCCTATCCATGATAGTTTTGTTGGACGCTTCTGCCTAACCATTGCTTTGAGGGAAGCTTGGAGTAGAGTAGTAGTTCTTGATTTTGTACTTGGCACAGAAGCTCTTGATTAGTTTACTGTCAAACTGTGTGCCATTATCTGCTATTATTGTCCTTGGAATCCCGAACGTGGTGATAATGTTCTTCCATATAAAGTTCTTTACATCAATGTCCCGAATCTTTGCAAGGGGTTCAACTTCTACCCACTTGGTGAAGTAATCTGTTACTACCAGTAGAAACTTCCTTTGTTCAGTCACTTGAGGCAGTTGTCCAACAAGATCCATGCCCCATTGGGCAAATGGCCAAGGGCTGGATACTGGGTTTAAATCTGCTGCTAGTTGATGTATCAAAGGTACAAACCTCTAACACTTCTCACACTTTCTGACATAAGCTTCAGCATTTTTCTGCATATAGGGCCACCAGTAGCCCTGAGTAATGGCCCTATGAGCAAGTGACCTGCCCCTGCGTGGCTTCCGCATACGCTTTCGTGTATTTCATACAGGAAGTCTTCAACTTGTGAAAGATGCACACATCTCAAAAAGGGACCAGTAAAAGACCTTCTGTAGAGATGTTCTTCTGCTGTCAGACTGAACCTCGCCGACTTTAGTCTAGTCTTGTGTGCTTCTTTGTGATCATCTGGCAACTTCCCATCTTTAAGGAACACTACTATTGCATCCATCCAACTTGGTCCCAACTCCGCACACATCGCTTCGTACTCTGTGCTTAGTGGTTCCACACTCAGGCCTGACAAATAGTCAACCATTATTGTCCTTGCCTCTCCTAATTTCATTGTACTAGCCAGGTTAGCCAAGGCATCAGCATGGCTGTTGTCATCTCGGCTAACTTACTGTAGTCGGCAATCCTGAAATATGGCTACCAGTCTGACAATCTCTTTCACATAGGCCATCATTCTTTCATCTTGGGTTGCGTATTCGCTTGTTACCTGGTTGACGATAAGCTGGGAGTTACAGAAGACCACTACCTCGTCGGTTTCCATTGTTGCTGCCAACTTCAATCCTATGATCAGTGCTTCATATTTTGCTTCGTTGTTTGAGGCCTTGAACCCCAAACAAATAGATTGTTCCAGCATCCGCCCATCTGGCGATACTAGCACTACTCCTGTCCCAGCTTCATGACGATTTGAACTCTCATCAACAAATAGGCGGAAGGAGTCGCCGATGTAAATATCATAGGGACTGAGTTTCTCTTCTTTCTTCTGTTCTGCTGTGGGGCTTCTCATCCCCAACTGGGTTTCTTCTTGTTCACCTAGACACCCTAAACCTCGGCTCCTCGGAGCGCGACGTGGTACTGCGCCTGGTGTGAATTCGGCCACAAAATTGACCAGAACCTGGCCTTTGATTGTTGTTCTGGGTCTGAACTCTAAATCGTATTGGCCCAATACCAGTGCCCATTTGGCCACCTTGCCTATCAGATCTCCTTGCTGTAGTAGAGACTTCAAGAGATGTTCAGTCAATACCACAATCTTATGGGCTTAGAAATAGTGGTTCAACTTCTTGGAGGCCATTATCAAGGCCAGTATCAATTTCTCCAGGGGTAAATAGATGGTCTCTGTGCTTGTTAGGGTTTTACTTACATAGTAAATTATCCTATGTTCTCCCTTCTCTTCTCTGATTACTACTACACTTACTGCATGCTCTGAAACCGCCAAGTACGAGAACAGTTCCTTTCTAGGTACCGGATTTGAGAGCACTGGAGCTGTGGTCAGATCTGTTTTCAAGTCGGCCACAAAAAATCTGTGGCCTTCTTTGCCAAATTGAAAAATGGTTTGCACTTGTCAAAACTTCTGCTTATGAACCTATTCAGATCCCTAACATTTTTCTTTTCATAAACTCTTATTGGTTAGAGTCTTTCATTTAATGACTCTTACCGGTCAGAGACCTCAACTGTTTGGTCAAATTCAACTTTTAACTGGAGACACGCCAAATCCATAATAAAACCCTAATAATAATATGGATACATATTATGGCAATCATAATTTTTATTTTTTAAATGTATGAATGGTCTCCTATCGAGGGTTTGCTTTGGGTCTTGAAAATGTCAAAATCAACCCTGATTCGGATATAAACTTTTGAATAAATGTCAAATATACAAATATAAACTTTTAAAACTTTCACAAAAAAAATTATAATAATAAAATTATGCAAAAGTTAGAGTCTTTTCAGGTCGGCCAGATGATCTTCAGGCTCTTTGGTCTTCATGACCATATCATCAATGTATACCTCCACTATTTTGCCTATTAGATGTCTGAACATCTTAGTCACCAACCTCTGGTAGGTTCCTGCTGCATTTTTCAACCCGAAGGGCATCACTTTATAGCAATACAGCCCTTTTGGGATGATAAATGCAGTCTTCTCCTCATCAGGGGGGTACATTGCTATCTGATGGTATCCTCTGTATGCGTCCAAGAAGCTCATCCTTCCATGCCTTGAAGTGTTATCTACCAATTGATCGATTTTGGGGAGCGGGAAACTATCTTTGGGACAAGCCTTATTGAGGCTAGTGAAGTCTACGCAGACCCTCCACTTCCCATTTTTCTTCTTCACAACAACTGTGTTTGACAACCAAGTTAGATAGTTTACTTCTCGAATGGCTCTGGCCTCCAACAATTTATCCACCTCCTCTTCTACTGCCTCAACATGCATCAAGGTCGGCCTTCTAGCTCGTTGGATGACAGGTTTAGTCGACCTGTCTACATTCAGTCTATGGCAAGTGACCTCGGGGTCAATGCCAGGCATCTTGTATGGCGTCTAAGCAAACACTTCAATGTTTGCTCGTAAGAAGGCTTCTAACTCCCTTTCCTCCTCCTTGGCCAATCCTGAGCCGAGTAGGAAGAAACACTCTTCGTCCCCTTGCTGGACTAGGATCTTCTTCAGGGCTTCCTTACTTTTCTCGGCTGGTTCTTTGTTGACGTTCTCCAAGACCTCCATGTCCTCGTCCTCAATCTCTACTGTTTCTGCTTCTCGTATGTTGCAGATGGATTTCATTGCTGCCATGGAGCAATTTTTTTCCTGTACCTGATCTCCTCTGACCTCCTTAATTCCATGCTCTATTAGGAACCGCAACAGCTGGTGCAGTATTGAGGGAACAACCCCCATTACATGCAGCCATGGCCTTTCTAGGATAACATTGTAAGGGGAAGGAGTGTCAATTATTGTGAACTCTGTGTTTACCTTCTTGGTGCCTGGCTGCACCTCCAAACTTATTGGTCCCACGGGCCACGTCGGCGTTCCGTTGAACCCAACCATTGGACCATTGGACTGCTCCAGATCATCTTGGTGAAGGCCAAGCTCCTTGTAACATCTGACATACATGATGTCACAAGAGCTGCCCTGGTCAATTAGAATGCGCTTTACTTGGCACTCTCCAACCTTGAGGGATATTACCAGGGCATCGTTGTGTGGATGTTGCACCATGTCTAGGTCGTCTTCAGTAAAGGACACCATTGGTCCTTGGCACTCGTCTGCCCTAGGTCTTTTATGCCGGACCTGATACACATGTTGTAAGTGTTTCACCTTCTGAGTTTCCCCATGCATCTTGTTCTCACTGACCTTCAAATGAATCACATTGATCACTCGAGGTCCGCCTGCTTGCGGTTGTGGTGCTGGTGGAGGTGGTGCTACTGGTGCCTGAGGCAGCCTTGCTTGCTCTTCCCTTGTTCTGGCTTCATCCACCAGGTTCCTTAAATGACCTTGTCTTACCATATCTTCCAAATATGCCTTTAGAGCTCTGCACCCTTGAGTTAGATGCTCATCTTCATTGTGGTAAGCATAGTGCTTGCCAAGGCTTCTTCCCATAAATTCGCTAGGAACCCTTTCTGGTGCTCTGTAATACGGTTGGTTCCTGATCTTCTCTAGCACTTTGTAAACCGGAATTCGGAATACGATAGTGACTGCCTGCGCAGCCCTCAGTCCTGTCTCTTGCTTGTTATATCCAGTATTACCTCGGCCTCGCTTCGGCGAGCCGTTTCTCTTTTCTTACTTCGATGCCTTTGTCCCTGGCGTGTCTTTCTCGATTTTCGCATACTTCTCGATCTTGCCCATGAGTTCCTCCATACTTTCTGGCAATGTCTTTGCCAGTGATTTTCGAAGCAGATAGTCATCGCTCAGGTCGTTCTTAAAAGACACGACCGCCACCTCTTGGTTATACCCTGGTATTCGGTTAAACACCTCATAGTACCTTGGGGCATGAGCCCTGAGGCTTTCATCCTTCCCAATTCTTAGAGCCATCAGGGAGCCCACCCTCAACGGCTATAGTTTGTCTGTCACAAACCTGGCCACGAATATGTCAGCCAAGCTTTCCCAACTCTTCACAGTTCTTTTCAGTAATTTGTGAAACCAGTCTAATGCGATTTCCCCAAAGGACGAGAGGAATACTGTACACAGCAGCGGCTCGTTCCCGGTGTACAATGCCATTGAGTTCAGGTACAAGCCAACGTGAAAGTTAGGATCAGACTTGCCGTCGTATATCTGGAATCTCGGCATGTGAAATCTTTTTGAGGCCTTAAACTTGTCCAATTCTACTGAAAACGGCGTTCTCGGATTGACCGGAGAGGTTACCTTGGCATCTTGTCGCTTCCTCTGGAGGTAATCCCTCAAATCCTCCTTGGTCCGTCCAGGAGCTCGGCTGTCAACGGATTTCAGCCTTTTTGGTGCGCTATTCCCGGTGTCGTTATGAGTCCTCTTAGACCTCCCTCAATTAGTCGTGTCGAAGCAAAGCTCCTTCCCTTGAACATGCCGATGTTCTTTGGTGTAGGCTTCTTTGGCATGATATGTCTTCTGAGACTTTCCTTTCATCGATTCTTCTTGCTCGATCTCTTGTGAAGGCCAGTGAGAATGTTCCTTTGTCCTGTCATACTAAGGGACTGCAGGAACTGTTTTCTGCCCCCTTTCTAGGCATCGTTCTTGGCCGCTGGAATCGGCGTGTCCTACAACGGAAACGGTGGTTGCATGACGTTGTTCTGCATCATGAAATTGACAACCGATTGTAGGTCTGCCAATTTGCTCGCCATTCCCTTCATCTCGCCGTCCATTCGCAAGCATCTATCTTTCCATACCTGGAGGTCATTCTCGTTATAATACTCACCTCGGTCTACCTTCTTTGGCACGTCTCCCTCCTGGCCAACGTCTTTCTCTCCGGGATTCTCATCCCGAGGTTCTTCGTTGCAGTTGTCTTCCTCTATGTTAGGGTCAATGTGTTTACCACTTCCAATACGGATGTCGTTCCCAATCTTCTCTTTCTGTCTGTCGTTGGCTATCTATTCTTCTTTCTTTCCCATAGACAGCGCCAAATTGTGTGTGTTGATTTCTGACTCACATTGCCAAACAAGTACTTAGTTGGAGAACACCGGCATAATAGATTGCACCCGAACAACCTGTCACAGAAAGATAAGACTCCGACGGTGGTTCGTCCACCCGGGGGCACTCCGACGATCAAGTCAGTACTCAATTATCTCTCAAAGATAGCAAACAGTACTTAACTCACTAGCCAAGATACAAAAAGCGTACCTTAAACCCACGATGGTGCCTTACTTTTATAGCCAGCACTAACTTGATCCCTATAGAACCCTAGCTTCTCTTGAACTCTGGTTCAATGCTCATCCTGGACTCTCAAATATAAACTCCCTAAGAACTTTGTCCTTATCCAGACTAAGATTCTCCCCCATTCTAGGACTCTTGACCCTTATCCGTTCATCTCGGATTCCGGTATCTCCGCAAATAATCTCGGAATAGCCGAGATCACTTCGGCGCCATGATCAGGACACGTGACATCTCGGCTGGCACTCCGGTGCCACCTTGGCCACGTGTTATCATTCACAAAAATATGCCCCCACAATTAGCATACAAAATAAGGGCCATCTCAATGTAATATTTAAGATGAGAACGCAACATGTAACCCATATACCCTTCCCTTTCTCTCCGTAATCTTAAATTTCTTTGAGTATTGTCTTACTTACTAATTCTCATGTTCATCTCTTGTTTTCTTTTGCTGCAAGTCCTCAATTTCATCATATTTACTTACTTCAAGTAAAGGTATAACTCCCTTCCCCAAGTAGTGGCACTGGCGGGTGTTCTAATGTATTTGCTTGTTTTTAATTAAAAGCAGAACACTGACAGATGTGTCAATTAATTTGTATATGCTTTTAATTGACAGCAGGGTATTGGCACGTTTGCCAATTTATTTGGTTCCTTTTAATTGATAGTAAAACATTGACGACTATGCTATTTTATTTGTTTGCTTTTAGACTTCACAATACAATATCAATAATATTATATGAAGGCATTAATAAATACATTGAAAAATATCTATACTAGACATTCTTTGATTGGACGTAATTCACTGCCAAATTTCCACAGTGTATACTACCCATTTGATAAGGTAGAAGTGAGGTTTTGTCAATTGTCACCTTAAAAAGAGTAAATTACGGGTAGTCCTACATTTTCCAATTAAATAAAAAAGGGTAAATTACATCAGCTAGTCCTGCATTTCCCCTCAATCATTGAGGTATAGTTTGAGAGACAAAATAATATTTCCTCCCTAAAAGAAACTCTTTCGAAAATTTGGCTATTTTAGTTAATTTTTTTTTTTGACTATTTTAACTTGATTAAAAAAGTTGTATTTATGATAATTAGTTGACTTTTTTTGATAGTTGATTTGATGATTGTGAGAATAGAAGTAAAATAATTATGGTTTAGATGTGATATTTTGTCTTATTAATTATTAACTTATTTTGTCTTTATTAGCTATTTTAACAAAAAAAATTATTTTTCCAAACACAATTTTTTTTTGCTGCTAAAATAGCCAATAAAAACAAAAAAATATTAAATAATTAATAAAGTAAATATCACATCGTACACAACAATTAATCAATTTTTTTTCTCATAACTATCTATTCAATTACAATAATAATAATAATAATAATAATAATAATAATAATAATAATCCACAAATCATCTCAAATACAAAAAAAACCCAACAATAATTAACCAAATTTCCAAACGAGACCAATAAGGTAGAGAGGTTTTCTCAAAGTCACCTTGAATAATGAGCCATCATCGAATGGATCATCTTCGTGCCCTTATCTTAACGCTATATTTGGTTGAAGAATTTGGGAATGAATTTAGAAAGGAAAAAAAAAAAGTGTGAAATTAGGTAAAATGTAAATATATTTTATTCACATTTCATCTACCTTTTTCCTTGTGATTTTTAAATTCTTTTTCAAATATTTCAACCAAACACAATGTAAATCTCTTCATATTTCAATTTGTATGTTTTATTTTAAACTCACGATGATTTGAACCGTTCATTTCGTAAATTTTGTACTGAAAATTGTTTGTACAAATTAATTTTATTGGATATCAATAAAATAAAATTAATATATCACATTTTGTTTTATAAAATATATTGTTTAAATTTAAACTCATAATTATCATTCATTAAAAATAAAATATAATTTATCTATATTTTAGTGATGTCTGCTCAAATTAATTTTTGGATAAATTACAAAAAAAAAAAAAATCCCATGGTTTCAATTGTAACAATTAAAACCCTAATGTTACTTCCATGTCACAATTTAATCCCTCTGTCCATCTCCATCTCAGCTAATGGAAATCTGGATAAAATTTCCAGATTCAAACCCACATATTCAAACCCTTATATCTCCCTCGTCGTAACTCCGTTTCACCTCATTTTTGTGTCGTTGGATTCATCTCACGGCTTAATTTTCATTCCACCCCTCATACGTCTTGTTCCACCTCTTTTTATGTGCCGTCAGAGTTCCAAAATTTGGTCAAAAATAAAATTTTCCCCCCCTTTTTTTGTTTTTTGTTTTTTTTTTTCAAATTCAAATCCACATGTTCAAACCCATATATCTCCCTCGTTATAATTCCATTTCATCTCATTTTCATGTTGTTGGATTCACCTCATGGCCTATTTTTCATTCCACCCCTATACACCTTGTTTCGCCTCTTTTTACGTGCCATCGGAGCACCAAAAGTTGGCCAAAAAATAAGATTTTTTCCTTCTTTTTTTTTTTTTTAATTTTTAAAATTCAAACTCACATGCTCAAACCCTTGTATTTCCCTCGTTGTAACTAACATAATTGGAACAGCCCAAAACCAATCCTTGAAGTTGAAGGTGGAAATTCCATTTTTTCTTTCATTTTTTCTTCTTTGTGGGTATGCAAAGTTAGCTTTTAATTTGTTTTGTTGCAATTTAAATAACCTACATATTCTAACATGGCAGCATTGAATGGGATAGGTTTTTTTTTTTTGGAATAGAAAAAAAGATGCTCTGTGGTATCATCACTGTATCTGTAAGGCTTGGCCTTCGGATAGTCGATTGCTGGTCAGATTTAACCCAATACATAGGAAGGGACCCAACACCAAGCACCAATAGGATTTTTTTTTTTTTCAAATTCAAACCCACATGTTCAAACCCTTATATCTCCATCATCGTAATTTGTTTCACCTTATTTTTGTGTCATTAGATCCATCTCATGGCCTAGTTTTCATTCAAGTCCCCATCTGCCTTGTTCCATCTCTTTTTACATGCCGTTGGCCAACTTTTGGAGCTCCAATGGCATGCAAAACGAGGTGGAACAAGGCGTATGAGGGGTGGAATGAAAACTAGGCCACGAGGTGAGTCTAACAATGTAAAAATGAGGCGAAATGAAGTTACGATGAGGGAGATATAAGGTCTTGAACATGTAGATTTGAATCTTAAAAAAAAAAAAAAAAAAAAACAGAGAGAAAAATCTTATTTTTGGCCAACTTTCGGAGCTCCAACGGCATCCAAAAAGAGATGGAACAAGGTGTATGAGAAGTGGAATGAAAACTAGGTCATGAGGTGAATCCAACAACACAAAAATTAGATGAAATGTGGAGTGGCATATATCTCATAGTCACCACCAGCTTCGCGAATACCTTTGTTGGGAATGAGATTGATCGCCTTGCATTGCTTGCCTTCAAGACAAAGATAACACAAGACCCTCATGGGGTTGTGAACTCATGGAACAATTCTTACCATTTCTGTGAGTGGAAAGGTGTTAGATGCGGTCACCGGCACAAGAGAGTCACCCTTATAGACTTACAATTCAGAGATCTAGTTGGTTCCTTGTCTCCTCACATTGGGAATCTCAGCTTCCTTCACGAGTTAAGGCTCAACAGCAACACTTTTTGGGGTGAAATCCCTGCTGAAATTGGAAATCTGTTCAGGCTGCAAAAACTGAACCTGAGCAAAAACAATTTTGAAGGAGAAATTCCAGCCAACCTTTCTCGCTGCTCAAACCTCACATACCTTGGTGTAGGTTCCAACAATCTAGTCGGAAAATTCCCCAAAGAGCTTACTTCATTGTCAAAGCTCATGTACCTTGGAATTCACTCGAACAATTTGACAGGAGGTATTTCTCTGTTCATTGGGAATCTTACTTCTCTTGTAAGAATTACTGCGGATTATAATCCTTTTGGTGGAAGTATTCCAGATACCTTGGGACAATTGAAAAATCTAAGTTTCCTTGGATTGGGTGTCACTCAACTCTAGTATGATCCATTCTTCCATTTATAACCTCTCCTTACTAACTGTTTTTTCTATCCCTTATAACCAACTTCAAGGTAGTGTACCACTGGGCTTTGGTTCCATGTTCCCCCATCTTCAAATCCTTTAGCTATATGGTAACCAATTTACTGGACCTCTTCCACTTTCAATATCCAATTCTTTAGAACTAGTAAGTTTTGATGTGGGAGAAACAACTTCAATGGGAAAATAACAAATGATTTTGGAAGCCTACAGAATCTCAGGGACATAACTATATCAGATAACCATTTCGGAAGCGGGGAACCTAATGAACTAGCCTTTCTTGGTTCTTTGGTCAATTGTAGCAATTTGGAAAAGTTGAGTATGGAGAAAAATCAATTCAGAGGGGTATTACCAGATTCTGTGGGTAATTTATCAAACCATATCTTTTTTTTAAGGCTTGACGAAAACCAAATATATAGAACAATTCCTTCAACAATAGGTAATCTTGTCAACTTGGCTTTGTTTTAGGTATACACAACAACCAATTCATCAGCGAAATTCCCCCTAGCATTGGTAGTCTTCAGAAGTTGGAAAGGTTGAGTTTTGATAATAACAAGCTTTCGGGAAAAATTCCAAATTCCATTGGAAACTTGTCATTGTTGACTGTACTTGGCAGGCAACAGAATAAAGAGGACCATACCCTCAAGTCTTGGTAACTGCCAAAATTTGTTATTTCTTGAGTGGCACCATTCCTAGAGAACTCCTGAGAATCTCATCTTTATCAATTTCATTAAATCTAGCTCAGAACTGTAAACGGTTCCTTGCCTGCTATGGTTGGAAACCTCAAAAATTTAATGGAATTGGATATTTCTGAGAATGGGTTGTCTGGTGAAATTACTAGTAGTCTTGGTAGTTGTACTAGCCTTGAAAACCTGTACTTGTAGGAAAATTTCTTCCAAGGATCTGTTCCACTTTCATTGGAAACTTTGAGAGGGATTGCAAACTTTGATCTTTCTCATAACAACTTGTCTGGCAAAATTCCAGCATTCTTAGAAAAATTCGCCCTACAAAAACTCAATTTGTCATTCAATGATTTTGAGGGTGAGGTACCAATGAAAGGAGTTTTCACAAATGCGAGTGCAATATCAATTATTGGAAATTATAGACTTTGTGGTGGTATTTCTGAATTACAACTACCCAAAAATCAAAGCATAAGATGCCTCTTTCACATATATTACCAATTACAGTAGCTTCTGTACTTGTAAGAGGAACCCTAGTGTCTCTCTGTATAATTTATTGCTTCAAGAAGAAAAGGACAACTCATAATACAATTCCATTGTTGAAAGAATCGTTCTTTAAAATCTCTTATGAAAAACTCTTCAAAGCAACAGATGGTTTCTCTTCCGCGAATCTGATTGGTTTTGGTAGTTTTGGCTTTGTATATAAAGGGATTCTTGATCAAGATGGGGAGTTTGTTGTTACTGTCAAAGTACTTAACCTTCAAAACCGTGGAGCTGCAAAGAGTTTCATGGAAGAGTGCGAAACTTTGAGAAATATTCGACACCAAAACCTGGTCAGGATCCTAACTTCTTGTTCTAGTGTTGATTTTCAAGGAAATGAGTTTAAAGCTCTAGTTTATGAGTTCATGCCTAATGGGAGTCTAGAGGGATGGCTAGATTCAAGTCCAGAAACTAATAATGGGCAAAATGAGCACCGGAGACTCAACCTTCTAGAAAGAATAAACATTGCCATAGATGTGGCTTGTGCACTTGATTATCGTCATCACCAATGCCATACACCGATCATTCATTGTGATTTGAAGCCGAGTAATATCCTTCTTGATCATGACATGGTTGCCCGTGTTGGAGATTTTGGCCTAGCTAGATTTTGCCCAGAGCTTACCATTCATAATCAAAGTAGTTCAATTGGAATAAAGGGATCCATTGGATATGTACCTCCAGGTAACAAATCCTCTTTACCCTTCTTTTACTTTGACATATGCCTATTCTAGGATGAAAATTTAAAGTTTCAAACAAAATATAAGTTACCTATCACTGAAGGAATGTTAAATGGGTACTGATCTATCCATTTCTCAAGATGGGGAATTTTGCATGGTTGCCTTAAGACCTAGTCTGTAGCTAGTCAACTGTTAGTCATAGAATTAATATATGGCTATGCTTTCCATTGCTAAAACTGGGAATATGTATAATGTACTGCTTTCATATTATTATTTTGAAATTCTCATATACCAGATTTGATTGTTCTTTTTTTTCTTTTATAATATTTTTGTTTTTAGGCAAAACAAATTGTTAGGGGTTTTCAATGTGAATTGTTTTAATGGCAGAGTATGGTCTTGGAAGTGAGATGTCAACTTATGGAGATGTCTACAGTTATGAGATCCTATTATTGGAGATAATAACAGGGAAGAGACCCACTGATAGCATGTTTGAAGAGGGCCTTAATCTTCATAGCTTTGCTAGGATGGCCTTTCCTGACCATGTGATGGAGATTGTTGACCTGGTGCTCCTAGACAATGACAAAGAAGAGGCAGGAGCAACAACAGCAGTAGCAGCTACTACTGTTGGTGCCAGTACTTGGGAATCAATTCAAGAGAACAACGGTGATAGAATGGGGGAATGTCTAATTTCCATAGTCAAGATTGGAGTGGCATGCTTGATAGAGTCACCACAAGGTCGAATGAGCTTAAGTAATATCCTTCATGAACTTCATTTGATCAAGAGAAACTCCTTCAAGATGAACTTTCGACAATGTACAGAATTGATCAGTTCTTGCTCAATATTTTTAACTTCTTTCTTCAATAGAATTGCACCTATTGTTCCTGTTGCATTGGCATTGATCCTCCATGATTTGCCCTTGTTAACAGGAAGCCGCAAAGATAATTGGACAACGGTGGTAGCAAGCACGGCATGTTTTCTATTGTGAGATTTCAAATTAGTTTGCCCTTTCCCAGTCAAATAGAATTCATGACTATTGACCAGAATAGTATGACAGTGACATTTTTCAAAATCTACACTTGTCATGTCATTTTGTAGTAAATTGATTACATTTTTTTCTTTGTATAGTTTTAGTCTAAAAATATTGCCTTCCATGCCCTTTGTGGGTATTCTAATAGATTCAATTTGATTAATAGTGATTTAAATAACTAATAATGCTTTTATGTGTTTGAACTGCATGAATTATGTTAACCCCTTGAACCAATCTAGAATGAGTTTATATTTATGCCCTTGACATCTCATTTTTGCTCTTTGGTAACTAATTATAGGACAATATGAAGCTTTATGTTTGCCAGAGCTGTGAGAAATGGCAAACACTCAGTCAAAAAGGAAGAGGAATATGCCTGTACTTTTAACTTCGAACTGAGAACCTATATGTCACAAAGTGTATACATAATTTGATTATCAGGTTATTTCCTATTTAGTCCATGTGAGAATGATAATGTAATGTACTTGTGTGATTCAAGTTTATTTACCTTTTTAATTGTTAGCCAATAATATGAGTTTGTTTGTTTCACAAAGAGTATATGTATTTGAAAAGAGAAAACTACTATTAAATCCATGAAAATGAAATGCAGGTGTATTCAAACTGGTGTCAAGGAGTCAAGCCCCGCCCTTGAGTTTTAAGGGGTCCTAAGTGAACTCTTAAGAGGGGCCCTTCTATTTGTTTCTTCCTATCAATAAATTTAGCAAGCACTCTTGATTGAGATTGAATAATTTTTTTTACATTTGGCTTTTTTCTTTTTTTCAAATCCGAAAATATACTTCTTAGGAGGCATGACTATATAATAATAAAAAATCCACACAAATTCACAATGATTGATATCGGCAAATAATATGTTTTCATAAATTGGAGCACAACAAAGATTAGAGATTTCTATTGCAGCACCAAACCAATGGAAAAATAGCAACAAGTATAGAATTAGAATTGATTTATTGCATACTCATATATGCACATGGACAAAACAACACAACACAAATTACGGCAACAACCATAATTAGGGCCAATTGAGGATCACAGATTAACAGTGCTAAGTAATTTAAACAATTATAGCCCTAACTGATAATTACGGCCAAACAATTGTATCCTCAAATAAATCAAGGATCACAAATTATGGAAAAGAAATTAGAGAAAACAACTATAGTCTTTCATTATTAAAATTTGACAAACAAATAAAGAGAGTGAGGAAGAAGAACTCACAGATTGATTTCGTCGGACTAATACATGGTTAGGGATTTGTGTTCAATGGTAAATCAAAATAGAATTGTAGTTAAAAAAAAAAAAAAAAAAAGGGGGAAATTTATACCATTGATCCCTCTATTTTGAGCTAAATTTTATTTTTGGTCCTACTAATTTTAATTTAAATAATTTGATCTCTACATTTTGAATTTTGTTACAATATGATCCCTTCGTCATATATTATTAACATTTTGAGCGGGGAAAAAAAAAATCACTTGCAAATAAGATATATAAATTTTGAATTTGTGATGTACATGTAATGAGAATCACACTAAATAAATCCAATCAACACATTTCCAATTCTAACACTTTCTTTGAATAAGTAACATTACTTTTCACTAAATGTACCAAACATAGAGTTGGCTCAACCAATGTGGAAGTAAGGCTGTTATTAAACATGTAATCTCTTCTAGGAAGGAGATTATTAAGACAAAAGCATTACATTCCAATTAATTCCCTCATAAATTCATCTCTTTCAATGTATTTCAGATCCTAGAAGAGTGTCTTTGATGAAATGCAATTTAGCTACAACATCATTAATGTTTGTTCTTTCTCTAGGCAGTTCTGAAGAACAATCAACTCCAATTTCAAGTATCAAACTCAAGCACTCCACAATTTTTTCACTCCTTATGAAGCTTTGTTCTTCTTCTCCTTCGGTCTGAAAAAGTATTGGGTCTAAAATCTCTGATACACTGCCAGGCAAAGCCTCTTTCACAAAGCTGTGGAGGCTTAAACCATCTTTAAACATCTCATCAGTGGGTCTTTTCCCATTAAACATTTCTAACATGAGGATGCCAAAACTCTAGATATCACCGTATGCCGAGACCTCACTTCCCATACCATATTCTGCAAACGAAATGTATTTGTAAGGGAAAAAAAATATTGGATATAAAAGACAGAAATGCTCCATAAACAGAAAAAGTCAGAGAACTATGCACACACACACACAAAAAAAAAATTGTATAGCCCAAATCACCTGTGCAATTTTCTTTACACCTTTTGGTGCATGAAACAATTAAGAATAAATGAAAGCATATTCACCTGGAGCAGTATAACCTATTGTTCCCCTTATGCCAACAGAGCTTGTTTCATTTGCAGACAAGTCATGGGTGGCATGGTCTGCAAGGAATTTTGCTAACCCAAAATCACCAACATGCCCTGTCATATCTTTGTTCAGAAGAATGTTGCTTGGCTTAAGACCGCAGTGGACTATTGGGGTTTGGTCCTGGTTGTGAAGATAATTCAGGGCACAAGCAACATCAATGATAATATTTAGTCTCTGAAGAAGGTTTAGCTTCTTAAACTCTTCATTTGACAAATCTTCATTGGGATTTGGATGTAACCACTCAAGGCTCCCATTGACCATGAACTCATAAATCAGGACCTTGAAGTCATGACCCTGATAATCTATTGTCGAACATGTTGTTAGCACTTTGACAAGATTTCGATGTCTGATGTTTCTCAAGGCCTCACATTCGGATACAAAACTCTTTGAAGCTCCATGTCGTAAAAGGTTGAGTACCTTCACAGCGACAATTCTTCCATCAATAACTCCTTTGTACACAGACCCGAAACTACCAACACCAATTAAATTAAAAGATGAGAAGCCATCATTGACTTTAACAAGAGTTTGGTAAGACACCCTCAAGAGTGAATTTTTTGATGAATCTGAAGGAGTATCTTTTCTTCTATTTCTGAATCGGCAAAGATAGAGAACACACCCCACGAGAGCTAGTCCTACAAGCCAAAGGGTATAGAGAGTGCTAAAGTTAAGGCATTGTTTGATCTCCTATTTTCATCCACTTTGAAGTTGCATATAAATAGCTTCAATTCAGCTACCCCCCCCCCCCCACAGAGCTTATTGTTTCCCATTACTGATATTTTACTTGCATTACTAAATACACCTTGTGTTGGTAGTACACCTTCAAAATTATTAAAAGATAGATTCAAATTTTGCAACAGAATACAGCTCTCCAAGTACACTGGAATTTCACCAGACAAGCTATTATTTGTGAGATCCAACTCACTAAGGCCTCTCAAGAAACTCAAAGAAGAAGGAATGGTTCCGCTGAAAAAGTTGTTCCCCAAACGTAGCGTTTCCAGGCTTGTGCAGCTACCCAGAGTGCTCGGAATTTCACCCCATAATAGGTTCTTAGAGACATCCAAGTAACCAAGGTTTGTCAACTTTGCAACTTCCATGGGAAGAGAACCACTCAATTGGTTTTGGGATAGGTCTAGATATACAGATAAGGATGAGATAGAAACAACTTGTTTTGGTATGGTGCCATTAAGGTTGTTTTGAGAAAGAGACAACTTTTGCAAATTACTAAAATTCCCTAGGCTCGGAGGAATGTTTCCCTGAAAGTTATTTAGTCCTAAAACAAGTTTACTTAACAAACTCAGATTTCCTAGGGAAGATGGGATGTTACCAGACAATGAATTGTTGAAGAGATTCAATTGGTGTAGATTTTGAAGCTTTCCAATCCCACTTGGAATAGTACCAGTGAATTGGTTAAGCTGCATATTCAAACTCTGCAAGCCAACAAGATTTACAATCCCGGGTGGAATGCTTCCAAATATCTGATTGTTGTCCAGATACAAAACTTGAAGATTGCTCGAGAGATTACCGATGGATTCTGGAAACTTGCAGCCAAAATTGTTCAGGCCCACGTCCAATTGCTATAAATTTGTAGCATTAATCAAAGAGTGGATAAAGTTCAAGTCATCAGCTTCCTTAGAACCAAGCTGATTGTCCCCAATGCTTAGCCCCTTGAGGTTTTGCAGCCTTGCTAAATTAGGAACCTTTCCAGTAAGTTTGTTTGGACCCAATTGCAGTTGATGGAGTTTAGATGCATTCGATATTGAAACCGGAATTGATCCTGTAAATTGGTTTGCACTAATGCTGAAGAATTCAAGATTGGGAAGAGTGATTCCCAAGTCCCAGGGAAGACTTCCCTGGATTTGGTTAATAGTGACATCAAAAGTTGTGAGAGAAGAGTGGTTGAAGAGCGACGCAGGGATGACGCCAGACAACCAGTTTGTGCCAAGTGCGAATTTCTGAAGATTCTTCAATCGATCAAAACCATCAGGAATACTGTCGTCAAAGTAGTTTGTATCTAAAAACAACTCGTGAAGAGATGACAAATTTGTGAAAGGATAGATACTCCCTGTAAGATTGTTGATGGATATAATCACGATTGCGAGCTTCGACAAGGATCCCAGCTCCACAGGAACTTCTCCTACCAACCTGTTGTAAGAAAAATTGATGTAAACGAGGTTAGCACAACGAGATATATTTACAGGAATTCGGCCACCAATTAAATTGTGGTTCAGCAGCAAAATCTGCAGCCTTGGCAAACGGCCAATTTCTGAGGGAATTTCATTTCCAAAGCTATTGTTCTGAAGCCGTAATTCCCTCAGAAAGCTTAAATTCCCGATGTGTGGTGATATCGATCCCACCAGCTCCTGGGACTGTAAGACCAAGGCAGTGACCCTCTGATGCCTATGACTGCACGTAACGCTCTGCCATTGGCAGAAGCGGATAGAATCATTCCAGGAGCTCAAAACATGTAGTGGATCCTCAACTATTTTGGCCTTGATTGCCAGCAATGAAAGTCGGTCTGTGTCGTTCCCCATTAGCCTGGAGCTGGACATGGTAGCTGTGATGCCCCTGTTCCGTAATTAGCTAATTGGCCCTTAATATGAATTTGATTATATGTTTGATATGATTTGGTGTACCAACTATGTGAATGAATGTAGTTTTGAATTTCTATCTGTTCACCGTGGGAATATCTGTTTGATTTTACCGCTTCGGGAATTAAATTGAGGACCTTATCGACCACAGAACCCAAAATTGATTGCGCCATTGTGATTGGCATAATTTTTAGAGCCTACGGTGAAATCTAATTGAAAATTGGTTCGGGTCAGATTAAACTGATTAAATTAATGAATTAGTACCCAATTACCCTATATTATTATATTGTGGCTAATGGGAATTGTTATAAAAAGGGCACCACACTCCCAAATCTCTCTTCTTGGCTTCATTTGACTGATCTTGGACTCAAAATAAAGGGGAGGCCGGCTGTTAGAGAGAGAGAGGGAGAGAATTTTATGATTTTTGACTCAAGCTTGGGAATTTAAAGTCTAGTTCAAGAACTAACCATAGATTGGGCTTCTAGGTAAGCATTGATTCTTGAATTCATGAATTTAATGTGTAATCTTGTGTGTTCAAGGCTTATTTGTAATCAAGAATATGATGTGAGTTGGTTTTGTTGGAATTGAGGCTTGATATGTGCATGCATGTAAAGAACACCTATGGAATCACAAAATCTAGCATGTGAATTGTAAATTTTGAAAGATTAGAAGTGTAATCCCGCATGCAAGCATGTTTTGTTGAGTTTCATGGGAA
Source organism: Camellia granthamiana (assembly GCA_036172215.1). NCBI lineage: Eukaryota > Viridiplantae > Streptophyta > Magnoliopsida > Ericales > Theaceae > Camellia > Camellia granthamiana. The sequence continues at coordinate 150,424,235 of CM069903.1, forward strand.
GAAGCACTAATTGCATCATTAGAAGTGGAGATGGAAGTCAAATTGGGCATGCATGTTGTTTATTTAAAATGGGAACCTTGAATGCATGAGTTGGAGTTAATTTTGGGGCATGTATTTGGTTAGTTTGTGAAATTGGGTTTCCTAACGTTGTAATCTTGCATTAGTATCATGTTAGCATGTGTATATGTGAGATTTGTGTCATAGCATGCAAGAAAAATGGGTTGAATGTCGAAAATGAACTCAGGGAACCATTCTGGAGAACCCATAATTTATGGTGTCCGCTCGAGCGGGGGAACTGCCGCTCGAGCGGGGAATTCATGCTCCCAGCATATTTTGCAGACAAGGTTCCTGCTCGAGCGGGGAGCTATGTACGCAGGCCTTCCGCTCGAGCGGCCGAGTTCACGCTCGAGCGTAGATTTGATGTAACCAGTACTTTGCAGGCCTTAAGGGTCCGCTCGAGCGGGGAAGTCTACGCTCGAGCGGGGACCCTATTTTTCTGAAATTCTGAAAATGCATTCTGTGTTTTGTTTTCCGTTCCCTTTCACTTCTAAACACTCTTAGGCATACATTGAGCATTGTAATTGAATTAAAGAGATACGAATGGAGCCTAAAGAGGAATATGTGAATTGAAGAACAGATTGAATTATTTGTGACCCATATGTGTTATGTGATATGTAGGGTCAAGCTCCAGGGCAATTCAACCAACCGATCCCTGTGAGTAATATGTAAATTATGTTATTGTCCCATTTGCTTACTCTTATGTAAGTTTTGTAAAGTTCATTAATTTGAATGGTGGACAAGTCTGAAAGGCCTATGTGCCAGTTTGATCTGAAAGTCTGATATAAAGGCCTAAGAGCCAGTTTGATATAAAGGCCTAAGAGCCAGTCTGATATAAAGGCCTAAGCGCCAGTCTGATATAACAAGTTTGAAAGGTCGAAAGGCCAGTTTGACACGAAAGTGTATATTGGCCGAAGGCCGTTTGATAAAATGTGGGCCAAAGGCCAATTGATAAAATGTGGGCCAGAGGCCGATTGATAAAATGTGGGCCGAAGGCCGTTTGACAAAATGTGGGCCAGAGGCCGATTGATAAAATGTGGGCCAGAGGCCAATTGATAAAATGTGGGCTGAAGTCCATTTGACAAAATGTGGGCCAGAGGCTGATTGATAAAATGTGGGCCAGAGGCCGATTGATAAAATGTGGGCCGAAGGCCGTTTGACAAAATGTGGGCCAAAGGCCGATTGATAAAATGTGGGCCAAAGGTCGATTGATAAAATGTGGGCCGAAGGCCGTTTGATATAAATGTGGGCCGAAGGCCGATTGATAAAATGTGGGCCAGAGGCCGTTTGATAAAATGTGGGCTGAAGGCCGATTGATAAAATCTGGGTCGAAGGCCGTTTGACACGAAAGTGTATATTGATAAAATGTGGGCCGAAGGCCGATTGATAAAATGTGGGCCGAAGACCGTTTGATATAAATGTGGGCCGAAGGCCGATTAACATAGACGATTGGGCCAAAGGCTGATGGACATGAATGAATTGGGCTTGAGGCCGTATGATATGTTTGGAACCTCAATTACTTAACTTACATATGTCTATGTATGTATGTATTAGTTAGAAATGCAAATTGGGCCCAAGGTCGTATGATGTATATTGTTCCAATGTATGTTCTTTATTTGATATTATTCACTGGGCTTTCACTCATGCTCATTCATGTGTTTGTAGGTGAGCCAAGAGAGGTCCAGACCCAGCCTCAGGGAAGTTAGTTTGGAACAACTAAGGTTTTGAGGAGTCAGCCCTTGCGTCTCACGCACGAGACACGTCTTCACCCTTTTGTTATGTATTTATATTTTGTCAGGTTGGCGAAGTCTTTGAATGTGTTTGTATGTAGTTTTGTTTGGCTGACTTAGATTTGAGTGATCCTGTTTGTACAGAATTTTATGTTATTGCATTTTCTGATGTGAGTTATTAACAAATTTATGTAATGATGTGCATATAAGCACGGCTCTATGGACAAAGTTTCAAATTGCTGCCGTTTGGCCCCCATGAACTCTGTTAAAATACGTTTGGTTTGGTTTGAGGTCGTAGGTAATCTCATGATTACTGGCCAGTTATGTCCTTAACCCACAAGGGCGACTTATGGTCATGATAGAGTGGTATTAGAGCACTAGTTAATAAATCACACGCTTGTCCAAAAGAGCAATAAGCGTCTAGAAAAGATCTAGGATGCATTCATGTGATAAATATAAATCTGAAAGTATCAAGAATATGCTTAAGTGTTTCAATATGAACAGTTGTGTGCTATAATTCACAAATTGCTTGCATAGTAAACCTTTGGGATATGTATGCTCTCTAGTATATGCATACTTGTGAATCTTTGTATAAAGTATAATGCTATGTTTGGCATAAATGAATGATTGTCTAAATTCTCCTTGAACGTAATTGTGGTATCCTTAGCGGAGGCCCTCGCCCAGGGGACATAATACTGTGGCTTATGGTCATGAGGCCCTCGCCCGGGGGAAATAATACCATGGCCTATGTATGAGATACGTTGATATGCTTGACCAACATGATATGTCACACTAAAGGAAGTACCGCACATGATTCGAATATGAGATATGAATTGTTACACTAATGTGTACAACAAGTTTGTTTTGTTATAATGCGCATACATGAAAAGTTGTTTATGTGCATTCAATTCTGCCTACGGGTGTCTATGTGAAATATGAACATGATTTGAGTATATAATTACTTAATAGATGTTCAGCATGCGATATTTGATAAGTATGCAAATATCTGTTACGTATGTGATTAATTGCGTACGATATGTGAAATGAGAATATAAAGACGTGCCTATGTACGAATGTGATTATGTGTTTATTTTTGTATTGGACACCCCCGTATTTGACAAAGCTTAATAAGAGATTGTGTAGAGTATGGATTGAATAAGGGCATACAAGCTGGAAGGCTCTTCCACAGCCCGACTTGATAGACTGGAAAGAATGGTACAGGTAATGATAGAGATCTTAAGACAGTAACGTCAGTTACCGCTATGGCAAGAACTTTTGTCACCATCAGTGTAAGAAACACCGAAGAGTTTGTTATCGGGCTTCTGAGGATTGTTATAGGTATGGTAAAATGGACCATATGGTAAGGAATTGTTCCCGAACTGAGCAAATGTGAATAAATGTTCCGCCTCAGCTAGATTCGTACCAATGGTAGGAATTGCTACTCAGGATAAAGTAATTACACTCACCCAGAAAGCGCTATGAATACTGTGATTGTTATCCCAGGTATCTATATTGTTTACAAACGAATGCTTATGTGATGATTGATTCTGAATTAGTACATGTGTATATCTTTGCTTGGGATATTATTTGATTCGAATCGGCATATCCTTTCGTATTTGCTGCATGTGTATCTAGATTGGTTAGACCCACAAGATTGAGACCGTATTCATTGAATGTATATGCTCCATGGGGAAATCTGTGAAATATGTATTGGGATATCGATTAACTCTGCACATGCACATGCACATGTACATCTGAATCTATGCTTAAAGTGATTTGATACATTACTGTCTTCAATGACTAAACCACTGGGATTATGACTCTGTGATCGTGTGACCGAGTTGAGTACCCTAAATGATGAACTCTATAATTGTGAGACCATGTATTTTGATTGGTAGGAAGTTGAATGGATTATGTGACTATATTGGGCTCGACTCATAAACCTATGCTTTTGTGGCTAATTTGGAACTCTTGCATAACAATCCTATACCATGCGTACCTGAGGAGCTCTGTTTAATGTGTTATTGTGCACCATGTTCTTGCATATAAGACTTATTTGGGAACTGCCATACTGATTATGATACGTACCTCCGATACGGATAACTGCATGCCGATGCAACTACCCCCGAATTTATGTAGGCAATACCGTATTGTACATAATTTGAAACACTTTGATATGAACTATCGTGATGAATGATTCTAATATGACTTTGAGAACTGATGAACTTCGGGCAGCTGAGAAACTATCGACCATGTACCTAAGCAAACGAAGTATGCCTTACAAAACCAAATGTGCCCTATTTGAAAAAAACTTTTATCTGATTCGATCCGATAGAACCTTTGCCTGACATTGTCTTTATGGAACCCTCATTTGATATAATTTGATGGAACCTTTGTTTGGTTTGATTTGGCGAGACCTGTGTCGGGATTGGTTTGATAAGACCTTTTGTGGGCTATCAACAGATTGATCTAATCATGGACACCGTTGAGAACCAACCCCAACTATCGAGAACATGTGTGTTGAAAATGAGCCGAATTGTACAAATCCCGTGATTCGGTGTCTTAAGGAACGGTGCTTGAGTGTTGTCCCATCCTTGTCTGTTTGACGCTATAGGAACCGGTGACAGCAGATTGATTTGATTATAAGTAGTACTGAACATTTGTCTTTGACTGATCAGAATATGTTTTGTAAAGAAGAGTAGTTGTTTCAATGTTATCAGATTTTGGGAAATCAGGTTATAGTGAATGGTATTATGTTTGTTTTGATGACATTCTTGAGGCGTCCTTTCGTGCTGGGGACGTTAAGCCTATGTAACACCTTTGATTGAGATACCTTTTGCCACCGACGGTTTCGTACCGGTGGGTTTGACTAACCGATCTCGAGCCGGCCACCGACGGTCGTGAACGGGCGTGCCTTGATCCCGAGACGATTATTCCTTTGTTTTGTCCAGAATGTCATCCTTTGGTATTATGTAGATGTTTAACATCCAAAAAGCTTTGAAAAACCCTGATTTATCCGAAGATGTGTCAATGGTGTTTAACCTATAATTGATTATTTTGATATTACCCTTGACGTCATGGGGATTAATACATAAATTGTCTTATGCTTTTGGCAACTATTAGATAATGTGGGGAGACTCTATGGAACAGGGAATTGAATATTGAACTGAATTGGAAACCGTAAACTGTAAACTGTTGAAAGAATTGAGAACACGTGCATTATGTTAGAAATGGACTACGTCAGTGTTATTGCACTTTACAATCAGTATTAGGGGGTTATGTGAATTATGTACATTGTATGGTCAATTGTTTCGTTGTTATCGTGTTGACTCGGGAATCAGCGTCTAGATCCACTTTAAATTCCTAAAGACTTCTGATTGACCTTGATTAACTGTGATGAGCTACTAAACTAGCTACCGAACCGGACTGTGAGTTGCGGAATTATTGAAGAATGAATTGAACTTTTGTGACAAGGAAATGGACCAAACTCATATGGTAAGGTTAGTTGGCATTTGAAATGAATATGTTGGCGACCTATTGTGAAGGAGGAAATTGTGGAATTTGTGTCTAAATGCTTTCGGTGCCAACGAGTCAAAGTTGAATAACAGATATTGGCAGAACTGCCGCAACCTCTCTCTATTTCGGAATGGAAACAGGGATATATGACTACGAATTTCATTGTGGGGGCTACCTTGAGCACTCAAGGTGTAAATCCCGTTTGGGTTGTTGTATGAGGAATTACTTAATTTGCTCGTCTCCTCCCTGTGACATTTCATATGATGCTTGTAGACTGGCCACTGTTTACATCAATAAGGTTGCTTGTTTGTATGGGGTCCCAGTGTCTGTTGTTTAGACAGAAATCCTGAAATATGTTTGAATTCTAACAAGCCTTCAAGAGGCAATGGAAACTAAATTGTGATTCGGCGCTACTTTCCAACCGTAAATTGATGTACAGTCAGAAGGAACCTTTTAGATTCTGGAGGGAATGCTCCAAATGTATATTTTAGATTTCCGAGGCAGTTGGAGAAATCTATCCATCATTGGCAAACTTTGTTTACGACAATAGCTTACACTCTAGTTTGGTGTAATACCATACAAGCCTTGTATGGAGGAAAAGTTGAGTCTTTGACTGATTGAGAACAGAGTGTTGCTTGATTTTGAGATTGAGTAGATAACTATCAAAAGGAATGGAATCGTTGAACAAAAAAGTATTCCGAATTATTTTCGGCTACAGGTAAATTAAGTTTGGAGGACCAAACTTCCTAAAGAGGGTAAGACTGTGATGCCCCTGTTCCGTAATTAGCTAATTGGCCCTTAATATGAATTTGATTATATGTTTGATGTGATTTGGTGTACCAATTATGTGAATATATGTGGTTTTGAATTTCTATCTGTTCACCGTGGGAATATTTGTTTGATTTTACCGCTTCGGGAATTAAATTGAGGGCCTTATCGGCCACAGAACCCAAAATTGATTGCGCCATTGTGATTGGCATAATTTTTAGAGCCTACGGTGAAATTTAATTGAAAATTGATTCGGGTCAAATAAAACTGATTAAATTAATGAATTAGTACCCAATTACCCTATATTATTATATTGTGGCTAGTGGGAATTGTTGTAAAAAGGGCACCACACTCCCAAATCTCTCTTCTTGGCTTCATTTGACTGATCTTGGACTCAAAATAAAGGGGAGGCCAGCTGTTAGAGAGAGAAAGGGAGAGAATTGTATGATTTTTGACTCAAGCTTGGGAATTTAAAGTCTAGTTCAAGAACTAACCATAGATTGGGCTTCTAGGTAAGCATTGATTCTTGAATTCATGAATTTAATGTGTAATCTTGTGTGTTCAAGGCTTATTTGTAATCAAGAACATGATGTGAGTTGGTTTTGTTGGAATTGAGGCTTGATATGTGCATGCATGTAAAGAACACCTATGGAATCACAAAATCTAGCATGTGAATTGTAAATTTTGAAAGATTAGAAGTGTAATCCCACATGCAAGCATGTTTTGTTGAGTTTCATAGGAAGAAGCACTAATTGCATCATTAGAAGTGGAGATGGAAGTCAAATTGGGCATGCATGTTGTTTATTTAAAATGGGAACCTTGAATGCATGAGTTGGAGTTAATTTTGGTGCATGTATTTGGTTAGTTTGTGAAATTGGGTTTCCTAATGTTGTAATCTTGCATTAGTATCATGTTAGCATGTGTATATGTGAGATTTGTGTCATAGCATGCAAGAAAAATGGGTTGAATGTTGAAAATGAACTCAGGGAACCATTCTGGAGAACCCAGAATTTATGGTGTCCGCTTGAGCGGGGAAACTGCCGCTCGAGCGGGGAATTCATGCTCCTAGCATATTTTGCAGACAGGGTTCCCGCTCGAGCGGGGAGCTATGTACGCAGGCCTTCCGCTCGAGCGGCCGAGTTCACGCTCGAGCGTAGATTTGATGTAACCAGTACTTTGCAGGCCTTAAGGGTCCGCTCGAGCGGGGAAGTCTACGCTCGAGTGGGGACCCTATTTTTCTGAAATTCTGAAAATGCATTCTGTGTTTTGTTTTCCGTTCCCTTTCACTTCTAAACACTCTTAGGCATACATTGAGCATTGTAATTGAATTAAAGAGATACAAATGGAGCCTAAAGAGGAATATGTGAATTGAAAAACGGATTGAATTATTTGTGACCCATATGTGTTATGTGATATGTAAGGTCAAGCTCCAGGGCAATTCAACCAACCGATCACTGTGAGTAATATGTAAATTATGTTATTGTCCCATTTGCTTACTCTTATGTAAGTTTTGTAAAGTTCATTAATTTGAATGGTGGACAAGTCTGAAAGGCCTATGTGCCAGTTTGATTTGAAAGTCTGATATAAAGGCCTAAGAGCCAGTTTGATATAAAGGCCTAAGAGCCAGTCTGATATAACAAGTTTGAAAGGTCGAAAGACCAGTTTGACACGAAAGTGTATATGGGAGGAAGGCCGTTTGACAAAATATGGGCCAAAGGCCGATTGATAAAATGTGGGCCCGAGGCCGATTGATAAAATGTCGGCCGAAGGCCGTTTGACAAAATGTGGGCCAAAGGCCGATTGATAAAATGTGGGCCCGAGGCCGATTGATAAAATGTGGGCCGAAGGCCGTTTGACAAAATGTTGGCCAGAGGCCGATTGATAAAATGTGGGCTAGAGGCCGATTGATAAAATGTGGGCCAGAGGCCGATTGATAAAATGTGGGCCGAAGGCCGTTTGACAAAATGTGGGTCGAAGGCCGTTTGACAAAATGTGGGCCACAAGCCGATTGATATAAATGTGGGCCGAAGGCCGATTGATAAAATATGGGCCAGAGGCCGTTTGATAAAATGTGGGCCGAAGGCCGATTGATAAAATGTGGGCCGAAGGCCGTTTGACACAAAAGTGTATATGGGCCGAAGGCCGATTGATAAAATGTGGGCCGAAGGCCGTTTGATATAAATGTGGGCCGAAGGCCGATTGACATAGATGATTGGGCCAAAGGCCGATGGACATGAATGAATTGGGCCCGAGGCCGTATGATATGTTTGGAACCTCAATTACTTAACTTACATATATCTATGTATGTATGTATTAGTTAGAAATGCAAATTGGG
>CM069903.1:150432840-150575626 GCA_036172215.1 Camellia granthamiana
TAAGAACATCATCTATATAGCATATGGAGAATTCTGTATAAGGATTAAAAATGTCATTCATAATATGTTGAAATTCTGAAGGAGCATTTTTTAATCCAAAAGGCATAACATTCCATTCAAAATGCCCAAAAGGTACTGTAAAAGCAGTTTTATAGCGATCATTTTCTGTAATTTGAACTTGCCAATATCCTGACTTCATATCAAATTTAGAAAATACCACAGCATCCTGTAATCGATCCAAAAGATCTTTTTTATTTGGAACTGGATACCGAATACACTGTAAGGCTTCATTCAAAGGTTTGTAGTTTATGACTAACCTAGGAACACCACGTTCAATTTCTGCATTTTTATTTACATAGAAGGCAGTACAACTCCAAGGAGATCTACTGGGTCTAATTAATTTTTTCTGGAGAAGAGTATTAATCTCATTTTTACAAAGTTCCATATACTCTTTTTTCATTTGACTGGGACGAGCTTTTGTGGGAATTTTTCTTTCATCAAAAGTAGGCTCGTATGGTAAGGAAACAATATGTTTCTTACGATCCCAAAAAGCATTGGGCACATCACTACAAATTTCTTCCTGGAATTCTTCTCAAGCAGTTTAATTTTTTGTTGGAAAGAGGTTTGCTGGATTCTTTGTTCTGTAGTTAGAAAACTAATTTCCTTTTGTAGGAAATTAATTTGATTTTGTTTTAAAGAAACTAAATCAGTAATTTGATCTAATTCTTTAGTGTATGGTGAAGTAATAAATTCAAAAACAATTTTTTGATTACCAAGATCTGTATGAATCCCAATGGTGTCTATCTTGGTGATAGGCATTAAAAGGTTTAAAAAGGGAGTACCAAGAATTATGTTTTGCGCCATATTTTTAATCAAAACAAAAGAGGTTTGTAAACATAATCCTTGATTGCAAATTAATACTTCTGGAAGTTTGTAATCAATATACAAACTATTACCACTTGCACTAGTAAGAGATTGGCTTGTTTTCTGGAAATATTTGGTTGAAACTAACCCTTCCTGGATACAATTCATATCAGCACCACTATCAACCAGAGCAATAGCATCACGCATAATAAAATCTGGTTGAATCATAAATGTAATACGAATATACCATTTCTGAAATGTTATCCTATTTAAAGATAATAAATATTCTGGATCTTTTTGTTCATGTATTTTTTCTTGTTCTGTTTCCTGTAATTTTCTATTAATCTTTTTGATTTCAGAATTAATAGCAATATTAGATGTCTGTAGATGCTTAATCTCAACTTTTAAAGCATTAACTTCCATTTTTAAATCTTGAATTGAAACAGATTTTTCTGGATTGGAATGAGATGGAGTTTGTATTCTAGAAAAAACTTCTTTCATGTTATAAACTTTTGGTACTAGTATTTCTTCTTTTTTCTGTTTATAACACATTTCAAGAAATTTTAATTTTATTTCTGGTTCTTTAATGCTGTCAGCAATTTCCAAAAGGTTTTGTTCAGAATCAGTTAAAACATTAATACTGGGACTATCAATATTAAGACCATTCATCTCAACTATTGATTTCCAATAATTAGCTTCATCTGAAACTTGATTTACTGAAGTTTTACAGGGGCAGATTTCATTTTCTGGACGTTCATCGTCAGTATCAGAAGAAGATGAATAAATGGCGGCTAGTTCATTATCAGAAGGGACTTCTGAAGATGAATCAGAGTCAGACATTAACTGTAAAATTTTCTGTTGAGTGTCCTGATCTAATGCTAACTCATTAAGCTTGGCTTGTATTTTAGCCCGACATCTGTTAGCATAGTGACCTGTTTGACCACACTTATAACACTTGATACTGGATTTATTTTTCTGGAAAGATTTTCCTTTAGCTTTATACTTTGGTCTGGAACTCTGAGGTTGAGGTTGTGTGCGATGATGTTTGGAATATTTTCTGAATTTCTTATAAGGTTTGGGAAAATTTTTATGCTTCCTCTGCTTATGAATTTTTTGCGGATATTGAATCTGGGGATCATAAGCAAATTGTTCACAAAAATCACCTACCTCTCTTTTTCCGATTAAATGCTGTTGTTTAAGTTGTTGCTGGAGTTTAAGATCATTACATAAAGCAAGACCTTCATTAGTAACAATATTTATTAACTGACCGTAAGTATATTGATAGTATGGAATTTCAATAGAACGATGTATATCTCGTAACCTCTTACGAATTCGTTCAGCAAAGAGATTGGGAAGACCATCAATAAATTTGGCTTTCCAATGTTCAGCACTACCATCTGTACGCTGCATAATTTTCATCAGAAAAACATCTTTATACCAACGAAAATGAGACAATGTAGGGCATCTCAGTTTCATTAATAATTCACGATTTCGATCTGCAATACCAATAGTATTACCAACAAAATTAGCAACTATGGTATTAACTAAAGTTTAGACAGCATCTTCTTCTTCGGTATCAATAGGGTCAGGATTAGGATTAGCAGGGGTTCTGTCAGGAATAGTAGTTACAGTTTTGGTTGCGGAAAGGATCTCAGAACACTGATTAGTAGTGAGATAATTATCCCACCATCCTTTCAGCGCACCAGTGAAACCACTAACAATCATGCGGGCAACCTGGTGGTCGGTATTATTATTTTGTTTGCAAACGGTAGCAAACATGAGCATATGATGGAGGAGTTCAAAGATTTGATACTCAGAAAGTCCATCAAGATTCCATTCATACACAGCTGTACTATTGTAAGAGCGTTGAGTCTGGAGAAAATCCTCTTCATACAGAATATCCATAGGAGTTGGACGAGGATAGTAATGTCTGGTACTTCCAACAGGAACCATTTTTTGAATGGTGGAAGAGTAAACCTTATTAACAGAAGAAGGTTCAGAGGGCTGGAAATTTTGTTCAAGCTGGAGGATTTGTGGAAGACTAAGATTATCATAATTATCATCAGGAGGTCTACCTAACGAATTGGCTGAAAGCATTAAAATCTGAGCTTTAGATTTGGAAGATGAAGAAGAGTCAGAAATCTTCAAATCACGGATTTGAGAAAGAATAGTCTCCATAAAGTCAGAATCCGCTTTAGGTTTTAGCTTAAAATCTTTTAAAACTGGAGTTGGCTTTATAAAAACAGGTTCAGTAATAACAGGAGATTTAGGCTCGAGTTTGCAGCTTTTCTTAACATGTGTTACCATTTCTTCAATACGGGTAAGCTGCTTGCCTGCTGTTTGACAGAATAAATTAGTATAATTATTTTGTTTTAAGACGGTATTAAAATCTTGTACAAGCACAGGATCCTTATTCTGTGCCTTATGCGGGATGTCAGCAAAGGCAGCAATTACCATGGGTTTACCATTAGCAGTAAAAGTACCTGTAGGTTGGAGTTCTAAAGGTGATGTTGGAGGATGAACAGAAAATATGGTTCTACCATCGGTGGTTAACCATTTTTGTTGGAATTCTTCAAGGACATTCACCTGAGATTCTGGAGGTTGGACATTTATAATATACCATAAAGGAAAAGGGTATAAAACTTGGATTTCCTCTAGATGTAAATAATATTGTAATTTGTATTCCTGTAATTGGGCTTTTGTATGAACACAAAAATACCATTTTCTAAAATCTGAATATTTTTCCCGTAAAAATTCTTGATTTAAAAATCTGCGATTTTCACTTCCTGGAGAGAAATCCATTTTTCTTTCGATTATAAAATCCATTAAATCCTAAAATCCATGTCGCTGGCTGTAGGACTATATGTACCTTTTCTGGATTCATGTCGAGGCACAGGAGGAGGAATTGGAGGATCATAAATTCCATGTGGAATTCGCTGTTCAGAATACTGGACACCTCTAACAATTGGATCTTGGTCAGGATCATTTGGTTCATCAGATGCAGGTCTAGAATAAGATCGGGAAGGATTACCTTGAAACAAAGCATCTGGAGGTTCTGCGAAAGAGTGCCTGGAAGATTCTGGATAATCAACCCGATATGGTTGATGACTAGGGGCAGTCCTAAAACTAGCACTTGACATACTCCTATGTAATTTTACTGGAGGTTTTTGAAATTGAAGAAAAATATCTCCCTGTCTAGTCTGTATAATATCATCTAGATTGTGTCGAACTAGAGGACGAGGAGGAACAGCATTAGTTATTTTCCATTGTTCTGGAAAGGTAATTTTATCCCATTCTAATAATTTTGGAACGGCTACCTGACTACTGTAAAGATTAGTGTCAATCAAAACAGTTTCACCATCAACACCTTTTCTTCGGCAGTATGGATTTAAAGTTGATAAAACTTTAAGATAAATTCTGGATATGACAGAAAAAGGTGGAGATCCAGGCATATACTCATAACCATGAGTAAGGATTCTAAATTCTAAGACTTTAGACAAATTTTGGTCAGAAAGAGCAATATTAAGATTGGGGTAAATATCAAAGTACACTGGACCATGAGACAGATTGGTTTCCATTGCTCCCATGAGCGATGCTCGCCAATCAAGACATCTGCCATCACGTAGTGTGCATTGCATACTGGTATTTTGCCCTAGAAGGGTCAAAGGTTTCAAAGCGATCTGGACAAGTCCTATGTTGACATATTTATAATCTTTGAAAAAAGGTATTAAATCCTGGATGTCTATCAAATACATTAGTGTATCATTATTTTCTACTGGAGCAGCATGTTCAAAAGTCTTGATTAAAGTTTTACTGAAAAAAGTTTTGATTCCGTGTTTGTAAATTGTTTTTGGATCAACCTTCGGAATAGTCCATTTATTTAAGGCATCCTTAACTTCCTGGTATGCAACCAATTCTCTAGCTTCTGATGTAGAAGCTCCCATATTTGTGACTGTAGAAACTACTGTATTTTGCTCAGTACTCATAGGATGTATATGACCATATATGACTAATTAAAAGTTAATAAAACAAATTATAAAATATATTAAACTTGGCTCTGATACCAATAAGAGTGCTCGACACAGGGCTATGGCTAAGCACGTCTGTCAACGACTTATGCCACAACAGTCCTACCAGCTAATCCGCACAATTGGACAAAAGGGCTACGCGACTTAAATGACGTCCCACTCAACCTAACTCTATACTAACCCTTACATGGCACAAACCCAGGAATAATATACAAAATAATTTTATTTTATTTAAATTTAATTACATCATATATGGTCCATTAATTTATTGTTCTGGAGGAGGAGGGCGATTAGCCCGAACTAAGGCAATTATAGTTTCCTGTATTTGTAATTCAGTCTGGGCAATCAATTTATCAGTTTCTTCTAAAACTTGATGAGCCCATGGATCATTAGGCCAAAGTGAAAAATAATTCTGTAAAAAATTATTTTTTCTTTCCTTATGAAATGCTAATATGTCATGTAGAATAACAAGACGATATTCAGACATACATTGAAAGAAAAGAAATATTTACAGTGAATACTTACTCAAACCAGAATATTATTAATTTTCTTCAAACTTGAAAAGTGAAACACACTGAAAATAGAAAAGGGAGAGAATACAGATATAAAACTGAGAAAATAAAACTTAGAAGTGGTGCCTCTTACAGACCAAGGGCTACCTATTTATACAAGAAAGAAAAGAAGATAATGTGGACAGGTGGCGTGTGCTAATTAGGAGTGCAGTCGATCATCCTTATCCTCTTATCTTCATCTGTCGGCAAGGAATCTACTTTATCAAAAGTAGATATAGTGGCTCATCATGCACCGAAAGTAGTTTGGCCACTTGTGGAGCTGGAAAGTTGTGGACAGACAGGACTTGACTAGTAGGACAAGAGTACCATCATTTCTCTTTTCCTTTGCCTTTACTTTTACTCTTGTCCCGTACAAATTTGTCGGTAATTAATTCAGTGACAGAATCCCAAATATCTCCAAAATCCGGGTCGGGTAGATTTTCATTCGGATCTTGAGATTCGCCTGCTAGGACAGTAAAGGCATTATCGTCGTCAGAATACGGGTCAGGTTGAGTCTTCTCACTCTGAGTACTGGATCCAGACTTCATGCTGGAATCTCTGGAAGCCATGGATTCAAGAAATTGTTGCTTCGTAAAATCCATGCTTCTAGCCACAAGCTCTTCTTCTGTAATATCTGGATATTTTTTGCGGAGCTCTTGCTGAATCTGAATGAAGGGATTAGTTGGGGTGACAGGAGCAGCTTTAGGACAGGCATCAAGACAGGCCTGTGTATGATTCTTAATTCTCTGGAGCAAATCTTGCTTAGCTTTAGGATCATCCATCTGTTTCCACCATTTGTAAAAGAATACTCTTTTCAAACGAGGAACCTTATTCTGAAAATCACACTGGAAATCCCATTTCCATATCCAAGGGATACTGAATCTACTAACAAAATGCACAAGACATTTGGTCATGGAAATATTTTTATTAGCTGGAAGGATGCTAAAAACGGCTTGCCATTCATTGAATGCCAATCGAAGATGTTCTGGAAAAGCGTCTAACTGTAACCCAAAGGTATCCCACCAAATGAGAAACCAGGAGGGTAGATCATTTTTTAGAACATCAGAATGAACCCGGAAAAACCAAGAATGGGAACGGGGAGGGTTCATGTAATAAAAAGTCTGGGTAAAAGCAGTGATATAGTCCCAATAGCTGTAACGGACATCTTTAGACCGGATATCAAGACTGCGAGTTACATGAGGATGAATCCCCCAGGCTTGAATGGGCATAATAGACTGGATAGTGGCTTTACTGTAATTAATCGGACTAGCAGTACGATTACTATCAGCATAATGATGCTCAAAGTGGACAGAAGCGAGTTCAGTCAGGATTTGCTCATAAACATATCTGTAAGTGTCAAAATGAGGAGGACTGTTTTGGGTGGCAAGATAACGTTTCTTTATCTCCCAAGGATCAGAAACCCATTGCATGTCAGTAGGATCAATGTACAAAACCGTTTCTTCGGTAATAGAATTCTGGAAATATGTTTCTGGAGTGAGAAGGACATCTTTAGCAGATTGGCTAGAAGAGTCCCCTTTATTACTGTAAGTTCCCAAGAGAGAGGGAAAGTCTGTAGGAGGAGGTGGAAATCCACGTCCACGGCCACGACGGCCAGGACCTCTACCCCGATTTTGCATGAGAAGTCTGTAAATATTCACGAGTCAGAAAATCAGGAAGAGAATTATTTTCACCTTTAATATGTTCAATATCATAATCAAAAGCAGAAAGAGCAGCTTGCCATGAAGCAAAAATTTGTTTATGGGCTAAATTTTCAACATCTTTTTTGAAAACTTGTTTTGCAGCTGAACAATCAACACGAATTAAAAATTCTTGATTTAATAAATCATCCTGGAATTTTAAGACACATTTAACAATTGCTAAACATTCTTTTTTAATGGTGGAATATCTTTGAGCTGCATCATGCCAAACACCAGAATGAAAACGCAAAAGTTCTTCTTTACTGGTTTTTGGATTAAATTGTTTTAAGATACCACCAAAACCAAGGTCTGAAGCATCAGTTTCAACAATTTTCTTATATTCTGGAGAGGGTAAGCACAAACAAGGTAAAGTCTTAACCCTAGACTTAATCTTTTTAACAGCAGCAGTATGTTCTGGACTCCACACAGGTGGATTTTTGCGAAGACGCGTATAAAGTATGGCTGCATCAGTAGCAAGATTAGGATAATAATCATGAATATAATTTAAACTTCCTAGAAATCTTTGCAACTAAGTTTTGTCTTTTATTTCATCTGGAAATTTGGAAGCAAATTCCATGCTTCGATCAATAGGTATAATAGTTCCATTATAAATATTATGACCTAGAAATCGAACATGTGTCTGAAAAAGTTTCATTTTTGGAGCAGAAACAACAAGACCATTTCGGTACGGTTAATAAACTTTCCAGAAGAATGTCTTACGAATGTTAATAAACTTTCGAAGACATTCTTCTCCAGTCAAAAACTTTTGGAAAAAAGTCTACTGGGGAAAGAAAATTGGAAAAAAAAAATGCATTCTGTGTTTTGTTTTCCGTTCCCTTTCACTTCTAAACACTCTTAGGCATACATTGAGCATTGTAATTGAATTAAAGAGATACAAATGGAGCCTAAAGAGGAATATGTGAATTGAAAAATGGATTGAATTATTTGTGACCCATATGTGTTATGTGATATGTAAGGTCAAGCTCCAGGGCAATTCAACCAACCGATTACTGTGAGTAATATGTAAATTATGTTATTGTCCCATTTGCTTACTCTTATGTAAGTTTTGTAAAGTTCATTAATTTGAATGGTGGACAAGTCTGAAAGGTCTATGTGCCAGTTTGATTTGAAAGTCTGATATAAAGGCCTAAGAGCCAGTTTGATATAAAGGCCTAAGAGCCAGTCTGATATAACAAGTTTGAAAGGTCGAAAGACCAGTTTGACACGAAAGTGTATATGGGAGGAAGGCCGTTTGACAAAATATGGGCCAAAGGCCGATTGATAAAATGTGGGCCCGAGGCCGATTGATAAAATGTCGGCCGAAGGCCGTTTGACAAAATGTGGGCCAAAGGCCGATTGATAAAATGTGGGCCCGAGGCCGATTGATAAAATGTGGGCTGAAGGCCGTTTGACAAAATGTTGGCCAGAGGCCGATTGATAAAATGTAGGCTAGAGGCCGATTGATAAAATGTGGGCCAGAGGCCGATTGATAAAATGTGGGCCGAAGGCCGTTTGACAAAATGTGGGCCGAAGGCCGTTTGACAAAATGTGGGCCACAAGCCGATTGATATAAATGTGGGCCGAAGGCCGATTGATAAAATGTGGGCCAGAGGCCGTTTGATAAAATGTGGGCCGAAGACCGATTGATAAAATGTGGGCCGAAGGCCGTTTGACACAAAAGTGTATATGGGCCGAAGGCCGATTGATAAAATGTGGGCCGAAGGCCGTTTGATATAAATGTGGGCCGAAGGCCGATTGACATAGATGATTGGGCCAAAGGCCAATGGACATGAATAAATTGGGCCCGAGGCCGTATGATATGTTTGGAACCTCAATTACTTAACTTACATATATCTATGTATGTATGTATTAGTTAGAAATGCAAATTGGGCCCAAGGTCGTATGATGTATATTGTTCCAATGTATATTCTTTATTTGATATTATTCACTGGGCTTTCGCTCACGGTCATTCATGTGTTTGTAGGTGAGCCAAGAGAGGTCCAGACCTAGCCTCAGGGAAGTTAGTTTGGAACAACTAAGGTTTTGAGGAGTCAGACCTTGCGTCTCACGCACGAGACACGTCTTCGCCCTTTTGTTATGTATTTATATTTTGTCAGGTTGGCGAAGTCTTTGAATGTGTTTGTATGTAGTTTTGTTTGGCTGACTTAGATTTGAGTGATCCTGTTTGTACAGAATTTTATGTTATTGCATTTTCTGATGTGAGTTATTAACAAATTTATGTAATGATGTGCATATAAGCACGGCTCTATGGACAAAGTTTCAAATTGCTGCCGTTTGGCCCCCATGAACTCTGTTAAAATACGTTTGGTTTAGTTTGAGGCCGTAGGTAATCTCATGATTACTGGCCGGTTATGTCATTAACCCACAGGGGCGGGTTATGGTCATGACAGTAGCAGTAAGGCCAGATTGAGAATGCTCAAACAACATAAGAGTAGTAGATAAATATGCAAATTGTGAACTAGCCATGACATGCTCAAGCTTAAGCTTCGAAGCCCCATTGAGCAAAGAAAATGTATTTGCTGTGTTTTTGGTGAATTGCATTTTTATGCCAAGTATATTGCATGGCTGGCTCATGAGCAAGCCGGCAAAACGCCCACTTTGACCCGCTAGATTTGGACTAAAAATTCAGACTCCATTTAGAAAAAAATTCTTATAAAATTTAACACAAATTTTTTTTTTTTAATTAGACCTCAATTAAATAGAGAGCTGCAGCAGCAAACTCAAAAACAAAACTGTTTTCATTAGTAGAAGACACCAATTACTTTCAATAAGTCCAATGCTTAATAAAATTAATATTAAGCTGAAAACTAAAATTGTTTTTATTAATGAGGGCCCAAAGTAATTGATTTTACTTTATCAAACTTTTCTTCAATCCAATTTACCATTTAAAATTGAACTTTCTTAGGTCTTGATATTCTCTCTAGATGTTTATAAATGGTTAAAACATAAAATAATAATACTAGATTTTATATTGTTAAATTTTTATAATAAATTTATTTTAATTAATTGGGAAAATTATTAAAAAAAAATTTCCCAGGATTTCACGTATTTTTCAAATTAAATCCCAAAATTTTAATTGTATCAGTTTGAATCCTAAGATTATTTTATTATTATTATTATTATTATTATTGTAATTTGCTCTAATTAATTTTATCTTTTTAAGTAATGTATAAAAATATTAACACTGGACTCTGAATACATAAGGCCGGCCTGACACATTGTAAATAATGTCCGTTCAAAACATTAGGAATTAGGGACAATTTAGAAACTTGGTAAAAAGTCAGTTTTTTGGCTTTTTAACTTTTCTACACAAAAAAAGCCGCAAAAAAACTAACTTTTTAAGCCAAAAAAGTCACCAAAAAACCAAAAAAATTAAAAGATTAATTTTTTACTAACTTCTCAAAACACCACTTAATCAAAAATATGTCGTCATGTGAATTATATTAGAATCATATGAAGCTTGAGCATTGAATTATCAAAATCAATCTACAGCCTCCAAATGTCAACAAATCATATATTTAAGTCAACAATATATTATGTTAGCCCTGCCACTGCTCATGTCATGGAAGTAGGTACTTTATGGTTTCAATACATATCTCATTTTGTGGAACTTATTAAATTTGTCTAGGAGCTTCTTTAATTGTGTATAAGGGGATGGAGATGCTGCTGTACGTTACACTACTGCGTTATTATACAACAGCACTATTACATGGTAGCGTTTTGGTTATTGTTTTAAAAATAAAAATAAATCATTTGAATTGATTTTATTTTGAGAAAATATATAAAAAAAAAATTGGAAAAAAGTCTACTTGATTTTGTGAATTTACGTGAATTTATATTCAACTTACCATTTTTATGAAATCAATTGTATAAATTTGTGAAACTTACTTAATTTTGTGTTAAAATTATATACAGTGTACATTGCACACTAGAGAATTTTTCCTAATTCTTTAGATAATTGGTAACCATACATAGTTTATGCAAATAAAAAAAGTTAAAACAATTTAAAATATATATATTGTATAATTGTGGGCAGGCTAAGCCGAATTGGGCTTGAAGCAGTCTTTTCTAGCATGGCCCATGCTATAATTGAGCTTAAAATTTTTTCCTAACCCCGGTCTATGGCCCTGTTTGGTAGGGCTTATTTCTAACTTATTTCAGCTTTTAGCTTAATTTAAGCTATTTTGATGTGTTTGGCTCAGCTTAATAATACAGCTTATAGCTTTTTGTAAGTCAAAAATCAACTTATTTTTTGAGTGGGGGATGAGAAGCTTAATTTATAAATCAAAAATCAGATTATGTTCACAGTTATAAGCTATAAGCTGTTAGGCTATAAGTTATAATCACTTTCTCACGGCTCTACCAATGGGTCTGATACATAAGCCAACCCCTATACATGTTTTTAGGGGTAATTACCAACATGTCCGTTAAGTTCTAATTCACTTTGTTTGGTTTCAGTTCTTAAAATTTATTTTTCACAAAATTTTAGTTTTTCATTTTCATTGATTTTTTTTAATATTTTCAGTAATTTTTAAAATTTTTAGACATACCTAACATAAATACACTTAAAAAGTATAATATTTGTGAAAAAAATCCTTAAAAAATTCATTAAATATCAAAAATACAAAAAAAAAAAAAATACAAAAATTCAGTACATTTTTCATATTTTTATGTATTTATTAGTTTTAAAAATATTTTTTCACAAATATTTTACTATTTAGATATCTAGGTAAGATACATCTAAAAAAGTAAAAAAATTGCTTAAAATTTTAAAAATATTCGCTAAAAATAAAAAAATACGAAAAATAAAAAACTCAATTTCTAGAAAACTAAATTCAAAAAACTGAAACCCAACACACTAATTGATTTTTTGAATACATCAATTAGGGGTCATCAAATGGCTTGCGACCAAAAAATCCGATATTACCCAACTCGTCCCATGGCTTGTCCCAGCCCGCTTGATTGCCTAGCCTATCCCATCCCATATAAGATGATTTAGGATTTTGGACAAAGGTTTGAAACCCAAGCCCGTTCATAAACCCGGCTTGTACAAGCCCTCGTGGGTAAATCTAGAAAAATAAATATGTTAAATTCAATTTTAATTCATTAAAATCAATATTGTTCCATTTAAAAAAAAAAAAAACATTTGACAATCTATATTATCCTTGTAAATTGTATTTTTTTTTAAAAATACACAAAACACAATTTGTTAAAGTTGAATTTGACAGTAACTATAATGATAACTATGGGTGATAAATGAGTCGAACGAGCCAAACAATTAACTGTTCAAGCATGGTTTGATAAGTTTAGCAAGTTTCAAAATTTGTTCAAGCTTGATTCATTAAACTTTCAAACCGATCTCAAAAGAACTTTTATCAAGCCGAACTTGAGTAGTTTGATATTTTTATATAGGTTTAGGCTTATCAAACTAAGCTGAATGAACAAGCAATTGATTGTTTAAGCTTGGTTGAAAACATTAACGAACTCCAAAATGTGTTCAACCTTTGTTCATTTATCACCCTAGTGATATCTTTCTATTCTCTCAATTGTTTACATATAATATTATCATTGTCATAATTTGTTAACTAGTAGTTGACCCGTGCAATGTACGTGCCATTTTAAAAACATATATATATATATATATATTTGATGATATAATGTGTGTTATAAAAGAAAAATTAAAATTAAAGTATGATTTTAGTTATTTATTTTGATAATATTGGCACTATCGTTTTATAAAATTGTTACTTGAATACTTATATATTAATTGTAGTTAAATTATTTGTGTATGTTGATTATTTGAATTCTATTGTGTTATAAAAGTGTAATTATCATATAATAATTTTGTATGATATATATTAAATTATAAAATAAATACTCATTTTGATATTAAAAATAATAGTTAAATTAGAAGAGGATTTAGTAACATAAAATTAAAAGTAATTCTAACTATTTAATTTTCTTTTATATTCATTTGGAAAATAAAAATATGTAAAAATAGAAATTATATAAAATTTATTAAAAAAATTAAATATAAATATGTTATAGTTGGATTAGCATATAACGATTTTATATGATATATATATATATATATATATTAAATTATAAAATTGTAAAATAAACACTCTTAATTATATTAAAATATCAACTATATAAATGAAATTTAATAACAACTAACCAAAAAATAATCACATAACAACATCTAAACCCAAAAAGAAAAAAATAATGAAAACATTCAAAAGATAGATACATCTCAATGTGTGAAGTGATTAATCATCTATAATATGATGTCAAAATATAAAAGAACTTACTGTTTAACAACTAAAAAGGTAATTCAAGCAATAAATTCAAACTTTAGAGGTTTCTCAAGAGTATCATTGTTGTACAGGTTTTTCCTCCTATGAGTTGTGATTATATAAAATAATGTAGGAAATGAAGTATAATTTCATATATACAATCACTATAAAATTTAAATGACAAATCCATAATATAGAATAACATAGATTTGGTATTAGGTATAGAATAAAGCACGGAAAAATAAGAAGAAAACAAAAAAGGCAATTTAACGTTAAAAAAAAATCATAATACCCTTGAAAGAATTAAGAAGAAAAACGTAATACGCAAAATTGGTATTGAGTTTGTAGATTATCTCAATTTACCATGAAAAATATATGAAATAGAAATATTTATCAAATAGAGTCCATATAAAATAGATAAAGTTAGTATAATTTAAATTAGGTTTGGTTTGTATACTACTCTATATGTAATTAAGAAAATACATACTGATGTGACTCTCTTCAATGGCATTCCTCTTCAAAACCCTAAGGGGGTGTTTAGAAGGATTGGAGAAGGGGATTAGACTCCATGTCTAATCTACCATAAAGTCCATTGTCTGGTTGAGAATTTGTAAGTTCGATTAGTTAGACTATGAATATCATATATGTTGGACTATTGCGTCTTAGAGGGAATGTTGGATAGAAAATAGAAATGGCAACGGGCGGGAACAGGGCCGGGGATTACACTTCCCGTCCTCGATCCCTGAAGCTACAAAATTCCCCGTCCCCGGCCCCGATCCCCGGCGGGGAACCCATCACCTATCCCACCCCCGCCTCCTAACGGGGATCAGGTTTCCCCGACCCCGGAAAATCCCCGTAACTCTCTCTCTCTCTCTCTCTCTCTCTCTCTCACACATCAACAACAACATCATTCAGCAACATCATCAAAAAAAAAAAAAAAAAATTCATCAACAACATCATCAACGGCAACAACATCATCAAAAAAAAAAAAAAAGTAGAGACAGATCTAACAAAGGAGAGAGGAAATCGACGATGGCGGTGGCAGGATCTTCTCAGATCTGCCGTGGCAGAGAGAGGAAGAGGCGGGAGGCAACGGAGTATGAAGGTTTGGTGGTGGCCTAGCAGAGGAGGAGCCGACGGAGGAGGAGGCCGCGAGAGGTGATGGAAGAGGAGGCCGCGAGAGGTGACGGAGGAGAAGGAGGAGGCGACGGACGGAGGAGGAGGAGCCAACTGCGGAGAGAAGAAAGAGAGTGAGAGAGACAAATTAGAGAGTGAGAAAGAGAGAGACAGATTAGATTGTATAATAGAGGGGGTTATATATATAAATGGATAGAGGGGTATTATGGTAATTTTATTTCGGGGAGAAACGAGGCCAAAGACGGGAATGGGAACGGGAACGGGGACGGGGACGAGGACAGGCCAGGTCTGGGGCTATGAAAGTGATCCCCGTCCCCGGCCCGAAACTGATCGATGATTCAATTTCAAATACCATCCCTGGCCCGTCGAGAATATTTTTCGGAGAAAAACCACTCTTATCAGGGACGGGGGTCGGGTCCCCGTCGGGCCGGGTTCAAATTGCCATCCCTAATAGAAAAGGATAAAATAATCTATTAAGTATTTACTATTTTTCATAATATTCTAATCAAACATTAGATTTAATAGAATAGTTATTTTCAGACATCTAATCTCATGATAAAAAAAACATGGGATACACATCATTTCCAACTAAATAATTCAGAGATTATATATTTCAGAATTAATAATCCGATGGATCTAAACAAACATGATCTAATAGAACAACTCCTTAGCCCTATCACTCTGCAAGATTTCTTTTCTTTAACCACTTTTTTAAAATTTTTAAAATTTTTTTATTTTATTTTTTATTATAGGCTACTGAAAGACTTGAACCCAAGTATTGGGTTATAAACATATTATCCATCTAAGTTACAAAATTACAAAGTCAACCCATAACTAATTTTTTAATATTATAATTATTAAAAAAATAAAACTTGAATTTCACACCCCTCTCTCTCTCTCTCCACAATTTTTCTAAAAGTTTCACACCACTACTGTTTACCACTACTACTATCGTCACCGTTTACCCGTCACCGCCACTATCTATCCATTAACACCACCATCGTCGTCATCTACCCTCTACCACCACCATCGTTATTCAGATGCCTTCACCATTCACCAACTATCTCCACTATCGCCGATCTATACACTATATCACCACATTCGTTGATCTACACAACTACCATGTCACCACCACCTCCTTTGTTTCTGATAGTGAAATCGACACTAAATGACTCTAAATGATGGTGATTTTACCGATCCCTTCCCTTCTCTCTCTCTCTCTCTCTTGAAAACCAAATATGTTGCAAATTAGAATCAGATTTATTTTTCAGTAATAAATTTATCAATCTCTTTTGTTCTCTATATACGTGGAAGAGAATGGTAGATTCTTGCAAGCGAGTGAGTGAATATAAGTAAAGATATTAGTGGATATTAATGAATAAATTTACAATGATAAATTTATCAGTTAAAACTTGTAAGCAAATAAGTATGATCAATAGAACCGGCCCGTAAGTGTTCTATTATTATAAGCAGCCTTAGCGAGCCATCAAGCCCATATTCATATACATACCAACCGTAATTCCATCATCTTTGGATAACAATTCCAAAAAAAAAAAAAAAACAGTTGATTCCACCCCGTAAAATAAACGTTTCACCATAGTCGGACCTTAATGTTATAAAAGCATTTTCATTAAACTGAACGGAATTGGGCATGAAACGCTCTTTCCTAGCATGGCCCATGCTATAATTGAATTTAAAAACATTGCGTAGCCCAGCTCTATGGATCTAAACTATAATCCAACCCCTATAAATCATAAACGCGCTTAGCAAGCCATCGTGCCCACATCCACACCTACCTACCGTAATAATCCCATCATCCCTTGATCCAATCCAATGATACAAACGTTACCAAAAAAATATATATATATAATATAATAAAATAAAAAACAACAACAATAACCTGATCCCATCCTGTAAAATAAATGTACCACTATGGTCGGACCTTATTATTATAAGCAGGATGGAATCAGAATTTTATTATTGGAGAGGTCAAAAAAAAAATAATTTTTTCCACCATATACACAAAACACATATGTATGTATAATATGATATATCTATATATTATATAAGGAAAAGAGAGTTTCTAATCTACAAGCTTTGTGGGAGTTCCAATATCCTAATCCCAATTTTCTAATTTTTTTATTTAAAAAAAAAAAAAAACCTTATCATTTATTGACTTCTCTCAACCCACAAATATTTTTGACTTCTCTCATAATTACTGCAGCACCCTTTTCAATTTCTCCCATATACTATGGTTACACAAAAAAATAAAGAAGATAAGAATTTAGCTATGGATCTCAAAAAGATATAACAACATCTAAATTTGAATTATGATTTGCTAATATGATTATCTATTTTTTTTATGTATATCTATCAAAATTTTGAATCACTTAATGAGATAAATTAATCAATTTTCTAAAATTATTGATTTTTTAATTTATAAAATAGATTAAAAAAACTGCTGACTGATTTATTTATTTAATAGAAAAAATATTTCATAATCTCTCCATCCTAATCTCTCACCGATTTTCAAAAAAAATATATTAAAATTTGTCTTCCTTCTCTCTTCCCCAAAAAATCAAATAATATTTTTCATAAAAGTTGTAGATATCTATCTATATCTTATATATTATATCATAACATAACAAAAAAAAAAAAAAAAAAAAAAAAAGAAACTAAAAATCAAATATACAAACAGATAAAATTAAGAAATTTGATTTTTATTTATTCAGTTTAAATCTTTCTTTTGCATCTCAATATCCAATTTTAAAATTTAAAAATCTTTAATGTTTATCTAGACAAATCTAATTTTGAAAATATATCCCACCATTATACTTTAAATTAATAAAACTCACATATCTATCACATATTTAACTCACATCATAACTTACCTAAATAATAATAATTAAAAACAAATAGAAATCACAGATAAGTTAAATTTAAAAAAGAAAAGGTAGAAACCCACATCTCCATCTTAAATAAATTGAAAGAAAAAAAAAAAAAACCCCCCGAATAGAAACCACACAAAAATAAAAAAGATAAGAATTTAGATATAGATCTCAAAAAAATATGACAATATCTAAATTTCAATTATGATTTAATAATATAATTATATATTTTTTTGATGTATATATATTAAAATTTTAAATCACTTAATGAGACAAATTAATCAATTTTCAAGTCTTATTTAAAGAATAATCTGATTAGTCATCCTAACTCCTAAACTTCGCAGGCACCGGCAGATGAGCTAACAGATTGGGTTAAGTGAGGTTTAAGTTGTTGGAGGTAACATTCTCCCACTCTATAAATTTATTTATTTTTTAATTTTATTTTTTCCTTGCATGATTTTCTTTCTTTACTGTTGGTTTGGTTTGGTTTTGATTTCAGTTTTAGTGAGGTTTATATGTTTGTGCATGGTAGAGAAGAATTATTGGTAATTATGGTTGCAATCGAAGTATCTATGTCCATTTCATGCCAATGATTTTGATCGGATTTTGTTTTCTTCAGTAAAGACCATAAAATTGAAGTAAAAAAAATGGGTATCAATTTTTTTATTTTTTATTGTCATTTTATTTTATAAAAAATGTGAAAATTTATTGAGAATTCAAGATTTTACTATAACATTAGATTTTTGCATAATTAGGTAAATTTAAAACTTTTAAATATCATTGTGTTCTTTATTTTTATCCTCTTTCTATCCCATTAGACCAATACTGCTATTTGTTAGTTTGTTAATTATAATTCAATTAATTAAAAATGAAAGCTTAATATAACTTTTCATATATATTATAGTTAGTTTGTTACAACTATAGTTGTATATAATAGCATAATATATAGGGATAATCTCTGAATATATATATATTTTTTTATGTGATTAAAATAGTCCATCTTAATAGTATATAGAAGAGTTAGATGGTTTCTTTTATCTCTAAAAAGCCCAATCTATTTTTTTTACTTTTTAATTTTTTAAATTGAAACACTAATTATTTATGTCCATAAAACAAAACTGATAAACACATATCAAAATGCTACACATTTTTTTTTTCTTTTTCTTTTCTTTTTCCTTTCATTTTTTAATATGTAGGATATTTACAAATGGAAAATGTTTGACACCCCAAATTTTTTTCCATAATCCAATTTATAATTATATAGTCATAAGTGTCAATTTTTATACAAATAAGAGAAGAGAATTAATTAAATTATATATTTCAACCATCCACTTGCTTAAACTTTGACTACTTCAAGATTTTATTTCACTATAATTTCAATTAAGAGAATCTTCAACCCCTAATATATTTTTTTACCAAATTATAATTTGATAAAAATTTAAAAAGGTAAAACATTGAAAATTATTGTTTTTTTCCATCAAAATTGGTGAAAAGAAAAAAAAAATGGGATAAGAATGAAAGTTCTTTTAAAAATTGATAAAAATTTAATGAAAAAGTTAAAGTAATTCATATCAAATCAAATTTTATTATTCAAATTTAAAATCAAATTGGATAAAAAAAATTAAAAGAAAATGATAAAAGTTTGAAAATATTTTGAAACCTTCTTATTCATAAAGATTAGAAATCTGTGTGTGTATTATATTTATATTATATTTTTAGTTATGAAATTGAAATCAAAAGAAATGTAACTTAAATTATTGGATTAATAATAGAAACATTATATTAATTATTGTTAAATATCACTTCACTTCATATTTAATAATAAAATTATATATTTATTTTAATTATAACTTTTAAATTTGTATATTTTCATAACAAGAAGAGGTATGTCATAACTCAGTTAATCTCATTTAATCAGGTTTAACTTTTTTTTAATACAAATTATCAAAATTGCACTAAATATATATATATATATATATTAAGTTTTTAAACTAATAATTTAAAAAGTTATAAACATAAAAGTTAACTTATAAATTTCATATATACCGCAAGATAAAATATTAAATTACTTAAAGATAACTATAATGATTTTTTTTTTTAAATTTATAAAGTCCCGTGCATAGCACAGGTTACCACTAGTAAATTATATATACATAAAAAAAAAAATTAAATACCACAAAAGCAATTTCTAATAAGATTGAGAAGCTTTTTTGGTATAAAATAGAAAGAGAATTTAAGATGGAAGAAGAATAATATATATATATATATACTGGGAGGCCATTTTATATATAAAATGATATATATTTTTTAAGTTCTATAGCAAATAATAATTTTCACAGAAACAGGGGGGTCATGGCACCCCATAGTCTTCTTCTAATTTCGTCCCTGATTATAAGAACATTTTAGTTAGATTTTTATTATATTTTAACTTTAAAATTGTTTC
This sequence comes from Camellia granthamiana, assembly GCA_036172215.1. Taxonomy (NCBI): domain Eukaryota; kingdom Viridiplantae; phylum Streptophyta; class Magnoliopsida; order Ericales; family Theaceae; genus Camellia; species Camellia granthamiana. The sequence goes on from CM069903.1 coordinate 150,452,766, forward strand.
CTTTATTCTTACTATACACTTTTTAATACATTGTAACGGCCCAAAAATAAAATACAAATAATCCATTACATAAGATCTATAAACATAATAAAATGATATACTTCATTCATTAGAGTTTCTATTACAAAAAGATATTACATGCGTTATACATTCATAAACATTCATTCTGAATCTACAGCATGTAATACGAGTTAATAATAACAAAATAAATGCCCGACAAGCTTACATCTTTCCAAGATATTACTTGGTTACGACAAAAGAAAGAGTCCTAAGCTCTATACATGTAAAGCCCTCGGCTTGAATGAACACTTAAGCACAAATAAAATCAAAATAGAGCCTTCAGCCCTCAGTCCTCCCAAGCTATATCCTTGGAGGTGCATGTCACCAGTACCTAAAAACGGTTTCCCAAGTAAGGTGAGCCAAAGCCCAGCAGAGATAAACTAACACAGTATATGTGTGAGTGATTTTCTAACCACACTGCCAACTCAGTATTTAGCTAGAGAACACTGGCAGAATAGATGACACCTGGCTGACCTGCAACAGAAAGAGAAGATTCTGGCGATGGTTCTTCCACCCGGGGGCACTCCGACGATCAAGTCAGTATATCTCTCAAAGATAATCAATAGTGCTAACTCACTGTTCAGAATATAAATTGCGTACCTTACACCCATGGGGGTGCCTCCCTTTTATAGCCAATACAATCCTAATCCTACTAGAAGCCTGGCTCCTAATGGATTTAGGATTACTGCTTATCCTGGACTTCTCTAATAGATAAAGATAAACTCTCTAAGAGTTTTATCCTTATCCAGGCTGAGTTCCCTTATCATTCTAGGACTCTTGTCCCTTATCCGCTTATCTCGGATTCCGATATCTTCGGAGATAACCTCGGCCTTGCTGAAATTACCTCGGCGTTACAACCAGGACACGTGGCACCTCGGCTGACACGTCGGCGTCATCTTGGCTACGTGTTGGTACTCAGAAAATATATCCCCACAACTACCCCCTAGGTTCTATTACCTCGGCATTCTGAGGTGACAGAACCTATATCAGTACTTCTGAAAATACGTCGGCTTCAAATTCCTCGGCCGAGATCATCATACATGCCGACATGTCTCTTTAAAGAACAAGAATTCCAAGAACCCTTTTACGCGTATGAGCTGTCATACACAATCACTCAACTGTTCAAGCCACGCATTTTCTCTTTATTGGATCGTACTTGTGACGCGCCTGTAAGCCCTATTATGCATGCGTGTGCCGTCTGACGAATCCGTCTTTCTAGGCTCATTGATTTTATTTTGCCGCCGTTTCAAGTTTTAACAATACTTTTCTCCCTCTTTCATTTTTTCACTTTTTGTTGTTTCTGAAGCTCTCTCTCTCTCTCTAGCTTTCCATTTCCTCCATTGTTCCAAGCTTTCAAGCTCTACTACCACTGTTGTTCCTCTCTTCCGGCGAGATGCTTGCCATTCTTCTCTGCTGCTACTGTTCGTCCGACCTCGGCGAACTCAACTCCGGCTTCCTTTTTTCTGGTAAGTCACCATTCCTCTTGGTTTCAATTACTTGTTGCTTTTCTGAACTTTACTGTTCTGTCTTTACAATCTTGTCCATATTTTTGATATTTCACCTTGCATCTTGTACTCCACCATATATTAGAACATGTTTGTTTCATGATTCTGTTTTCACCCAAGTTATCCTCTTTGAATATTCGTTGTTCACATACCTGTTGATTTCTGCCACTGTTCTTGGCCTGATATACCTATGCAAACTTTTTGTCTTGTTTTTTTTTTTTTTTTGATGGCTTCATCACCATTCTTGATTCTGAAATGCATCCCTGTTTTTTTGTTTTCCAGATCCGTGCATTTAATCTTTGTTTCCTTAGATCTTGGTTTTAGGATTTGTTTATAGAACCCAAAAATTTTTTGGAAAACTTTGAACACCTTCTTTCTGAAATCTAGTTCCCATAATTTTAGTCGATATCATGGGTATGTGGAAGCATAGGGTAGACACCCCGGTCAAGTTAGAGCACTTTAGGTAGGAGTTCGAAATCCCGGCCGATGTTCATCTGAGGTTGGTTGGGGAGGATGATTCTATCATGCCCGATGTAAACCTCATGCCTTTCCCAGTAGTAGCCTTCATCGAGTGCGGACTTCGGCTCCCACTTGATATTCTTTTTCGCGAGATAATCCACTATTATAAGTTGAACCCAATGCAGCTTGCCATCAACTCCTACCGAGTCATAAACGGTATAATTGCCTTAGCTAAACAAGAGAATGTTAGGATTACCTTAGCTGACATCCAATATTGCTACACCATGTGTGGCCTCAAAAGAGATACGGGCTACGTTTTCTATCTCAAGCCGAGGTCCACGGAGTACAAAATTGTCGCCGACCTCCCTTACTCCAACAAGGGAGCTGGAGATGACTATTTTATTACCTCGGGGAATTGGGATTTTGCTCCAGACGAGGACCTTTGCCTCTACCCTCTTCCTCGTACAGTTTTTGTAGAGGGCAATGGTAAGAGCCCTGTGTTCATTCTAACTTGTTTTTAAAGTCTTCAATACTTTATTTGTTCTAATGTCTATGGTTTTCTTTTTCTTTTTTTGCAGTTCTTCCTCAGCCACCAAAGGGCTTTCGTCAGTCTTTCTTTCCCAGCAAAGACTTGAAGAAACTACTAAACTTGCCAGTCCACAAGCGGAAGGCCCCTCTGCTTCTCAACTTTATCCCTACTTATAAGTCGACTCTTCCCGACGTCCCAAAAAAGAAGAAGAAAAGCCTTTCTCCACCTTCTGCCACAACTCCACAAGTCGCGTCCACATCTCGGACAGACCAAGGATCAACCTTTGATCCTGCTGAGCAGCCGTCAACCTCGGCTCCATACCTCATCCCAATATCCCAACGAAAACATCGGCGATGACTTGTTTTTGCCGCCGAAATGGGTCGTGAAAAAGCTGTCACCAAGGATTTTTTGGCCTACATTCTAGACTCAGTTGATGCTCAACCAGCACCAACTCAGCCAAAGCCGAAAAGAACAAAGAAGGCTCAACCGAAGGCCGAGATGAGCGAATTTGAAAACTATGCTCTAATGCTCCAGTGCTCTATTCAGGTAAGTGTCTTTACTTGGTAATTTTTTCTTTCCTTCTCTTTTTTTCATACTTATAATATTTTTTAACAACTTCTGTTCATTTTCAGGCTATCCAGCATGCTCATTCTTTCTCAATACAATTATTCGAAAATCGGGAAAAGCTGGCCGAGAGGAAGAGGGAGGTCTCCAGTCTACAGAAGGCCAACAAAAGCTTACAATAAAAAATGAAGAAGTTGGAAGACCAGGCCGAGGCTGCTATCAAAGCTAAGGACGAGGCCGATGAAAAAGCAGGTGCTGCGGAGGCCATTAACAAGGTTCTTGAGGCCCAGAGGAAAGAGTTTGAGAAAAGATGGCCCAAGCTCAAAGAGAACTTCAGGGCGCTTTGGCCACCAAAGATGCCGAGATAAAAGCGGCTGATGAGAAGGCCTATAAGGAAGGGGCCGCCGATGTCACGGCGGAATATGAAAAACAAGTGAAGCAGGCATGCAACAAGGGTTTCACCCTTGGTTGGATGTCTCTTCTAAAGAAGCTTGATGTCCCCGAGGACTCGCCCCTCAGGGACACCGACGCTATTCCTCTTCCATTCCCTCCAACTCCAAGTCAATCCGATGACGAATCTGAGTCGGAGGAGGAGACTTTGGTGAGGAAACCAAAGGAGGCTGCTTGGACCAAGTCCTCTTCTCTGCATGAGCAAGTCCTAGACTTGACTCAGGATGAGGAGGTTGATGAGGTTCCCAAGGAAGCTACCCCTGAGCAGGCATCATTGGACGTGCCTCTCGCTGACAAGAGCCTTGATCAGACTCTTCAAGAGATTGATGCTGAGCTTGCAGCTGAGAAGGTGGCCAAGGTGTCCTCCCAACAGTCTTCTGAGATCCAGACCCAGCCTGCTACTGATGCTGAGGAATCTTTGCCTTAATGTCTTTTTCCTTTGTGTTTTGTACTTTTGCTCTTGTCTTCTTTTCTGGAACAATTTGTAAGTTTTGGCCGATGTGCCTTTTTTTTGAAGTTTAATACAATTTTCCTTCTCTGAATGCTTGCATGTTTGCCTTGTATGCCTCCACACTTAGAATATTTTGCATATCTTTAATGTACACTTTCAATCTTTGTGCAACTTTTCGGGGTGACATACCTCGGTCATACAAACTGATGACTTACCTCGGCGAGTACCCAAGTACCTTTCTTGGTATATCTTTAAAACAAGTGTTTGACCTTAGTCTTTAACTTGTAAACTTTTCTCAAGTTTCAACAAATGTTTAAACATCATCTCGGTTTAACTTAAACTTGTAAACTTTTCTCAAGTTTCAACAAGTGTTAAACATCATCTCGGTTTAACTTAAACTTGTAAACTTTTCTCAAGTTTCAACAAGTGTTAAATATCATCTCGGTTTAAACTTGTAAACTTTTCTCAAGACCAAGTCGCCGACTTGGAACTCCCTTGGGTTAACCCTTTTGTTATAAGCCCTGGCAAGCTGCTGTTGGTATGCCGCCAGCTGAATTGCAGCTTTCTCCCTTCTTTCTTCTAGTAGATCCAGATCTCCTAAGAGTACATCATTAGTCCCATTTTCCATTCCCTGGGTTCTGATCCCTGGGATGCCGACCTCTAGTGGAATGACTGCTTCTGTGCCATAAGCCATGGCAAAGGGGATTCCCCTGTTGATCTTCTTGGCATAGTCCGATATGCCCAGAGCACACTGGGCAATTCATCCACCCACTTTCCCTTTGCTGCCTGCAGCCTCTTCTTTATCCCATCAAAGATAACTTTGTTGGATGCTTCTGCTTGTCCATTGCTTTGGGGGAAGCTTGGGGTTGAAAAGTAGTTATTGATCTTGAACTTTGCACAGAAGCTCTTAATTTGCTTACTGTCAAATTGTGTTCCATTATCTGCAACTATTGCTCTTGGAATCCCAAACCTGGTGATGATATTTTTCCAAATGAATTTCTTCACATCCACATCTCGAATCTTGGCAAGGGGTTCAGCTTCTATCCACTTGGTGAAGTAGTCTGTTGCCACCAGCAGGTATTTCCTTTGTCCAGTTGCTTGGGGCAGTTGCCCAACGAGATCCATGCCCCATTGGGCAAACGGCCAAGGACTGGATACTGGGTTTAGGTCTGCTGCAGGTTGGTGTATCAGAGGTGCAAATCTTTGACACTCTTCGCACTTTTTGACATAGGCCTCTGTATCTTTTTGCATGTAGGGCCACCAATACCCCTAGGTAATGGCCCTATGAGCAAGTGATCTGCCCCCAGCATGGCTTCCACAAATTCCTTCATGTATTTCATATAAAAAATCTTCAACTTGTAAAGGATGTACGCACCTCAAAAGGGGTCCAGTGAAGGATCTTCTGTAGAGATGCCCTTCTACTGTTAGACTGAATCTTGCCGACTTCAATCTGATCTTGTGTGCCTCCTTGTGGTCATCTGGTAGCTTTCCTTCTTTCAGGAATGCAACAATTGCATCCATCCAGCTTAGTCCCAAGTCCACACACATTGCTTCACGCTCTGTGGTCAGTGGTTCGATGCTTGGGCCCGATAAGTATTCGACCATTATTGTCTTTGCTTTTCCAGGTTGTACTGCGCTAGCTAGGTTGGCTAATGCATCGGTATGACTGTTATCATCTCGGCTTACCTGAAGTAGTCGGCAGTTCTGAAACAAGGCTGCCAACCTGATGACCTCTTTTGTGTAGGCCGACATCCTTTCATCTCGGGCTGCAAACTCGCTCGTTGTCTGATTCACAATGAGCTGGGAGTCACAGAAGACTATTCCCTTATCTGCCTCTGCTGCTGCTGCCAGCTTCAGTCCTGCAATCAATGCTTCATACTCTGCTTCATTGTTTGAGGCCTTGAACCTCAAACGAATGGACTGTTCCACTATCTGTCCATCTGGAGATATCAGGACTACTCCTGCCCCTGCTCCTTTTTGGTTAGAACTTTCAGCGACGAACAGTCGGAAGGAGTCGCCGATGTAAATGCTACAGGGTCTGAGTTTTTCCTCTTTTCTTTGTTCTTTCGCCTTTGGCTGGGCTTCTCCTTGCTTGTTTGGATGTCGTTCACCTTGGCTCAACGGAGCCCGATGTTCGATGGATTTTGGCGTGAACTCGGCCACGAAGTCGGCCAAAACCTGGCCTTTGATTACTGTTCTGGGCCTGTACTCCAGGTCATACTGACCCAAGGAAACTGCCCATCTGGCTATCCTCCCCGTCAGGTCTCCTTGTTGCAGCAAGGACTTCAAGGGGTGCTCAATGAGCACCACAATTTTATGGGCCTGGAAGTAATGGTTCAGTTTCTTTGAAGCCATTACTAAAGCCAGTGCCAACTTCTCTAGGGGTAAATACCTTGTTTCTGCATCAGCCAGGGTTTTCCTTACATAGTAAACAGCCCTTTGTTCCCCTTTTTTCTTCTCGGATCACTACTGCGCTTATCGCATGTTCTGAAACTGCTAAGTATAGAAACAGCTCCTCTCCAGGTTCCGGATTTGAAAGGACTGGAGGTGTGGTCAGATATTTCTTTAGGTCGGCCAAGGCGGCTTCGCATTCTTCGGTCCACAGGAAGTCTGTGGCTTTCTTCACTAAGTTGAAGAAAGGTCTGCACTTGTCTGAGCTTCTGCTTATGAACCTATTCAGGGCTGCAGCCCTTCCAGTCAGCATTTGCACCTGTTTTGCCGACGTCGGGCTTTTCGACTCTATGATGGCCTTGATCTGATCTGGGCTGGCCTCAATGCCCCTTCTGGTCACCAAGTATCCCAAGAACTTACCAGATCCAACTCCAAATGCACACTTCGATGCATTGAGTCGGAGCCGGTATGTCCTAAGGATTTCCAATACTTCTTTGAGGTCGGCCAGATGTCCTTCAGGTTCCTTGGTCTTCACGACCATGTCATCGATGTAGACTTCTACCGTTCTGCCGATTAGATATTTGAACATCTTGGTTACCAACCTTTGGTAAGTTGCTCCTGCGTTTTTCAACCCAAAAGGCATCACTCTGTAGTAGTACAACCCTTTTGGGGTGATAAACGCAGTCTTCTCTTCATCTGGGGGTACATGGCTATCTGATGGTACCCCCTGTAGGCATCTAGGAAGCTCATCCTTCCATGCCCTGAAGTAGCGCCTACTAGCTGGTCAATCTTGGGCAGAGAAAAGCTGTCTTTGGGATAGGCTTTGTTCAGGCTGGTGAAGTCCACGCAGACCCTCCATTTACCATTCTTCTTCTTTACCACCATTGTATTGGATAGCCATGTCGGGTAGTCAACTTCTCTAATGGCCCTGGCCTCCAGAAGTCTGTCTACTTCTTCCTGTACTGCTTCGATGTGCATCAACGTCGGTCTCCTTGCTCGTTGGCTTACAGGTTTAGCCGACCTGTCAACGTTTAGTTTATGGCAAGTGACCTCGGGGTCAATGCCTAGCATTTCATAAGGTGTCCATGCGAACACCTCAATATTTGCTCTTAGGAAAGCCTCTAACTCTTTTTCTTCTTCTTCGGCTAAGCCCGAGCCGAGAAGAAAGAAGCGTTCTTCATCCCCCTTCTAGACGAGGATTTTCTTCAGTGCTTCTTCGCTCTTCTCAGCTGGCTCCTTGCTGACATCTTCTAGGATTTCCACGTCCTCATCCTCAATCTCTGCCTTCTCTAGTTCTCGTATGCTGCAGTGGTCTTCATTGCTGCCATGGAGCAATTTTTTTCCTGTAGCTGATCTCTTCTGACCTCCTCTATCCCATGCTCTATTGGGAATCGCAATAGTTGATGCAACGTTGAGGAAACTGCCCTCATCGCATGCAACCATGGCCTTCCCAAGATGATATTGTAAGGGGAGGGTGTGTCGATTACGGTGAACTCCGCCTTTATCTTCTTCGTGCCAGCCTGCACATTCAAGCTTACTGCTTCTAGTGGCCACGTCGGCGTTCCATTGAACCCGACCATTGGCCCATTGGATTGTTCCATGTCGTCTGGGTGAAGGCCAAGCTCCTTGTAACATCGGACATACATGATGTCACAAGAGCTGCCTTGGTCAATGAGGATGCGCTTTACTTGGCACTTCCCAACCTGGAGGGATACTACCAAGGCATCGTTGTGCGGGTGCTGGACCATCTCAAGGTCGGCTTCAGTGAAGGACACTACTGGTCCCAGGTATTCCTCTGCCCGATGTCTCTTCTCCCCGACGTAGTAGACATGCTATAGGTGCTTTACTTTCTGGGTCTCTTCCCAAATTTCGTTCTCGTTGACCTTCCCAAGGTCCTCCTGCTTGAGGTTGCTGTGCTAGGGGCGGTGGTGCTGCTGGTGCTTGAGGCAATCATGCCTGTTCTTCCCTTGTCCTGGTCTCATCGACAAGGTCTCTCAGGTGTCCCTGCCTCACCAGGTTTTCCAAGTGTGCTTTCAGGGCTCGGCAACCCTGAGTCATATGTCCATCTTCATTATGGTAGGCATAATGCCTACCAAGGTTCCTTCCCATAAACTCTCCTGGCGCCCTCTCTGGTGTTCTGAAATAGGGTTGGTTTCGGATTCTGTCCAGGACTTTATGAATCAAGATTCAGAACACAGTTGTTACTGCCTGTGAAGTCCTCAGTTTCGCCTCTTGCTTGCTGGATCCATTGTTACCTCGGCCTCGCTTCGGCGAGCCGTTTCCTTTTTCTTGCTTTGTCTCCTTATTCCCCGACGTATCCTCCTCGGCTCTGGCATACTTCTTGATTCTTGCCATGAGCCCTTCCGTACTTTTTGCAATGTCTTTGCCAAAGACTTTCGTAGTGGGCAATCGTCTTTCAGCCCGTTCTTAAAAGACACGACCGCTACCTCTTGATTACATTCGGGTATTCGGTTGAACACCTCGTAATACCTTTTTGCATAGGCCCTAAGGCCTTCATCCTTGCTGATCTTCAAGGCCATCAATGCGTCCACCCTTAACGGCTGCAGCTTGTTTGTCACGAACCTTGCCACAAACATCTCGGCCAGGCCTTCCCAGGTCTTTACACTTCCCTTTGGTAGTTTGTGAAACCAATCTGATGCAATCTCCTCGAAGGATGAGGGGAATACTTTGCAGAGCAATGGCTCGTTTCCACTGTACAATGCCATTGAGTTTAAATATAGTCCAACGTGGAAGTTAGGTCCTGACTTACCATCGTATATTTGGAACCTCGGCATATTGAATCTCTTCGGCGTCTCAAATTTGTCCAACTCCACTGAGAATGGAGTTCTTGGTTTGACAATAGATGTTACCTCGGCCTGATCTTGCTTCCTCTTGAGGTAATCTCTCAAGTCCTCTTTGGTCCGGCTAGGAGCTCGATTGTCTCCTGACTTTAGTTTCTTCGGAGCACTGCTCTCGGCTTCGTTGCGAGCCCTTTTCGACCTTTCTTCGTTGGGTGTGTCGAAACACAGCACTTGCCCCTGAACATGCCAATATTCTTTGGGGTCGGCCTCCTTGGTGCGATGCGTCCTTTGTGATTCCTCCCTCCTTGACTCTCCTCGCCCGACCTCCCTTGAAGGCCGGTGAGAGTGTCTTTCACTCTTGGTGTGCTGGGGGATTGGCTTCTGTCCCCCCTTCTGGGCATTGGCCACTGGAATCGACGTGTCCCGCAGCGGGAATAGTGGCTGCATGACATTGTTTTGCATCATGAAATTGACGAACGATTGTAGGTCCACCAATTTGTTTGCCATCTCTTTTACTTCTTCGTCCCTTCGAAGGCATCTGTCCCTCCATACCTGGAGGTCATCCTCATTGTAGTACCTGCTTCGATCTATATTCTTTGGTATGTTGCCATCCTGGCCGACGTCTTTCTTGCTGTGATCCTGGTCACGAGTTTCTGTGTTGCGGTTGTCTCCTTCGACGTCAAGGTAGATAGGTCTGCCACTCCTAGCAAGAGTGTCGTCCCCAATCTTTTCCTTTTGTCCGTTGCTGGCCATCTATTCTCCTTTCTTTCCCACAGACGGTGCCAAATTATGTGAGTGATTTTCTGACCACACTGCCAACTCAGTATTCAGCTAGAGAACACTGGCAGAATAGATGACACTTGGCTGACCTGCAACAGAAAGAGAAGATTCCGGCGGTGGTTCTTCCACCCGGGGGCACTCCGACGATCAAGTCAGTATATCTCTCAAAGATAATCAATAGTGCTAACTCACTGTTCAGAATATAAATCGCGTACCTTAGACCCATGGGGGTGCCTCAATTTTATAGCCAATACAATCCTAATCCTACTAGAAGCCTGGCTCCTAATGGATTTAGGATTACTGCTTATCCTGGACTTCTCTAATAGATAAAGATAAACTCTCTAAGAGTTTTATCCTTATCCAGGCTGAGTTCCCTTATCATTCTAGGACTCTTGTCCCTTATCCGCTTATCTCGGATTCCGATATCTTCGGAGATAACTTCGGCCTTGCTGAAATTACCTCGGCGTTACAACCAGGACACGTGGCACCTCGGCTGACACGTCAGCGTCATCTTGGCCACGTGTTGGTACTCAGAAAATATATCCCCACAATATATAAGGTTTAACTAAGATATAAGTGTCAGATAAATGTTCAATATTCATAACCAACTTATATTCTTTCCATAACCATTCAATATAGATAACCATATTTCAATCCATTTCCATTCATTCATTTCAGGTTAATCTATTAACCAAATTCATTATTATCTAATCAACTAAAATGAGACTACAACTCAATGGTTCACAATTTAATACATTCATCACTCCAACACTTCTATTTTGCCATTTTACGGAATTTCCATCCGAGGGAATCGGCACCCATATATATATATATATATACAAGATTTCAGGACTTTCATCTTGGACACTCCGGCCAACTTAATTATAATGGAATCCATCCCCTTTCTCCTCCCAAACAATGGAGTCCATCCCCTTTCTCCTTCCAAACAATCATACATATGCACTGTATTTAAAAGCATCGTCATATACAATGACTATTCACAACACATATTCAATGATTTAATCATACCGTCATATTCAATGACATAATTCAAATGATTAGTTTCAATTCACCTAATCCTTATGCAATTTCTACAACAATCATGGTTATCCTCCACCGATAGCCTAAAACAGATATAGAATCCTTATAACAGATAATTTATCAAATTTCCATAGGTGAGTGATTTAACAAATCCAACTACACCATTCATTCACACATCCTCCCAATTTCACATTTTCCATATCAATTTCTTTATTTATACAAAATAATCTTTCAACTCATTTTAGGGCAAATTCCCCCATTTTCAAATACCAACCCAAAGGCTAAATTTTCACCATTCTAACACTAGAGAATCTCATATACAAGTCCATAGTCATTTTGTAAAACCAACATGGAAAACCCCTCTTTCAATTTTTGAATCCAAACCCTAACTTTTTCCAAACCTCCCAAATCCCACCATTTATACAAAACAACAAATACCTAGGTTAAAAACCATATTAAGGTGTAGAATATCCCTACCTCAAGTGTAGAAGCCCAAAGGAGATGAAGAAGAACCTCAAAAGTGCCCCAAATTCGAATTTGCTCGGATCAAGAGGAAGCCCACAACGTGCTCTAACTCTTTATCAAAGGGAGTAGGGTAGTGATATGCTTAGATCAAGGAGTATTTGTAGAGAGTTTTAGAGAGAGAGAGTTCCAGATTAGGTTTTTTAGTAAAAGGGAAATCAAAAGGTGATATAAAATTGCTCAGCTGTGAACTGATATACGCGACCATCGCTTGAGCGAAGGAGTTGTCGCTCAGAAGTTATACAGATGCACACCCTCGCTCGAGCACAAGAAGCCTCGCTCGAGCAAAGACCTCAACCGTCCCAGAAATTCTGCGTTTGGGAAAAATACTGAGAGCACACAAATCTCACTCGAGCGCAAGAAGTCTCGCTCGAGTGAAGAAGCAAATTTCACAAGGCTCGCTCGAGCGCAAGAAGCCTCGCTCGAGCGAAGAGGCAATTTTCTAGACAACAACAACTTGAACAACTAGCAGCTAACTGTAGACGTGCCCCCGTGGGGCTCAATGCTACAGTTCGGACTCATTTGTCACGGTTCTTAATCTGATCTCACAATGTGCGATGTGAGATTGATAAATCACCAAAGAGTCCAAATCCGGCAAATCGTTTCGGAAAACTGATTTTTTGTAAAGAAGTGCCAAACATGGGCTGCTTTGCCAGATACAGAGTCGCCACCTAAATATTTTATTTTGGGGAATTTAGGAAACCCTGACTCGTGCCTAAGGCCACGTGTCCGTCATCACCAAAGTTGCCTTGGCTCGGGAACTTGGGTATGAGAGGGGAAGGTCATGCAATGAGCACCCCCGCTCGCCCAATCAAAGATCGGCCTTTACTAACATGAAATCTCATTTTTGAAAACACATGTGTTCTTATTCCGGTTATTAACCTAGAATTGCTACGTGATGCGCACAGCATACAAGTATAGACTGGATCGCCTAAGTTGGAACAAAACATCTCATATTCATTTGTTTTAAAGACGGTTTGCTACTCGCAAGTAGGCTAAAACACGGATTTCAATGAATTGTCCCAATTCAAGTAATCCAACCTTCACCCACAGGCATTCAGGCAATTATATCACATAAACAGTTAGCCTCATGGCAAGCATGCTTTCATGTTAACACTCACACACATGCAAGATGCTAAAGCGTAAACACTCACAGTGTACTTCGAGCCAAAACAGAAACTAGTTAGTAATCAATGCATGCTCATAGTTCATGTTAAGATGGCTATTGCAACGCATGCAAAATGCAACTAGAGTAGGCTCGGCTAATTTAAAATGGCATGTGAAATGCGACAACTCGATACACGTATTCAAGTTGGAATCGAAATACTATGCAGTTAGCATGATGCGCCGAGTCCGGTGCATGCAATACAGATTAATGAATGCAAACATGCAAAGCATAAGTATGGTAATTGAAACATGACCTAAAACTAACCATTGAAAGCGGTTAAGTAAAAGGGAGAAAGAATTGGGGGTTGGAAGACATGCATCACACACATGCACACTTATTACAAAATTCGCCCTCTCGACGGAGGGTCCGAAAGAATAATACAAATCAACTAATTAACTAACTAACTAGCTAATTAATTACAAAATCACTTAACTAATTAGACAAATTAATTAAGCTATTAAAGCCGTAAAGAGGCCTCGGGAAGAGGGATAAATGCATGCTCGGGCGGTTTTGCTCGGAAATCCATCGCCATGCTACATATTGCCTCTGTCTGGACTGCTCTGCACCTCTGGAAACTGCACAAGCCTCAAGGATGCTCCAGAGTCACTCCCTGAGCACTGTGGGAGGACATCGGTCAAGAGGAATGGTCACCGGCCAAGGGGAACTGGTCATCGACCAAAAATGAGGCTCTCGGCCAAGAATGTATAGCCGGCTGGCACTGAAGATGGTCGACTGGCCATTCTTTCCTGCAGAATCCTGTTTTTGCTGCAGTAGAGGACAGACAGTGCATGGCAAGGTATTTACAAGACAATGTATGCACGACCACCCTCCCTATCATGTTATGAACTCAAGGGGGCATGGCTCTCAGCCCTCGAGCAACCAATCACGCATTTCAATGCATGATGGCCGAAGGTGCCAAGTGTGCAAATCAATGTGGAATGAATGCAACAAAACATATGAATGCCTAGAACTCTATCATGCTTGGTCAAGAGCGTCGGCGACCGAGGATTGAGGTACGTTTCGTCACTTCAAGTACGAACGTCCCTCATTCCTCATGTTTGGTTTGACACCCCAAACCAAACAAAATGCAACGCATGCAACCAAGTATAATGCAATATGGGAATGTAAGACAATGTAACATGAGCATGCCAAATGCGATGTGATGCCAAATGCGATGTGATGCAACCTAACATGCCAACAGCATGGCAATGCAACAAGTATGCAATGCTACAATGCAACCTAGATATGGAAATACACAAAGTGATAGGCATGCAACAATGACACCAACCGTAAGGATGCAACAACTTACAATGCGATAAGCATACGACAATACACAAATGCATGATCCAAAGACTTACACTAAAGATGGATAGACCTCAGCCGTACCAAAAATAGTAGCCAAAATGCAATGGGAATGAGGACAAATGCACATACAAACATGGATACCAATTGACCTAAAGACTAAGGCATAAAAGGCAACTTTCAAGAATACTTAAAAAAAGACAAACATGGACATTAGACTAACATGTTAAGCTCTGAAATCATGTTAAGAGAGGTGCCAAACCAATCAAATAAAGCAAGCAAAGCATGCAAGAAGGTCCAAGGCCTAAAGCTAACCAAAGGGCTCAAACCAAGGCCATGCAAGGCAAGTCCCAAAGGGTCAAAGAGACCTAAAACAGTCCCAATGCAGGTCAAGACAAGGCCAAAAACACACTTAGATGGCATCCAAATGACCTAAGCATGGAAGCATACGCAATGATCCATTCAAGAAGCATAAGACAACAACTCTTTAAAGCATTAAAGGAGTGATGAAAACAAGTATTCAAGCATGAAACATGGACTGAAATAGTACAACAAATGATGCCAAATCATTGAAATGGTCCAAGTATTGCATGCTAGTGGTTAGGACACTTAGAGCTAACAAGCTAAATTGCATGGTGGCTATACAAAATAATGCAAGCATGACCAAAACAATGAAAAAAAGACCTCAAACATGGTAAAGCATGGCTAAAAACTTTTCAAAGTTAAGTCAAAACATGCAAGCATGATGGTCTAAATGCATGGTACATGTTTAGGTAAATAAGAGGATTGCAAGGCAAGTGTATGGTGCATGCAAGAGACCAACAAATCAACCTAAAACAGAGGTGTAGCATGACCAAATAACACCAAATACCCTCTGAAATGGAGCTAAATAAAGCTAAGCAAACATGCTACCCTTATGAGCCCTTAATGCAAGCAAATGAGACAAAAGGAGAGAGGGGTGTCCCTCCCCTATACAAGACCTCAAAACCACTTCTCCACCACTGAAAATCCTCTGGATTTCAGAGGTGAGAAGGTCAAAACAAAAGGGGTCCAAAGCTTAATGAGGAAGGCACAAAAAAGAGGCCAAACAAGGCCTAAGAGGGGGTAGACAACCCCCAACCCAAAAGTAACCTTAAACAAACATCTCAAGCATGAAAATACAGAACTTTTTCAGTAGGACACTAAGCTTAAAACAGTATGTAAGTATTGCTAAAAGCTTAAGCAAAAATAGGGAATAAAAGAGTAGTTTCTCACCCTTGAAGAGCACTTCAAGAACACCAACTCCAGCACCTCCTTTTGATTAAAACCAGCTCAAAAACTCTGAAATCAACTCCTTAGCACCTCAGTAACTAAAGGATAGTGTAACACTTGGTGCCTTAGTGCAAAAATATGAACAAAAACACCCTTTAGAACACTATTACATACACAAATATAGAGAGAGAGGGAGATATAGAGAGAGAGTGATATATCTCTTATATCTTAGATTGTTCAACCTCTGGAAAGGGAGGGGAGGCCCTCCTCTTATAGGAAATCCAATTCCAAGCTTCCAAGGGAAGCTAAGTGTAAGGATGAAATCCCTCCATACACATGTATGGAGGGCAGAGTTTGTGCTCACCAGCTGGCACAGCTGGCATGCACAATGCCTGAAAATGGCAAAGAAAAGGCCTCGGCCAGAAAAAGGGGCCGGTTGACCAACACATATGGCCAGCCGACCAAATACAGTGCTGATCAGCCAACACACTTGGCCGGTGGCAAGAAATCATGGCCGGTGACTTCACGCCATGGCCGGTGGGTTGAGGAAATGGCAAACAAGCCACCCTCTTTCCTCAAAAACAGAAATACAAGTGCTTGGTCCACAACCAAGCACAAAACAGTCAAGTTGAGAGATCTTGAGGCAAGGCGCGCGGCCGGGACCCCCAAGAACTCAAAATGAACACGAACATGGATGATCATCGAGTGTTCAAACGATGACGTCCAAGTCTTGAGGACGGTCAAAAATGGGGTGTCTACACTAACCTACTTCAGACATGCCCAAGACATTCCAATACTCAAACCCAAAGACAAATGAGGAGAAAACAAGACATGGATAACAATATTAAACCACGGAACCCGAGTCCGGAATATAACAAAGGTCGGGTCAAAACCGGAATCGCTATATACATTCCCATCAAATTTGTGGAGAAAAGTGAAACTTGTGGATATGATTAGTTTGTTTTACCTAATTTTTGTAGCTTTTCAACCTTTTTAATGGATTCCCATTATCTCGGAAGACTTTTGATGAGGCAAAAAATTTCAGGAAATCAATGATTTGTATCAAAAAAAGATATGGGGAAGCTTGCACGTAATTTGTCATGTAGAATGGGCCAATGAATTTTTTCAAAGGAATTAATAATGAATGCATAACGGGTATACAATATGGGAAATTATTCAATAATCCTGAAACACCATCTCGCTATACTCCAAGCCAATCACCAATTACTTAGTCTTATGTTATTCCCCCATCCCCAACATAAATCGCGGGGCCCTACCCCTCTCTACCAATCAAAACCTTATGAAACAACACGTGTCTATACTCCGAGAATACTGAATAATCACCCATAGAATACTTATGGAACATTTGTTATTGCACTTTTAATTAACAATTTTCTGTTATGTATTTTGCAAAAAAAAAAAAAAAAACAAATTCTATATAAGAATTTATTTTAAAAGACATGATAATGACATTTTTATATAAAAATTTATGCAAAATCTCTCAATCCATTACTTGGTCAAGTTAAAAAAGGTTTAACAAAGAGATGCAACAGTGAGATGCATAGTAAAAATTAAAAAAAAAATTTGATATTTGTTTAAAATATAAATTGTTGTGATTTCGAAAAATTATAAATATCCCTCTATCCAAATTTTTTATTTAACAGAATCAAATGAAAAATAAAATTTTTAGTTGCTTTCCTATACAATAATAAAATTGTTTCAATTATTAATTGAAATAAATTTCCAATATTGTTAAAAATTGTTAATTAACTTAATGATTTATTAACAAAAGGGACCATTTGTTATGAAATTAAAATTTTCAAGAGAGTGGGATATAATTTCTAGAACTATTAAAGACAATTTCTATTATAAAAGGAAAGAAAAAAAAGAAAGAAAGACATAATTAGAAACAATTGATGAAAACCATTGAATTGTTTCGAGTGCTGTTATTAGCACCCGGTCAATTATTTTGGACTCCCTATTTTTTTGGACTCCCACTTATAAATTTTAAAACCCTTAAAATTTCTTTTCTTTCCCCAAATAATATCAAAATTATCCTTGTGAAAACATTCCACCCATTCAATTTAATGCACATCCCAACACCCCAAAAAGTCTCTCTCCAAAAAATCCTAACAAAACCCACAAAGGTGACTATTATTTCATCTCCATATACTTGTTCATGACCTGAGAAAATAAATGTAGGATTTTTTTGTTGTTGACTCAAAATTTTTCTTTTGTAGGTTCTATGATCTCCACAAGTTTCGATTATCTATTCTTGAACAAATAAGAAATGTTCGATTACTTGTTCTCGAACAAATGAACAATGTTCGAGCATGTGTTCTCGAATTTTGATCATATGTTCGAGAGTTCAGTCCCGAAAAAATGACAACATTTTTTTTATTATTTTTGTCATTTTTTTTTTTCAAGAAACTTACTCTTATAAGGTCAATCTCCTCTGAGCTAAGAATACCGTCAAAGTTATGAATCTCCTCTAAGTTTTATTGTTGTACTCTTCTTGTCTCATGGAGTTGTGATTGCCAGAAAAACTCACTCATTGTCATTGCCAGAGAAGTGTAGGTAATCAAATGGTTGCCACCGCTACTGCCATAATATTACCGCCAAAGGATTTTCAAGGTTTTGAGGGTGGGTAGGTTTTGAATGTGGGATTTGGGGAAGATGGATAGATGGTGATGGAGGTGGGTGTTCTCATAAACCCTAACTCATGATGAAGTGGGTGTGTGGGCTTAATTATGAGATGAGGTATTCTAAAACTATTAATGTCCTTTTTAGTAATTTCATTTAAGGTTATTATTGTAATTAAAAAAAAGCTAAAAAATGGAGGGTCCAAAATAATTGATAGAGTGCTAATAGCAACACTCTTGTTCAATGATAAAAATAGAAACCGGTTAATCCTCCTATTTCCTTCCCTCCCTTCCTCCTTCCAACTTTCCTCAAAGAGTCTTTCTCTTTGGTCTCTCCCTCTTTTCTTCTCTTCCTCTGTTGGTTCTCTGTGTAACCCTTGATTTCCAACAACAACTACAAGCCTCTCTGTTGGATTCCATTGTTGAATCTCTCTATAACCCCTTAATTTCCACTCACAACGGAACTACAATCTCTCCAACTTGATTTCCATACACACACACATTCACACTTGCATTGCATGGTTGGTATGTTAATCCAACTCTATTTGTACAAGCTCACATGGGAGAAAGTGGGAAATTGATGCGGATGAAGAAAAAAAAGAAAAAGGAAAAATTGACCAAATGGATGAATAAAAAGTCACTGTAGGAAAGGGATGTCTGATTGTTTGTTCTATTTTCCTCTAGTTGGTGTTAACTCTAAAAGTCGGTTTATATATGTTCTTCCATAATGGGCTTAAATGTATTCTTTCAAAAATAGATGTATTTTAAATGTTTAGAAATTTTTCTTGCTTTGGTGATTTGGTAGAATATTTAATTCAGCTCATGAACCAGTGTTATATGTGACAATGGAATGTGTGGAAAGTGAAAGATATATTTTATTCAAAGAAAACATGAGATTCTTGGGTGTGCACAAGTGAGATTGTATTGTACATAGGGTTCGTTTGAGATGTGGATTGACTTTTTGATTTTTTGACTTTTTGGCTTTTTTAGCTTGGGGCTAAAAAGTTTCGTTTAGGATAGGTTTTTTTTGACTTTTTTGACTTTTGTGAGAGAAAAAAATGAAATGATTATGGTTTGAATATGACATTTTGGCTTATTGAACTAAAAAGCCTATTTTGTCTTTTTGTGGCTATTTTAGCCAAAAAAAACCCCATTTTAACTTGTGCCAAACGAAGGCATAGCATGGTAATTTATCCACAAAAAAATAAATAAAAAAAATGTATATGGTATGGAATATTTTTGGGATGTTTCTTTGAATTTTAGGATGGTTGGATTTCAGTTGGAATAGTTGAAACTTTTCTTCTTATGTGATTTTCTTTTTTCTTATGAACAATTCATTAACCCTAGGTTGGGTAATATATTTCCTGTGTTTTGAATAGGCCTAATGTACTTGTATCAACAACAAAAGCAGGTTGTTAGAACAGTAGTTTAAGCATGGCCATGAGTTGAAATTCCACATATCTATATATATGTTGATGCTAAGCATATGGATTAAAAAACATGCCAAAAGTCGACTGAAAGTTCACGAAAATATTAAGATGTGAGAAAATCAGAACTCTACAATCAGGTTATAAGCAAGGTCGAAGAGAAACTAATGATGATTATGTAGTATTTTATCTATACACACTAATGATAGTTATGCAATTTAGGAAGTTTGAAACTTTGTAAGTTTTAGATAACAAATGGTCGTTTATTTGAATGCATCTATAGTATTGAGTAAATCAAACAGCTAATAGCTATCATGAACACACCAATACTTGTGTTGATTCATACCATTCATATAATTAGAATTTACTTGGTCCCAATTCTATGACCACGATTATATAGAATTTACCAATACTGTCATTAAAAGCCATGAATCTAATTCAATTTTAAAATTTGTTGTTTTGATTCTATTTCATTTAGCTCTATTTGTATTTACATTGGCAAAGTATAACTGTATATGTAATGTATATATACCTATGCATATGTATGCATGTATTTGTGTATCTATATCTATATATGTATATGTATATGTATATGTATATGTATATGTATATGTATATGTATATGTGATATATGTTTCAACTTGTCTTCCTCTTGGTCTCTATGGATTTTTTTTTTTTTTTTTTTTGCATTGAATTTGTAAGTCCTGCACATAAAAAACTAAGGGCAAATTTCACTTTACCCCCCCATGGTTTGGGGCATGTGCGGATTACCCCCCTGACGTTTGAATATCACTACATAACTCCCTGTAGTTAATGGGTTGATGTGCACCGTTAGCATTTCCATCTATTCTAACAGGCCATGCAGTACACGCAAGTAATGTGCAATTGGGCATGAACTGATAATGATCCCTCACAATTAAATGACCAAAATGCCCCTAGAGTTAGAAATAAAAGCTTACCCGAGAAGATTGCTTTGTATACTCTCTCTTTCCTCAGTATGCTTGAGTTGCAGGCCAGCAAAAATGTCCTCTTCAAGCATGGGCGGTGGAGAAGGACAAATGTTGAGGTTCATCAGCAAGAAATGTTGTCGTGGGAAAAAAGCAGCCATTAGAATCGTAGAGTCCGAAAAGCCTTCGAAAGGTAGGTTGTACTATGTGTGTGAAAAGGCGGGTTTGGGAGGTTGTGATTTCTAGGCTTGGTGCAACCCAATTGGTTTTGCTCCCATCTATGGAAGAGATGAGATTGATGATGAGAAGCCAAGGGTTAAGGAAGGCGTGCACTTTAATGGAAGACTCATGAAGCTGGAAATGAAGATGGAGGCACTGAACATGATGAAGGCATCTATGGTGGTTTTGGTTGTGTGTTTCATTAGCACCATGTTAATATTCAGTATGAAATGAATTTGTAAGGTGCATTATGTACTTGATGTATGTTTGAAATCAATGAAATTATGTTTATGAAATTAGTGATTTTTGTATTTTTTTTATTTTTTTTTACTGCATGCCAATGCAAACAATGCAAATAGAACCCTGCTGAGTTTAATTAAAAAAAAAAAAAAAAATTTTGAATTGTTTTTACTGCTTTCTAATGCAAAAAATGGAACCAACATTAAAATTCATTCAAACTTATTCCAACACAAGTAACCCTGTTGAGTTTAATTATAAAACAAACAATTCATTCCAAATCAATGCAGTTCAACCAATGGAACAAAAATGGCACAAATTTGCAATGACAATGCTATTCAACAATGAACCAAAAAAATCAAAGAAGTGATATTTTTCCAAAGCCAAAAACAATACTGCCCAAAAAACTGCATTACAATGCCAAAATGGTCTGTACATTTGCATGACAATGGCCCAAAATTAATCCATTTACAGAACTATGCTGCATTTTAATACCACAATTGCTAATTAATCTAATCTACTAAAAAGCCACAAAAAACACATCAACAGTTTTCACAATAGTTGAACCAATTTGGTTTTCTTGCTAATTTCTTTGCTTCTGGTGGATTAAATTTCTGGCCACCTTCCTCATACTCATGTATGTCTGGAGCAAGGTGTATCATGAATGCATAAGTATCCAAGTACCTAGACTTGGTGTAATACTCATGCACATAGTCTTCTGGCTGCTCATGCTTGATTTGAATGGCACTGATGGCATGGCTACAAGGCAAACTAGACAAATCCCATCTTCTACAACTGCAAGTTCTAGTACTTAGGTCCACTATGTACCTCCTCTGAAAATGATCAACCTCAAATTCCAGTTGTCCACAGCAAGTTGCAAAGCAGTTCCTTGATTCCACCATCAATTTCTCAAGTTTGTCATGAATATTGGGACAAATCTGACCATTGTATTTTTCCATTCTAGTCTTTTTAACTTGGATCCTTTGCCTTTTGATCCATTCAAACATGGAGATGATTGGTAGCTCTCTAGCTTCTACAATGTAAGAATTGAATGGCTCACTCAAATTGTTGACAAGGATGTCAAACTTGCTCCTTGGAGAAAAATGTGACCTTGCCCACAAAGCAAGGTCAGTCTCCCTCAACCACTCCACAACTGTCTTCCTATTTCCAGTCTTAGGATTAGCTTCTTCAATCTTCTTCATCCAGTAATTGAATTCAAACACATTTCTAGTTGATGTAGCTTTCCAGAATAGGTCTTTGAACACATAACCACTGTATTTTGTCTTGAAGTTATTATACAAATGTCTTAGGTAGTATATGTGATCTGCAGTAGGGTATAACTCTGCGAATGTTTCAACCAACCCCTTCTATCTATCTGAAATAAATGTCCACCCCATCTCTTCGACACTCTCACTGTCACTCATCAATTCCTCAAGAAACCAAGACCAAGAAGCTTTACACTCAATCTCAACCAAAGCCACTGCAATAAGGTACATGTTGTCATTTCCCTCTCTCCCAATAGCACTAAGTACTGCCCTCCAAAAATCCCTTTTAAATGACAACCATCCAGTCCTATCATCAGCTAAAAAATCAGTCTCACTCTCTGCAATGTCATTCTCATTAGCCTCATTACCTTCTACACACTCAGTGTCAATAGTATACTGCAACCCGTGATCATGTTATGTATCATTACCATCATGCTGACTTCCTATTTGACTCTCCTTAGCTTGATTCTGACTTGAATTGTCCATACCCTCAAATTCCTTACCCATATGCTCACCCTCAGCTACCTCTGCACAATCCTCTGAGTCATTCCCAATGTCATCAATTATGATGTCAATATCAGACAAGTTGATATCAATAATGTCTGTGTCACCACCACCTATGGCATTACCACCCTGTTCTACACAACCAATCTGCAACATCTTCTCATGTGTACTATTACCTCTCTCTTGTACACCCTGAGTATGCCCTTGTGCACCATTGGAATCTGACAACAACTCACCACTGGATGAAAAAACCATAATAGGATCTATACCCTTCTCCACATAAACTACTATATAATCCAAACCCTTATAAGCCTCAAGCATTTTCATCACATCAACATCACTATAAATTGTTTTCAACC
Source organism: Camellia granthamiana (assembly GCA_036172215.1). Taxonomy (NCBI): domain Eukaryota; kingdom Viridiplantae; phylum Streptophyta; class Magnoliopsida; order Ericales; family Theaceae; genus Camellia; species Camellia granthamiana. The sequence goes on from CM069903.1 coordinate 150,475,640, forward strand.
CAACATCTAAACTATAACCATGCCATGTATAATACATATCTATGTTTGCTCCTTTTCCACCAACCAGGTCATAATAAAGGTCTCTTAACTCAAATATGGACATTTTGTCAAGGTCACAGCTAATTATTTGATTCACCCTACCACCCTCATAAACAACATATGGATGAAAGACAAAATGGCCCCCATGATGCATTTGAACAATAATGAAATTGTCTGACATTTTCAGCATACACTCCTAAAGAAGAAAAGACATCCATAAATACATTTGTTGGACTAGAACCCTAAACCCTAAACAGACAAATAGTCATGCATGCAACCAGCATAAAGTAAAAGCATTTATGAAATTTAGCATTCCCTCCTAAAGGGAAACAAAAACAAAAAAAACTTCTATAAATACATTTTGGGACAACCACTCAATACCCTATACAAATAAATATTCATGCATGTAACCAACATTAAGTAAAATAATAATTAAATAATCCTTAATCCTCAAACAGCTCACACAAAACAAAAAGAGAATATAAAAGAAAACATACATTAATGCCTACGCTATATGACAAGCATAAAGTAATAGAATAAAAAAGCCAATTCTTGATTCTACTAGGACCACTACACATAGGACAAATTTGCAATGACAACAAACATACAGTTAATTAAAGAAGGAAATTTCACCTTTTTAGTGCATACCCCACTTCAAGAGAAAACACAATGACAACAAACAAACAAAACAAAACATTGACATCATTCACTACAAATAAACAAACAACCAAAAAGCAAATAGCAACAGGATATGAAGAACATCATCGAACACAGTGTCCATCACAAAAAGTAAACCACTAATAGTACAAAAAAGACGTAACATCTACAAAAATTAAGTAACTTTTTCTATTTATGTCGAGGCACAGAAACCCTAATATACAAAACATAGGGGACCATACGATACAGCAAAAAAAAAAAAAAACTACATCAACTAACATTATATATATATATATATATGAGCAAATCGAAGCGAATCCAATACAAAATAAAAAGAAATGATCGAAAAAAATACCTTCCAACTTGTTCTTTGGCTTCGTTTGCTTTGTAAATCTCCAAATTAGTGACTTCGCACCCCTAATTTGTCGAATCAAACAATCAAAGGCCTACTTTGCCAAATCTAAGCAGTAATTTGTTCAATTCCAATTTGTTCAATCAAAAACCCTAAGTTCTCTCCACTTTTCTCTTCTCAAATGCACGACTGTTGAGTGAAATGGAAAGCAAGGTATTTACAAGGGCAAATTAGTTATTTTACGTCTGCCATTCACGATGTTAACTGTGCACATCAACCCATTAACCACAGGGGTTATGTGGTGATATTTGAACGTTATGGGGTAATCCGCACCCGCCCCAAACCATAGGGAGTAAAGTGAAGTTTGCCCAAAAATTAATATGCAGGATTATACAAGCTGTGCTTTTACCAACAACGATGGATTCCTTGGAAACTCTTGTTTATTTTTATGTAAGTCTAGATTGATCTAAATCTGGATCTCGTGTTAATGGTTGATAGAGAAGTAGCGGAGTATCGGCGATACCGAGATCGAGGTAAAAGAGATTAAGAAATAAGCGACAGAGCTAAGTGCACAGTAACGAATCTGTGTGCATAGCGACAGATTTGCGGTGATGATGGAGACGATGACAGAGGCGGTGGTAAGGGACGCTGGTGGTGGCTGAATGACGGCAGTGAGGGACGCTGGATCTGTGGAGAGAGTGAGAGAGAGATGCACCGTTCAATTGGAGATCTTTGATGCGGCGGTGGAGGCGTTGCCGAAGCTCTTTGTATGTGACCAACCGATCTCTAAATCAGTGGAAAGAGTGGGTTTGTCCTTTTGGATTCAGTAGTGGTGGAAGATAGATAGATAGAGAAAGAGAGAGAGAGAGATGATAGTCTGATACAATGTTTTGAAAATCAGATCGGTGAGTGAATTGAAAAAAGGATCGAGTGGGCGGGTCATCGGTTCAACCGTCGGGTCGAAGCGGTCGAACCATGACATCATAGTTACTTCATAAATATATTAAAAAATATATATTAAAAATATAAATATAAAAATGAAAAAAATAATTAAATCCAACAAAATAATAGAATTTTCAAAATATTTGCAAGACGAGTATACATATATTTATTTTTGCAAGATGAGTGCTAGAATATATAATCAAAAAATTAATTCTCCAAACCATTAACTAACAGTTATGAAATCAAAAATTTATTATAAAATTTATTTATGAATTTTTAAAAATATCTAGTGGTTATTACTATTCTAACTTTTCTTTGCCTCAATGCTTTTTGCTTTGTTTGGATATGATACTGACTATAAAAATAAGCATTAAGTAGCTTAAGAAACAGAGCGTTAAAAAAGGAAAGCAAGAGATAGAAACATAGCAGCAGACAAAATCGATCAGTTCTTAAAACCTAGTCCGGTTCTTTTTTCATTCCCCTTTCCAAATCCCTTCCTAAATGTCCTAACCAAACACAACGTTAGGCAAATCAATTGATTTTGGAGAATTAATAACATGTGAAAGCAACTATATCTTTTTATCAAATTTGTGATTATTATTTGTGCTTTGAGTGTTCATCTCATTACCCTTCCCCCCATCAAAAAAATTATTTAGTGCTCTTAAACAAGTGTTTCATTTCACTTAATAATTTACTCATTTCATATTATCTTCTAAATCATCAATACAAAAGTGATAGGTCCTATTTAAACCAATAACTACCAATTTAGAATACCACCTCTGAACTTGCTCCAAAATGACCGAATAATTTCTCAGTAAGGAATTTGCACCCTTTATTGTTGTCATGTGACTTTTATTTTTTAAGGTAATTATTATTCAATAGTCTTGAAATTATGTGGCATTACTTGCATGGTACTCCAAATGTAACTGAAAATTCTATAGATAGGACATACTAACTCACCATTTTTAGGTAGTTAAAAAATAAAACATTAATAATGCCAAATGATACTCTAAGAAAATCTAATTATTATTATTATTATTATTATTATTATTATTTTAAACATCATTACATGACTTTTCTTGTTCCATTTTCTTTGTCAATGTCAATAGCTCATTTAATGAGAGAGACTTGTGTAATGTGGACAAACAGTAAAGTTATCAAAAACAAGTTGATCAACTACCCCATTCATACCATCGGGGGTCGTGGCAATGCAATTCTCTTCACAGGAATGGTCCATGTTTGAATTTTGGAGTGTGAAAAATGGTTGATTTTGAGTTTGCTCTTTTTGAGATCTCGCACTATATTTCGATCGAATCTGAGCTCTTCTGTGGTGTGTGGCTGAGCTCTATTGGTGCCTCGGCGATGGGTCACTTCCTATGTATTAGGTTAAATTTGACTAGCAACCGACTATTCCGAGGCCAAGCCTTGCGGATGCAATGACGACACCACAGAGCATCTTTTTTTCTGTCAAAAAGAAGTAAAAAATTACCCCATTCAATGCCGCCATGTTAGAATCTGTAGGTTATTTAAATTGCAACAAAACAAATTAAAAGCTAACTTTGGATACCCACAAAAAAGAAAAAAAGAAAGAAAAAATGGCATTTCCACTTTCAAATTCAAGGATGGGTTTTGGGCTGTTCCAATTATGTTACTTGTGGAGTGGCATATATCTCATAGTCACTACCACCTCCACGAATACCGTTTTTTGGGAATGAGACTGATCGTCTTGCATTGCTCGCCTTCAAGACAAAGATAATACAAGACCCACATGGGGTTATGAACTCATGGAACAATTCTTACCATTTCTGTGTGTGGAAAGGTGTTAGATGCAGTCATCGGCACAAGAGAGTCACCATTATAGACTTACAATCCAAAGATCTAGTTGGTTCCTTGTCTCCTCACATTGGGAATCTCAGTTCCCTTCACGAGTTGAGGCTCAATAACAACACTTTTAGAGGTGAAATCCCTGCTAAAATTGGAAATCTGTTCAGGCTTCAAAAACTGAACCTGAAAAAACAATTTTGAAGGAGAAATTCCAGCCAACCTTTCTCACTATTCAAACCTCACATACCTTGGTGTAGGTTCCAACAATCTAGTTGGAAAATTCCCCAAAGCGCTTGCTTCATTGTCAAAGCTTATATACCTTGGAATTCACATGAAAAATTTGACAGGAGGTATTCCTCCATTCATTGGGAATCGTACTTCTCTTGTAAGAATTATTGCGACTTATAATCCTTTGGTGGAAGTATTCCAGATACCTTGGAACAATTAAAAAAACAAAGTTTCCTTGGACTAGGTGTCACTTAACTCTCTGGTATGATCCCTTCTTCCATTTATAACCATTCCTTGCTAATTGTTTTTTCTGTCCCTTATAACCAACTTCACGGTAGTCTACCATTGGGCTTTGGTTCCATGTTCCTCCATCTTCAAAGGCTCCAACTATATGGTAACCAATTTACTAGACCTCTTTTGCTTTCAATATCTAATTCTTTAGAACTAGTAACTTTTGATGTGGAAGAAAACAACTTCAATGGGAAAATAACAAATAATTGTGGAAGCCTACAAAATCTTAGGGAGATAACTATATTAGATAACCATTTTGGAAGTGGGGAACCTGATGAACTAGCCTTTCTTGGTTCTTTGGTCAATTGTAGCAATTTGGAAAAGTTGAGTATGGAGAAAAATCAATTCAGAGGGGTATTACTAGATTCTGTGGGCAATTTATCAAACCATCTCTTTTTTTTAAGGCTTGACGAAAACCAAAATATATGGAACAATTCCTTCAACAATAGGTAATCTTGTCAACTTGGCTTTGTTAGGTATGTACAACAACCAATTCACCGGTGAAATTCCCCCTAGCATTGGTAATCTTCAGAAGTTTCGAAGGTTGAGTTTTGATAATAACAAGCTCTTGGGAAAAATTCCAAATTCCATTGGAAACTTGTCATTGTTGACTAAACTTTATTTGGCCGGCAACAGAATAGAGGGGGTCACAACCCAAACCTTTCTATATAGGTTTAGCGTCTTAACCGGCCAGTAATCCTTGGATTACTAAAGGCCTCTGAACATATTATCACATAATAAGGGGCTACGGAAGCAGATATATAAAACATACATATTCCATTGAGGTGTGTAGACATACATGGAACGAAAATTTAAAACTTTATATACACACATGTGACGTCATATTTCCATTAGTCTTACGTCACTCACATATACAGATAAAACCAACATGGGACTTAGCCCAATATATAGACAAATAGGAACTTGTTCAGATTTCAATAAAAGAAAACAAGTCTTAAACTTAGTTCACAAAACTCGACACATGACTCTTGCCGGAACTTTCTCAGGAGGCACAAGGGTTGGCCGACAAAACAAAATTCTAGGCGATCATCACTCAGCCTGGTCACACACTTGATCACCTACATACATAAATAAGAGAATGAGCAGAAGCCCGGTGAATAATAATAGAGTGAAGGATTTAATGAATGTTGTCCATAACAGATACAGAAAACAAAATTCAGCTCATATTAGAAGTGGATTCATATTCTTGTTCAGAAATCGATATTCAAAACAGAAATGGAATCAGAATCATATTCATAATCATAATTTACAGTCAATCGTATGTGGTACATCCATTAGCACTAATAGAAACAGTTGACCAATAAAGGGACGGCCATAAAGGCATACAGTTGGCTCATGAGATGTACAGTTGGCCTATAAATAGGACGTATACAGAAGGATCCATAATAGTTGGCTCATAAGACGTACAGTTGGCCCATAATTGGGACATAACAAAATAGATAACATATGTCATCTAAAGCTAATGATGCCACGAGTACATTTCAAAAACATTTGACAACCATTCATTCATACAGAAAATAATATTTCAGAAAATAGATCATCTTATATCATTCAGAGAATACTTATAAATGAACATAGCTTTACAAAGTTATTAGTCACAGTTGGCTCCAATAGCAGATAGACAGAGTAGATAAAGTAAACAAATAGAGCAGATAACCAGGTAGCCTATGGCACGTAACCTACACAAACACAAAACGGATGCACATTGAAACACACGCTCAGAATTCATTTAATTCATTTCTTTCTTGATTAGGTGTGCTTCTAATCTTTATCCTCACTTCTATGTCTTAAGTACGGCTTAAGAATGCCTAAAATGTAATGAGGATGCCAAAATATGCCTTAGGACACTTAGTCAAATTTTCAAAAATAGGGCAGTCCGCTCGAGCGCAACTTCAGTCGCTCGAGCGGTCTGCAAGGTCTACAAAACTACTAGTTGCATGATTTCCACGCTCGACGGATAGTTGAGCCAAAGACTAAGTAAACAGGGTCTCCGCTCGAGCGGTTTGCAAAAATCTGTAAAACTTCTGGGAGCTCGAATTCTCTGATCGAGCGCAGACTCCACCGCTCGAGCGGAGGGTGCAAATTCTGGAATTTCCAGATTGTTAATTCAAGTTCAAAACTCAATTTTAAACCTTCAAAACACATTCGTTTGGGCCAAAACTCAGTAACACATTGAAAAACCCATAGTACATGATGAATTATAAACCATTTCGTAAAATCAAGCCCAAAAGCTTTGCCAATTGTACAAAACTAAACTTGAAAAGTAGAAAACATAACATGCATGAGTTGACATGAACTTCAACCTTCCAAAACAATATCAAACAAGGTAAAATGGTATGAAGCTTGATGAATTTCCAAAACCAAGCTATGATCAATGCATGCATGTGAGAATTCTTCAAAATCAAACTCTAAATGCAAGAGAATTTGCATGCATGTATGGTTATCTTCTTAATTCTTCTTCCATAGCTAAATTCTTGGTTTAATTAAGCTAGGCTTACCACTAATCAAATGGGCATTATTTGTTCTAATTATTTGGCTCTGAATCAAATTCTAATTAAACTTATCGTAAAATTCTAAAAATTCTAAATAGATACCGAGTCAATTTCATGATCGAATGTCGATAAGGCGTTCAATTTGCAAAACAAAACAGAAATACAAACAGATATTTCTACGACAGATAGATACAAACACGAATTACAGAATTCGTATGCAATTAACTCAGAATTCCTCTTAATTACTTATTAGGCATTCTTAATCAAAGATTAAAGCAAATCATAGGTCGGGGTTGTTACAGGACCATATCCTCAAGACTTGGTAACTGTCGAAATTTGTTGTTGCTACACTTATTTCAAAATAACCTGAGTGGTACCATTCCTGGAGAACTCTTGTGAATCTCATTTTTATCAATTTCATTAAATCTAGCTCAGAACTGTTTGTTTGGTTCCTTGCCTGCTGAGGTTGGAAACCTCAAAATTTTAATGGAATTGGGTATTTCTGAGAATGGGTTGTCTGGTGAAATTCCTAGCAGTCTTGGTAGTTGTGCTAGCCTTGAAAACCTAAACCTGCAAGAAAATTTCTTCCAAGGATCTATTCCTCTTTCATTAGAAACTTTGATAGAGATTGCAAACTTTGATCTTTCTCATAACAACTTGTCTGGCAAAATTCCAACGTTCTTAGAAAAATTTTCCCTACAAAAACTCAATTTGTCATTCAATGATTTTGAGGGTGAGGTACCAATGAAAGGAGTTTTCACAAATGTGAGTGTAATATCAATTATTGGAAATTATAGACTTTGTGGTGGTATTTCTAAATTACAACTACCCAACTGCATCACCGAAAAATCAAAGCATAAGATGTCTCTTTCACATATATTACCAATTACAGTTGCTTCTGTACTTGTAGGAGGAACCCTAGTGTCTCTCTTTATAATATATTGTTTCAAGAAGAAAAGAACAACTCATAATACAATTCATTGTTGAAAGAATCGTTCTTGAAAATCTCTTATGAAAAACTCTTCAAAGCAACAGATGGTTTCTCTTCCACGAATCTGATTGGTTTTGGTAGTTTTGGCACTTTACATAAAAGGATTCTTGATCAAGATGGGGAGTTTGTTGCTTCTGTCAAAGTACTTAACATTCAAAACCATGGAGCTACAAAGAGTTTCATGGTAGAGTGCGAAACTTTGAGAAATATTCGACACCAAAACTTGGTCAAGATCATAACTTCTTGTTCTAGTGTTGATTTTCAGGGAAATAAGTTTAAAGCTCTAGTTTTTGAGTTCATGCCTAATGAGAGTCTAGATGGATAGCTGTATTCAAGTCCAGAAACTAATAATGGGCAAAATGAGCACTGGAGACTCAACCTTCTAGAAAGAATAAACATTGCCATCGATGTGGCTTGTGCACTTGATTATCTTCATCGCCAATGCCATACACCGATCATTCATTGTGATTTGAAGCTGAGTAATATCCTTCTTGATCATGACATGGTTGCCCGTGTTGGAGATTTTGGCCTAGCTTAATTTCGCCCAGAGCTTACTATTTCTAATCAAAGTAGTTCAATTCGAATAAGGGGATCCATTGGATATGTACCTCCAGGTAACAAATTCTCTTTACCCTGCTTTTACTTTGACATTTGCCTATTCTAGGATGAAAATTTAAAGTTTCAAACAAAATATAAGTTAGCTATCATTGAAGGAATGTTAAATGGGTACTGATCTATCCATTTCTAAAGATGGGGAATTTTGCATGGTTACCTTAAGACCTAGTCCGTAGCTAGTCAACTGTTAGTCATAGAATTAATATATGGCTATGCTTTCCATTGCTAAAATTTGGAATATGTATAATGTACTACTTTCATATTATTATTTTGACATTCTCATAAACCAGATTTGATTGTTCCTTTTTTTCTTTTATAATATTTTTGTTTTTAAGCAAAACAAATTGTTAGGGGTTTTCAATGTGAATTGTTTTAATGGCAGAGTATGGTCTTGGAAGTGAGAGATGTCAACTTATGGAGATGTCTACAGTTATGGGATCCTATTATTGGAGATAATGACGGGGAAGAGACCCACTGATAGCATGTTTGAGGAAGGCCTTAATCTTCATTGCTTTGCTAGGATGGCCTTTCCTGAGCATGTGATGGAGATTACAGACCCAGTGCTCCTAGACAATAGCAAAGAAGAGGTAAGAGCAACAGCAGCAACTACTGTTGTTGGTGCCAGTACTTGGGAATCAATTCAAGATAACAATGGCGATAAAATGGGGGAATCTCTAATTTCCATAGTTAAGATTGGAGTGGCATGCTCGATAGAGTCACCACAAGGTCCAATGAGCTTAAGTAATATACTTCATGAACTTCATTTGATCAAGAAGAAACTCCTTGAAGATGAACTTTCGACAATGTACAGAATTGATCAGTTCTTGCTCAATATTTTTAACTTCTTTCTTCTATAGAATTGCACCTATTGTTTCTATTGCATTGGCATTAGTCCTCCATGATTTGTCCTTGTTAACAGGAAGCCGCAAAGATAATTGGAGAACGGTGGGAGCAAGCATGGCATGTTTTGTATTGTGAGATTTCAAATTAGTTTGTCCTTTTATAGTCAAATAGAATTCATGACAATTAACCAGAATAGCATGACAATGACATTTTTTAAAATCTAATCCATTTTGATTGAATTTTTGCTTTAAATTAATAAAATCAACACTTGTCATGTCCTTTTGTAGTAAATTAATAACATTTTTTTCTTGGTATGGTATTACTCTAAAAATATTGGCAACCATTCCCTTCTATGGTTATTCTAAAATACTCAATTTGATTAATGGTGATATAAATAATCAATAATGCTATTATGTGCTTAAACTGAATGAATTATGTTAGCACCAGGAACCAATCTAGATTAAAACTTGTTATATTATTCTATATTAATTTTTGATATAATTTTTGTTTGAATAGCATTACTCTAAAAATATTGGCCACCATGCCTTGTGTGGGTATTCTAAAAGATTCAATGTGATTAATTTATGTGTTTGAACTGCATGAATTATGTCAACCCCTGAACCAATCTAGAATGAGTTTACATTTATGCCCTTGACATCTCATTTTGGCTCTTTGGTAACTAAACTACAGGACAATGAAGATTAATGCTTGCCAAAGCTGTGAGAAATGGTACAAGCTTAGTAAAAAAGGAAGAGGATTATGTTAGTACTTTTATATTCAAACTGGGAACCTATATGTCACAAGTGTATAAATAATTTGATTATCATACTATTTTCTATCTAGTCCATGTTAGAATGGTAATGTATTGTACTTGTGTGATTCGAGTTTATTTACCTTTTTAATTGTTAGCCAATAATATGACTTTGTTTGTTTCACGAACTGTATATATATATTTGAAAAGAGAAAGTTACTATTGAATCCATGAAAATGAAATGTAGGTGTATTCAGACTAGTGTTAAGGTCCTAGATGAACTCTTAAGAGGGGCCCTTCTATTTGCTTTTTGCTATCAAGAAATTTCGCAAGTACTCCCGGTTAAGATTGAATAAAATTTTGTACTTTTTGCTTTTTTTTTTTTCTTTTTTCCGATTCAGAAATATACTTCCTAGGAATAATGGCTATATAATAAAAAATCCACACAAATTCACAATGACTGATATCTACAAATAATATGTTTTCATAAATTAGAGCACAACAAAGACTGGAGATTTTCATTGAAGCACCAAACCAATGAAAAATAGCAATAAGCATAGAATTAAGAATTGATTTATTGCATATACACATACAAGCATAAATAAATTGAATTCAAGGAGAGAACAACACAACACAAATTAGGGCAATAAGTATAATTTCGGGTAACTAAGGGCAACAACTACAACAGTGAAAAAGCCATAAGTAACAGTGCTAAGTAGCTTAAATAATTACATGCCTAACTGATAATTAGGACCAAATAATTATATCCTCAAATAAATTAGGGCTCAAAAATTATGGAAAAGAAATTAGAGAAAACAACTTTAGTCTTCCATTATTAAAATTTGATAAACAAATAAAGAGAGTGAAGAAGAAGAACTCACAGATTGATTTCGTCGGACCAATATACAGTTAGGGATTTGCGTTCAAGGGTACATCAAAATAAAATTGTACTTAAAAAAAAAAAGAAGCATTTATATAAAAATCTCATTTTGTGAACTTATACTCCATTAAATTTCAAATAAGATTTTTTTTTGGAGGACTGCTATTAGCACCTACCTCTTTACTTTGGACCAACCACTCTTTCATTTTATTTTTTTTAATTCCAATTTTGTCCAAACATGAAGTTCCATTTTTACCCTCATTCCTAACTTTTAACCTTAATTTCTCAAATCCTAACCCTAATTCCCTATCACCTCTGGCCGCCGCTGCCACCCGTCCTCGTCGCTAGTGAACATGCTTTTCTTGCCTCAGACTGGGTCTCTCTCTCTCTCTCTCTCTCTATCTATCTATCTATCTATTTGTTCTAATGTCTCTAAGAGCTTTGCAGGTTCATTTCTCACTCAACCCAAAATCGAAGATCATCAAAATCACACTCTCAATTCCATTACGATAACTGATCAAACAGATGGCATGCATGGAAATCCTAACCTTGACCCTAGACCTAGGGTTTTCAAAATTAAAGCCCATATATGGAGAGAGAAGCAGATTCAATATCTAGGGTTTTCAAAACCCAAATTGCGACGTCATTAGCTGTTCATCGGTAGCGACGATTGCAAAAGGAGTGAGGGCATTGCGGTGAGGGTTTGCATAGGGTGCGAAGTTAGAGGGAAGATGGAAAGGGATAGGAAAGAGATGAAGGGGTCGGGAGACCCACCGCCGCCGGAGACTAACTGGGTTAGAGTTAGGGTTCATGCTGAGATAAAGCAGAAGAAAAAGAGGCGGAGATGGAGTAGGAGTTTCGGGAGGGGGGTGGCGACAAAGATGAGGTAGCTGACGCAAAAGCCGGCTTAGGAAAGGATGATCATGGAGTCGACAGCGAGGTGACTGAGGGGACAGTAGACAGCAAAGCTAAGGTTGTTGAAGGAGAGATTTTTCTTGTCCTCTTCTCTACTGTAATTGATATATATAGAGAGAGAGAGAAGATGAAAGAGATGATGATGATAGGTTTTGGGGTTTGCAATGGGGAGGTTGCCGGAAAGACGTCACTACTGATGGTGAAAGGTTGCTGGCAGTAAGAAAAGGTTATCAGAAGATGAATTGGGGGTTCAAAAAGAACAGTATAGTTGGGATTAAGGTGGACGTGAGAAAATGGGTAGGACTCAATTAAGTGCCCATTTAACAAATAATTTTTAAAGATCACATTAGAAGAATTTAAAAATATCTTATTTTTATTGGAAATGTGATTAAAAAAAGAGAGATTGATCAATAAGTCTCATATTTTGGACTTGTAATCCATATAATCCTAGATTTTTTCTTGTGATCCATTTAGTCTTTTTAGATGTGTAATGACTCATATGCCTGCTACATTAAAGTGTCACATTTGGAAAAAAGTACACTACAGAGTTTTTTAGTGTCCCATCATACCCGTCACGCTAGAGTGTCACATTTGAGAAAAGTACAATAAAGAGTTTTTAGTATTTTTAGAGTGTCACATTATACCCATCATGTTGGAGTGTCACATGTCAGGTTTGGAAAAAGTACACTAAGGAGTTTTTAATTTTTTTTAGTGTCACATCATGCCCATCACGTTGTCACGTTTGAAAAAAGTGCACTAAAGAGTTTTTTTTATATTTTTTGAAGTGTCACATCATACCCGTCACGTTGTCACAATAGGAAAAACTACATTAAAGAGTTTTTATTTTGTTTGGAGTAAAAGCTTTGGAGTGTCACATCAAACCCGCCACATTGTCACATTTAGGAAAAGTACACTAAGGAGTTTTTAATTTTTTTGTAGTGTCACATCGTTAGAGTGTCACATTAATGCCTGCCATATTGGAGTATTACATCATACTTACCACATTAATAAAATGATATAACTGTCCACCAAAACATTACCAAAATTAAAAATAGGACCACACGGAAAGAAACTCTCCACTAATAAGACTTAATAGATCAATAAAAAAAACTTGGGACTAATTGGAGTACTTGTTTGTGTGTTGGGATTTATTGGTAAATTACACCTTTTATTTTTAATTGAGCGAAATTTTATTTTTAATTACACCTTTTAAATAAGTGTGATTATAAATATAGATATATATTTTTTAATCATCCTTTCTGAATAAGTGTGATTGTAAATTTTCCTATATTTTTCAATTTTGCTTTTATATTTATATAATAAAACAGAATTATTTTTAAAAATATCTCTCTCCTAATTGGTTAAAACGATTGAGATCTTCCCAAATAAAAAATAAATGGCTAAGATCATTTTACTTTCTCTTTTTTTCCCGCCCATCACCCACGCACAATGGTGCTATTTGGTGCAGCTTATTATAAGCTAAAAACTGATAATCAATGTGGAGAAGTGGTTTGGAAATACTCTTCCGATCTTGGGGAACGCTTGTGATCCTTTGCTAGTCACCTGAAAAGGAATAAACACTCTGGTCGGGGGTGCCGGAATTAGCACTCCGACGGGCAAGTCAGTCTCTACTCTCTAGATTACTTGTGTTCTAAGTTAAATATATTAGTTCTCACATACCTCTTCCTGGCTGATGTTCCTCTATTTATATATTTTCTTTCTTGGGCCTCGGGATCGGGTCCACTCTCAATTCACTATTCGGCTTCAATTGTAACAAACTACTTTTCACTCTGCCCCTTGCTGGATCGGCTATTTAGCCAAAGAGGATAAGATTCGAGCTTGTAAGATGGAGCCAAGTGCTATATATCTCGACCCTGAGTTCAATTATTCGGCATCCCTACGACTCTCAATATTCGGCCCTCACAATTGCCCCCCAAGCATTCCACTAACGACAGTTGGCTGGAGTGTTTGGTTTCGAACTCGAAAAGTCAGAGCCGAAATTCGATGGCTAACCTCATTCCAACACAAATGTTTGAACACACGTTTCTCGGTTATCATTTCAACTTCCCGCCTCTTCGTACACTTCTATTTATTGCGACTTAAAATTTGGATGTCTTTTCAAATACATACACGCTTTTAGACGCTCATCGCTGGATTGCATTCCGAATTACCTCTGCAACTTCCTTTTCTTCACTATTCTCTTCGTCTCTTGTAAGTTCTCTCCCTCTCTGCCCTGAATCTTTTTTCTTGCTTGGTTTTTGGCTTAGCACCTTCTTATAGACTAAAATAAATGGCAAAACATTTAAAAGATCTCCTTTCCTCGGATCGAATTTCTGGCTTCCGACGCCATTTCTCCATTCTTCATGACGTTTGTCTGTCACTCGTGACAGACGGCACCCTCGATATGGAGAGGGCAGATGAAACAACGATTGTCTTCCCTCTCCTATCAATCGCAGAAGGTGGAGTCCGTTTTCCTCTTCATCCGTTCCTTAGGGCTGTGCTCTGCCATTGGGGTTTAATCCCTTCCCAACCTAATGTCAACTTTTTTAGAATCGCAATAGGGATTATCGCACTAAACCGACGCCTTAGGATTAACCTCAACATTCCTGCTATTCGGCATTGTTATGCCTTGGCCAAGTCTTCTGGTCGGCATGGGCGTTATTTCCTTAGGGCCAAGGACACCGACCATCAACTAGTGACTATGCTTTCCAGCTCTGGGAAGTGAGTCGATGATGTTATGGTTGTTGTCCAAGGCAATTGGGAATTCGGCGAAGGTGAGGATCGCCTCAATCCTATTCCCAGACGCAGGGGTGAACCAGGTGGCCATGTGGCTTCTTTTATTTATTTATTTATTTAATTTTTTTTTTGTTATGTTTCTAAAGCTTCATTTTTGAGATCTCATGGTTTTGCTTGTGCAGGAAATGATTTGAAGAAAGTCCTGACTTCGACCGACGATGCCGTTCTTTCGGATATCAAGGTTGCGCTCAGATATTTCGGCCGGCCGAGTCTCCAAAAACAAGGGAGGGCGGCTCACGTTCTTCTTCGCTACGAGCCGACTTATACAACCTTCTCGGCTTCAGAAAACATTCCAGTTCCAAAGGGTGAGGAGTTTCTTACCGCCCTTATCTTGACCGATTTCAAAAATTTAAGGCAAGTTGGCTTCGAGGGGTCCAATTCAGAACGACCGGAAGTAGCTGAGGTTGCCGAATCAGATCAGTTCGAAACTGAAGTCGAGGAGGCTTTGAAGTTAGCCTTTGAGGAAGCCGGCCTCAACTCAGCCGATCCTCCGTCCACTTCGGGCCGAGAGAACCTTTCGCTTGACGACACCTTTCACGGTCTAGAGGACCTCCCCGGCGCGTACCTCAAAGATATGGCTGGGTTAAGCCTCACACAACTTGCCAAGAAGGCAAACGCGGAAAGAATGGCCGTACGGCGAAGAGCAGAGGTCATTCGAGCTGGAGTGCCTCTTACCGCCGAATCTCAGCCCTCCCTGCCTGTTGGCGAATCTCAGACCTTGCCTGTTATTGAGGAGGGAACGGCAGGAAACCGAAGTGCCGAGGCCGAGTTAGTTGTGCAGGCCGATCTAAAGGCTAAATAGAGGGTAGAGAAACGACCTGCCGAGGTTGAGGCCGGCTCAGAAGAGAACCGCGCCGACAAACGACCTCGTGTAGAGGAATCGGATGTGATTGTGCCCTTTGTCATTCAACCGAAGATAAAAAACACGCCAATCCCCTCTGATGCTTCGGTGATTAAAGATCCAGTGGTTGCTCTCAGCATGGCCACATCCGTTTCACTGCCGGCTGATAAGGCAACTTTCCGGGCGGAGCCGGATCTTCTTGCAATAGCGTTGGCTGCGCAATCGGCACTTTTGGTATATATCTTGACTGTCTTTTCATTTTATGCAAACACTATTTTGGTTTTAACTTTCTGTTTTGCAGATCGTCGGAAGGATAGACGAGATGGGCCATCGCCATCATGACGCCGTCGAACAGCTCGGCCGTCTTCAGATCGAAGTTGAGGGCCAAAGGAGCCGGGGCCGAGTTCGAAGTTATGAGGGCAAAAATGGAAGCTGCGAGGGCCGAGGCCGAGTCGGAGAGGGCCAGAGATGCGGACCAACTCCGAATGGCTGCCGAGCAGAGGGCTGACGCGAGCGAAGCTGCGCTCAAGTTAGCCCAAGAGGCGATCGCCAAACTTGAGGCGGACTTGGCGGAATCGAAGGCGGCGAAGGAAGTTGCCGAATCTGAAGCTTCGAAGGCATATGAGGCTGGGGAAGGCGCTGCCCTCAACAATTACGTGCAAGAAGTCCCCAAATTTGAGAATCGGGGATTCAAACACGGCTGGCTCAAAGCCCTTGCTACTGCTAATGTGACATTGGCCATGCCAATTCCATACGAGCAAGTGGATGTTGAGCCGCTGGAGTCTGACTTCGAGGACTAATTTGGGCGACTCTAGTTTTTGTTTTAGGATTTCGAATGTATTTTACAGCTTTTTGTTTGGTAATTTTCACGTATTGCTAGTCATAGATTTTTGCTAGGCATTTTCATGCGAACTCATAGCGTTTTGTTTAGTAGTTTTCATATGTAAAATGGCTACAATTTGTGCCCAATTTACTTAATGAAAATTCCTTTTGTACTTAGCTATTACTTATGCTAAATTGTGTCATTGATGAATGGTATAGTTTTTTGCTATTTTGGATAAAACGTTCATGTATACTTGCCCACTAGATAATTGGGCAATTTCAACTCCAAAAAGCCGAATGCTTGTAGTTCATGGAATGGCTGTGGCACATATCGATCGGCATCGGGCCTAGATACTTGGCCGATCAGATTAATAAATATGCCCTTGCCCCAGCCAGTGCATGAACTCCAAAACGTTCATGTATACTTGCCAACTAGATAATTAGGTAATTTCAACTCCAAAAAGCTTTGTAGTTCATGGAATGGCTATGGCACATATCGATCGGCATCGGGCCTAGATACTTGGCCGATCAGATTAATAAATCTGCCCTTACCCCAGCCAGTGCATGAACTCCAAAACGTTCATGTATACTTGCCGACTAGATAATTAGGCAATTTCAACTCTAAAAAGCCGAGAATTAGTACATGGAGTGGCTGTGGCACATATCGATCGGCAAGGGGCCTAGATGCTTGGTTGGTTAAATTAATAAATTTGCCCTTACCGCAGCCAGTGCATGAACTCCAAGACACTTTTAACTCAAAAAGGCCAAAAATTTGTACATGGAGTGGCTGTGGCACGTGTCAGTCGACAAGGGGCCTCAATGTTTGGCTGGTTAGATTAATAAATCTGCCCTCGCCGCAGCCAGTGCATGAACTCCAGAGGCCGATTGGGACTAGTTCGTGGAATGGCTGAGGCATAGATCGATCGGCACTGTGTTTAGAAACTTGGCCGATCAGATTAATACATCTGCCCTTGCCCCAGCCAGTGCATGAGCTTCAGAAGCCGATTGGGACTAGTTCGTGGAATGGCGGAGGCATAGATCGATCGGCACTGCGTTTAGAAACTTGGCTGATCAGATTAATACATCTGCCCTTGACCTAGCCAGTGCATGAGCTTCAGAAGCCAATTGGGACTAGTTCGTGCATGTTCGATCGGCATTTGGCTTTTGGCGTTTAGAATTAATGACATCGCCTCGGGGGTGCTGCATACATTAAGGATAAATGGGGTGAGTTCGTGCCATTGATTCCATTTATTTCTATTCAGAATTAATTTAAACTGGCCTGGGATAAGTGCGAATGTCAAAAAGACTATTCTTCAATAGCAAAGGAGAAGGAAGAACATTGGCTTAATTAGACACTGCAATGAATCGCAGTAGCGAGCCTATGCGTACAGGAGGAAGGACGTCCAAGGAACGGGAAAAGCGTCAGCCCCCTAGTCGTCGACGAAGATCACCCCGAAAGGAAAAGCAGCAACGGGGAAGCTCCCCGCGACCGCGATCGAGAGGTGAGCCCGATGCGACGCCACGACCGTTGAGTTTTGTGGTTTTCGTGGGGAATAAACCGATGACAGAGGTGGATTCCATCATCAACAATCCAGGTGTAGCAGTCGAGTTCGCTAGACAGATCTTTCCACCGGAGGTCCAGCAATCGATGGTTGGACGTCAAGATTTCGAAGCATTTTGAGAAGGCATCCATGGGGCAGTGAAGGGGCTGTACACCGCTTATGAAGTTAGCATGCGTCTGCGCACCGCGCGACGGGAAATAGAGAAGAAAGATGAACGAATACGTAGTTTGGAGGTTCGCGCGGAGAAGGCTGAGCATGAGCTTAGGGAGCTTAGGAAGGCTCAGACCACCGAGACGCGTGCGGCAGGTCAGTCCAACCCGATCGTGGAAGAGAGAGTGACCCAACGGCTGTTAGGTCACGCGATTGCCGACCGAGATACGGCAAGCATGTTTGTCGTAGAAAATGCGAGGGCCTCAGGTTATGAAAAGGGGTTTCACGACGGCCGAAAGGTTGGGATAGAGAAGACCAAACAAAAGCTCGCCGAGGAAGTTTGCCGATGTGAAAATCATGGGTTCAAGCACGGTTGGATCAAGGCGTTTCAAACTGTGGAGGCTTTTCGAGCGGCAGGCGTTGATTTGGCGTTGCCGCTACACCAGCGCAATCATTTCCCCTTTTCCGCCTTCGAGGTTGAGAAGAGTGACGACGAAGGTGACGCCGTATAGATATTATAATGTTCAAACGCAGATTGCGTGCCAGATTATGTAACTCTGAATTTTTATATGAATAAAATGTTTTATTTTAAATGTTTGTATTTTGTTTTGAATTTTTATATGCTTAATTAAATGTCTCATTTCGAATATTGGCATGTTTCGTGTTTCATTGTATAAACGTTTGAGTGAATGTGTCTTAGATGTTTAAATAAACATTGACCGGCCCGAGTTAACTAAGCATTTCATTTGGAATGTTTGTATGCTTTAATGTGTAAACGGGTTTTGCCGGCTCGACATAAGAGTGCACTTTTCATTAAATATCTATTCGGCTCCAGATTTGGACAATAAAGTCGTCATGCGCCGATGAGGCTCCGAATCCAGAGGCTTTAATGGCCCAAAGACGTCATGCGCCGATGGGGCTCCAAATCTGGAGACGGGGGCCAATCGTGATATCCATGAAGGGGCTCCGAATCCGGAGACTTTGTTTGGCTAATCGTGATATCCATAAAGGGCGCTCCGAATCCGGAGGCTTTATCAGCCCAAAGACGTCATGCGCCGATGGGGCTCCGAATCCGGAGACAGGGGCCAATCGTGATATCCACGAAGGGGCTCCGAATCCGGAGACTTTGTTTGGCCAATCGTGATATCCACGAAGGGCGCTCCGAATCCAGAGGCTTTATCGGCCCAAAGACGTCATGCGCCGATGGGGCTCCGAATCCGGAGACTTTGTTTGGCCTATCGTGATATCCACGAAGGGCGCTTTGAATCCGGAGGCTTTATCGGCCCAAAGGTGTCATGCACCAGCAGGGCTCCGAATCCGGAGACTTGTATTGGCCAATCATGATATCCACGAAGGGCGCTCCGAATCCGGAGGCTTTATCGGCCCAAAGGTGTCATGCACCGATGGGGCTCCGAATCCAAAGACTTGCATTGGC
Organism: Camellia granthamiana; assembly: GCA_036172215.1. NCBI lineage: Eukaryota > Viridiplantae > Streptophyta > Magnoliopsida > Ericales > Theaceae > Camellia > Camellia granthamiana. Next base: position 150,495,087 of record CM069903.1, read on the forward strand.
CAATCGTGATATCCATGAAGGGCGCTCCGAATCCGGAGGCTTTATCGGTCCAAAGACGTTATGCGCCGATGGGGCTCCGAATCTGGAGACTGGCCAATCATGATATCCACAAAGGGCGCTCCGAATCCGGAGGCTTTATCGGCCCAAAGGTGTCATGCACCAGCAGGGCTTCGAATCTGGAGACTTTGTTTGGCCAATCGTGATATCTGCGATGGGCGCTCCGAATCCGGAGGCTTTATTGGCCCAAAGACGTCATGCGCCGATGGGGCTCCGAATCTGGAGACTTTGTTTGGCCAATCGTGATATCCACGAAGGGTGCTCCAAATCTGGAGGCTTTATCGGCCCAAAGACGTCATGCGCCGATGGGGCTCCGAATCCGGAGACTTTGTTTGGCCAATCGTGATATCCACGAAGGGCGCTCCGAATCCGGAGGCTTTATCGGCCCAAAGACGTCATGCACCGATGGGGCTCCAAATCCAGAGACTTTGGCCAATCGTGATATCCACGAAGGGCGCTCCGAATCCGGAGGCTTTATTGGCCCAAAGAGCTCGTGAACTGAATTGCGTGATTAAGAAATAAGAAACTTTGCATTGCAAAAGTGAAATTTGTACAAGTATCAAGTCCCACAAGCCAGGTCAATGACAGAATTTACGTAAATGCATTGAATTCCAAGGTCGTGGGAGACTCCTTCTTGACATATCTTTCAGCCGATACGCCCCTGCTCCCGCGATAGAATCTATCTGATAGGGGCCGTCCCAGTTTGGACCCAGTTTTCCATCAGCCGGTTTCCTGTCAGCTAGAAGCACCTTCTTCAGGACCAACTCTCCTAGTGTGTAGCGGCCTAGCTGAACGCGTTGATTATACGACTTTGCCAGCTGCTGCTGGTACCGTGCCATGGACGCAAGGGCACGATCTCTTCGTTCTTCGATTAGAATCAAATCCAAAGCCAGCATCATATCATTTCGGCCCGTATCAAAAACTTGCGACTTGAGGGTCGGGTGGCCGATCTGCAGGGGTAAGATCGCCTGGGTTTCGAAGCATAGGGCAAACGGTGTTCTCCAGTTGATCTCCTCGGCGTAGTTCGATGAGCCCACAATACACTCGGCAATTCTTCGACCCATTTGCCTTTGGCTTTCTCTAGCCTCTTCTTGATGCCGTCCAAGATGGATTTGTTAGAGGCTTCGACTTGACCATTGCTTTGGGGGTAAGCCGGCATAGAAAAGGAAGGCCGGATACCATACTTGCTGCACCGCTCTCGGTAGACGCCACAATCAAACTAGGTGTCGTTGTCTAAGATAAGAGCTCTTAGAATGCCGAATCGTGTTATGATGTTCCTTCACACAAAGCGCTTAACATCAGCATCTCGAATGTGTGTTAATGCCTCCGCTTCGACCCATTTTGTGAAGTAATCTGTTGCGATGATCAGGTATTGCTTGTTCCCTGGGGCCCTCGGCAATGGTCCTACGATATCAAGCCCCCACTGGGCGAACGGCCAGGGACTGGTGATGGAGTTCAACTCTTCAGCAGGCAGATGGTTTAACGGGGAGAACTTCTGACATTGTTCACACTTTTTCGCATAACACTCGGCGTTCGCTCTCATTGTCGGCCAATAATACCCCTGCGTTATAGCTCGCTGGGCCAAAGAGCGTTTGCCAGAATGGGCACCGCAACTGCCTTCGTGTATCTCAGTCAGAAGCTCCTCGACTTTGTCCGAGTACACACATTCCAAATATGGACTAGAGAGGGATTTTTTATAAAGTCTTCCTTGCAGATCCAAGTAGTATCGCATGGCTTTGTTTCGCAGCTTGTGCGCTTCTTTCTTGTCCTCTGGTAGTTGTTTAGAAGATAGGAATGCAACAATGGGATCCATCCAACTCGGTGTAGATTCTATAACGTTGATCTGGACTTCCTCCGAAGGGCCAATGCTTGGCTCCGGGATGAAACCTACTTCGATGGTTCGTTTAATCTCTGAGTTGATGGCGGAGGCTAGGCAAGCCAAGGCATTTGCATGGGTCTTCTGATCACGTGTTATCTGGTTCAACTCATGATGGTCAAATTTTGCCAACAAGGAATTTGTCGTTTTCATGTAGGCCGCCATGCGGTCGTTTCTTGCCGCGTACTCCCCCTTTAGCTGATTAATCACCAGTTTTGAATCACAAAACACAAGCAAACGCCGAGCACCAAGAATATACGCATTCCGCAAACCGGCTAGAAAGGCTTTGTATTCGGCTTCGTTATTTGATGCTTCGAAGCCGAGCTTGACAGCCTGCTCAATTATTGCGCCGTCGGGAGCCATGATTACAACTCCGGCTCCACTGCCCTGCTGATTGGACGATTCATCACAATACAATTGCCAAATGTCCCCAACATAAATCCTCCAATTCAGCTTTGGTCGAATTTCATCAGACTTGAAGTCGGCAAGGCCCCCAGTGAATTCGGCAACAAAGTCGGCAAGTACCTGTCCCTTGATTGAGATTCCAGGTTACTGGCCGAGTTCCAGAGCCTACTTTGAAACACGTCCAGATGCTTTCGCACTGCGTAGTACAGATCAGAGGGGATAATCTATTATCACCCCAATGCTATGTCCCTGGAAGTAATGCATCAGTTTTCTTGCTGCCATGACTAGGGCCAGAATGAGTTTTTCCAGTGAAAGGTAGTGAGTTTCGGCGTCGACCATTGCCTTGCTCACATAATACACTGGCCGCTGCTCCCCCAATTCTTCCTTTATCAATACGGCGCTGACGGCCCGGTCGGAAACAGCAAGATACAAAATGAGTGGGTCGCCTGCCGAAGGCGTTGCCAAGAGTGGAACTGATCGGAGGTAGGTCTTGAGGCCGCTGAAAGCGGCTTCGCACTCGGCGGACCATTCAAAAGCCTTGCCCTGCCGTAGTATATGAAAGAATTGTCGACAGCGGTCCGTGGAATGACTGATGAACCTGTTGAGTGCGGCGGCCATCCCTATTAACTTTTGAACCTCCTTGACTGATCGAGGGGAGCCGAGTTCCAGGATTGCTGTGATTTGTCTTGGGTTGGCTTCGATTCCTCGATGGTTGACAATGTAACCCAAGAATTTGCCAGAGCCGATCCTAAACGCACATTTGGAGGCGTTCAACTTCATTCCATATTTGCCTAGAATGCCGAATGTTTCTTCTAGATCAGCTATATGATTCTGCTTTTGCTTAGACTTGACTACTATATCGTCTATGTAGACTTCCATAGTGTGGTTGAGTTGCTCTTTGAATATGGAGGTGACTAGTCTCTGGTAAGTTGACCTTGCATTCTTCAGCCCAAAAGGCATAACCTTATAGCAATAGGTTCCTCTTGGGGTGAGGAATACAGTTTTGTCCTAGTCCTCCGGATGCATGGCAATTTGATGGTTGCCTCTGTAGGCATCGAGGAAGCTTATGCGCTGATGACGTGCTGTAGCATCTACCAGTTGGTCAATCCTTAGGAGAGGAAAACAATCTTTGGGGCAGGCTTTGTTTAGGTCCGTGAAATCAACGCATACTCGCTAGGTCCCATTCTTCTTCTTCACAACCACAGTATTAGAGAGCCATGTAGGGTAGGTCACTTCCCTGATTGCCCCGGCGTCAAGCAACCGGTCGACCTCTTCAACGACGGCGGCAGTGTGCTATGCGGCTGATCGCCAGCTTTTCTGAATGATCGACTTGCAATTAGGGTCAACATTCAAATGGTGTTGCGAAAGAGATGGGTCTACGCCTGGCATTTCATATGGAGTCCACGCAAATACATCAAGATTGCCGAGTAGGAAGGATATTAGCTGCTGCCTGTCGGCTTCATTCAGAGTGGTGCCAACCATGAAGAACCTCTCTGGATTGTCGTTAATCTCAACTCGGTCTAGGTCTTCCGTGGCCTTTTCATTTGGGAGCCGCCCGACATCGTCGAGGCTGTCTCGATCCGGCACCTCAATAGAATTAACTTGCAACTTCTTTGGCGTTTTTCCAGAAAGGAGATAACATGCTTGTGCCGATTGCTGGGAGCCACAGATTTTCTCAATGCTGTGTTCTGTCGGGAAGCATAGCAGCTGATGATAGGTGCTTGGCACAGCCCGCATAGTGTGCAACCAAGTTCGCCCCATGATGAGATTATATGGCGAAGGAAGCTTGACGACCAAGAATTCCACATCCACTGTTCGGGAGCCCACTCGAACGGGTAGTGTGATTTTTCCCAACGGATACTCTGGGTTTGCGTTGAAGCCGAATAATGGATAAGGAGCCAGAGACAGGTCTGATTCACTGAAGCTGAGTTTGATAAAGGTCTTGTAACACATAACCTCCGAAGTACTCCCCTAGTCTATGAGAACGCGTTCAACAGTAAATCGGTTTACGCGTAGTTCAATGACTAGTGGATCAATGTGGGGGACTGTTATGCCGATAAGATTAGAATCGTCGAAGGTAATACTCGGGGCTTCACGGGGCCATTTCGCTGGTGTTAGTTGCTTTTGGGGTACTGCGTGTGACTGAATGGCATGCACGGAGGATGAAGTTAGCAAGCTATATATCATGTGGATCACGCTGAGTGGAGGTGAATCCTGTCTTAGGGCTATTGCTTTGGTTGAGTTGCCTTTTCGGACATACTGTTGTAGCCGACCATCCTGCATCAATTCCTCCAGGTGATCCTTCAATGCATAGCAACTCTCAGTTTCATGGCCATGACCCTTGTGATACTCGCACCACCGATCCCGTCTTCGAGTATCAAGAGGTCCCACAATTTTTGACGGCCACTTGAAGAACGGAAGATGTTGGATTTTGGACATGACCGTGCCGATCGGCTCTGACCACTCAGTATATTTCTTATCGGCGCGCCTTGCGCGCCTACTGTCGACTTGCAGCTGTTCAGTTATTCGGTGAGAGCATTGATCATTTGATCGGCGAGAATCCCGTCTCTTGTCTCGTTTGGCCCGCTGTCGAGGCTCAGGGCTCTAAGGTGGTATAGAACTTATTGGTTGAGCAATTTCGGTAGGGGCCGTTTTGTTGGCCATCTGTCCAGCTTTAACCTGCAAAGCGTCATCTTCCACTTTGTAGTATTCCTCAACTTTCTTCATCAACGCCCAGACTATTTTGGGGGCTCTTCTAGTCAAGGAACTGCGGAGGGCACTATCGAGATATAATCCCATTTTGAAGGTGGTGATGGCCATGGAGTCGTTGCAAGCGTCATCAACAAGGTTAAAGCACTTCCAATAGCGTGCCGAATACGCCCTTAGTGTTTCTCCTGGCTGGATCTGCATTGCCCAGAGAGAGTCGGCTTGTTTCGGCTGGACCTCGTTGGTGATGAATCTGGCTCTGAAGGATTTCTGTAATTGATGGAAGCTTTTGATCGAAGTCAGCTCCAATTTATAATACCACCTAACAGTTAATGGTCCCAAACTACTGGGAAATATTCGGCACATGAGGGCCTCGTCGTCTGCATGCAATGTCATGGCTTGCTTGTAGTGACAGATGTGATCAGTGGGGTCTGATTTTCCATCATAGAGAGTGAATGACGGAGCTTTGAACTTTTTGGACAGGATCGCCCTTGCGATCCGTCGAACAAAGGGATCATGCTGGTCCTCGTCATTTGAACTGTTTCTTCTCCGCTTGTGTCTTATACGTGGGCCCTCTTCGGAGGAACTGGAAGTTTCAGGTCGTTTCTTCTTTTTGGGCTCCGGGGATAATGAGTCGGAGTCGCTATCGGTGTCTTGCTGCCGGGCTCGAGGTTGTCGACCACCTGCCCTTAGAGGTCGTTTCGTATCTTGGTTCACGACTTGTTTGGACTTTGCCACCTCCAAGGCCAAATCCTGACAGAGACGTTCGTTCTCAGCGATCATGTTCTCCAACCTCTGTTCGTTTTGCTTTGCTTGTTCCATGATCACTTACATTGCCTCATGCTCTAGAGTCGAAGGTGAGATGAAGTTCAAAGCGCGTCTTGCGGGGATAATCTTCGGTCCATGCATGTTTGTTGGAGTGAGGTCGTCTCTCTGCGTGGTTTCATCAGTGACTATTGGAGGGTCCTCCGTCACGCCTGCCATGGATATGCTTGAGTATTCCCACAGACGGCGCCAATTGTGGAGAAGTGGTTTGGAAATACTCTTCTGATCCTGGGGAACGCTTGTGATCCTCTGCTAGTCACCTGAAAAGGAATAAACACTCCGGTTGGGGGTGCCAGAATTAGCACTCTGACGGGCAAGTCAGTCTCTACTCTCTAGATTACTTGTGTTCTAAGTTAAATATATTAGTTCTCACATACGTCTTCCTGACTGATGTTCCTCTATTTATATCTTTTCTTTCTTGGGCCTCGGGATCGGGTCCACTCTCAATTCGCTATTCGGCTTCAATTATAACAAACCGCTTTTCACTCAGCCCCTTGCTTGACCGGCTATTTAGCCGAAGAGGATAAGATTCGAGCTTGTAAGATGGAGCCGAGTGCTATATATCTCGACCCCGAGTTCAATTATTCGGCATCCCTACGACTCCCAATATTCGGCCCTCACAATCAAAAAGCAAAAACCAAAAGTAACCCTTTCCCAGCTTCTAAATAATTAGCTTTTCTCAACTTATTTAAGTTATTTTTGCCTAAAAAGCTGTAAGCAGAAGCTGCACCAAACAGTCTGGCACAGATTCCCAAATTAAAATGAGTTGTAATCACCCCCTATAATCCACACCAAACACCTCCAATATTTCCTCTCCCTCATTCTCTCTCTTTCACGCACAGATCATCCTCTTTCACTTTTCTTCGTTTCTTTTGCTCTCTCTCTCTCTCTCTCTCTCTCTCTGCATACCTTTTGCCGTTTCCCTGAGTGTTGCTCCTCCCTCAAGCTCACCATTGTTGAACTTAAGAAGAATTTGGTAGGTTTTTTTCTCTATAATCTTCTGATGAAACTCTGAAACACCAACTTCCTATTGATTTAACACTGAAACACCTACTTCCTATTGATTTAACTCTGGAACATCTATTTTATCATGGATTTATGGCATTTTCTCATAGAATTAGTGTTTATTTGATTTAACAAAAATATTTTCTCATGGATTTAGGAGGGCATTTCAATTTGATTTAACACTAAAACATCTACTTTCTCATGGAATTAGGGTTTATTTGATTTAACATTGATACTTTCTCATGGATTTAGGGTATTTTAATTCAATTTAACACTAATTCTCATGGATTAAGAGCATTTTCTCATGGAATTATTCGACACTGAAACAACTGATTTCTCATGGAATTAAGGAACTTTTATTACCACTATGGTTCTTGAAGAAAATTCTTATCAATTGGTTGTAAGAAATGGTTTGGAAAAAAAATTGTTTAGTAAAAACAAAATTTTCTTAAACTTTGGTCTAATTTTTAGGTGGGAATTTTGCGCCAAAGTTAACGGGTCCATGTGGCAACGCATTCTTTGCCGCGTAATGATTCACGTCGTATATTTGGTTGCTCAAAACTATTATTGGGTGAATGGGAAATCGATGCCAAAATGAGCTCCAAGAAAATGGCGTTTTTGGTGGAATTTCCATAAAGGTTGAAGTTAAGGTTTGTCCTACATTGCTTTGGTGGGCAAACTTGATGTGGGTTGATAAGCCTTGGGTTTACAACTTAGGGAGGGCCCCAAGGGGTACCCAAGTTTTGTGGAAGGGTGAGGTTATGGACAAAATGGGCTAGACCCATTGGGCCCAAAACAAACACACGCGCGCGCCACCAGCGTCTGTCTGGTTGGTTGAGCGGGCCGGGCTAGGCTAGGCTGGTCTTGGGTGTGTGGTGTGAGGTTAGGTTGGGCTTGTCCGACCCAATGCTTATCTTTTTGGGCTAAAAACATTTGAATTTTATTTTTTCTACAATTAAATTCTTACCATTTGGAATTTGAATTTCAATTTGAAATTCAAATTTAATTCCGAATTGACCCCAACATATTGAAATGTTGACAGTTTGGTCCAACACACCTATGCATATTTTCTTCTAGCTAAACAGGTCTTTTATTTGTTCAAAATTCAACCTGAACAGGTTATATCTGTCCGAACAGGTTTCTATCTATTCAACACTATTCCGTGTTGAAACCTGTTCTGAAAAGCCACCAGTTCTCGTATAAATAGGTAGTCCCTCATTTGGATTTTGCACTCAAGAAATTTCTTTTTTCTTCTCTGCTTTGATTTCTTGCATATTGCTGCATAAATTTCCTATGAGAAAAAGTATAAACATAAAGTGTGTTCATTGGACATTTAGTTTGTAGTGCTGCTACTGAATTGTCATTGATCATTTTATCCTGAGAGATAGATGTCCATAATCTGAAAGCACCTTGGAGAGAACAAATCTGTCTTAAGGACACAGTGTTGAACACTGGACTTGATCAAATTTTGTTCAAGAAAATAATACTTCTCCCTTATTTCTTAATCCATTTTTTTGAATACAGTGAAGATTGTCTAACAATCTTAAGATAGAGTTTGGTTTCTTTAATAAGTCTTCATTCTATTAACAAATTCGTTATATAAACTTGTTATATTTCAATCCAATAAAATAATTTTTTGGTTTTTGTAACAAGAAAATTGTTGTGTTGTGTTTTATTTTTCTAGTTTTAGTATCTAGAAAAGTAAAATTATTTTGTGTTATAACTTATTTTCTGGTTTTAAGCACTGAAAAATTAATTTGTGTTTTGGTTTTGGTTTTGGTTTTTTTTGACTTTTGTAATAAGATATTATGGCTTCTGTAACTGAAAGTAGTATCCAAATCTAATTGTTTCAACAACTCCGGTCCTTACCTAAAACCATGTTCAAGTTCCAATAAGTCATAGAGAAAAACCAAAAAAAATTAATGGCACCGAGTTTAAGAGATGGCAGCAGAAAATGTTGTTATATCTTATAACTCTTAATCTTGCCTGGTTTCTCCATGAAGATGCTCTAGTGCTTAAAGAGGATGAAATTGATCAGCAAGTTGTCGCCGCGGTGGATGTGTGGAAGCATTCTAATTTTCTTTGCAGAAATTACATCATCAATGGCCTAGACAACATGTTGTATAATATTTACAACCTCTGAAAACAACAAAAGAATTGTGGGATTCTTTGGAGAAAAAATACAAGACAAAGGATGCCGGCATAAAGAAATTTGTTGTCAGTAAATTTCTGGATTTTGTTATGGTAGACTCCCAAACGGTAATTCTCAAGTTCAAAGTTTCCAATCAATTTTGCATGATATTCATGCTGAAGGTATGTCTCTTAGTGAGTCTTTCCAAGTCGCTACATTAGTGGAAAAATTACCACAGGCTTGGAAAGATTTCAAAAATGATTTAAAACATACACGCAAAAAGATGACCATGGATGAACTTATTGTGAAACTGAGAATTGAGGAAGATAATCGTAAGGTTGAAAAGAGGAATTGTAAAAATCCCATTAAGTCCAAGGCTAATGTAGTGGAACAAATGCCCAAACCACATAACAAGAAGAGGAAGTTTACTGGAGATGGTCCTAAACAAGGTGACAATAATGGCAATAAAAAGTTCAAAGGAAAATGCTATAATCATGGCAAGACTGGACATTGTGCCTCTGATTACCGATGCCCTAAGAAGGATCGTGGAAGTACAAGCAAAAAGACCACCAATCAAGCCAATGTGATAGAAGTCGATTACATTTCTAACGGGGTAAATAACATTAATCTCTCTATTGTGGTGTCTGGGGCTAATTTGGTTGGAAATCCCAAGGAGTGGTGGGTTGACACTGAGGTAACTCAACACATTTGAGCGGACAAAAGAGGTTCACTACTTATAATGAGGGTACAAATATGGTGAACAACTATTCATGGGAAATTCATCTACTTCTGCTATGGCTAGACAAGGGAAAGTTATCTTGAAGATGACATCGAGGAAGGAACTTACTTTCAACAACGTACTGCATGTACCAGACTTCTGGAAGAATTTAGTTTCTGGTTCTTCGTTAAGTAAAAATGGCTTTAGACTTGTATTTGAATTTGATAAGTTTGTATTAACAAAGAGTGATATGTATGTGGGTAAGGGATACATAAGCGATGGTCTCTTTAAGTTAAATGTAATGATTGTTGTACCAAAATTTGTTATGAATAAGAATAACACATCTTTTGCTTATATTCTTGAGTCAAATTTATGGCATGGTAAATTAGGACATTGAATTTTGATGGTTTGCGTAGACTAATTGGTTTGGATTATATACCAAAGTTTGAAATTGATCCTAATCACAAATGTGAGATATGTGTAGAAGCAAAACTAACTAAGGCTCTATTTAAATCGGTTGAAAGAAAAATCAAACCTCTAGAGGTAAAGATGAAGCCATGGAAATGTTTAAACTCTATAAAATTGAAGTTGAAAATCAACTTGGTAAAACCGTTACAATGGTTAGAAGTGATAGGGGTGGTGAATATGATGCACCTTTAAATGAATTTTGTGCACAACATGTCATTATTCATCAAACTACAACACCCTATTCTCCACAGCAAAATGGAATTGCTGAAATGAAGAATAGAACCTTTAAAGAAATGATGAATGCCATGTTACTCAGTGCAGGTTTACTGCAGAACTTGTGGGGGGAAGCAATATTGTCTGCTAATTATGTTCTTAATAAAATACCCCACAAGAAAACTAATAGTACTCCTTATGAATTGTGGAAAGGTCGACCACCTTCCTACAAATACTTAAAAGTGTAGGGGTGTTTGGAAAACGTAGAAGTTCATGTTCCGAAAAAGACTAAGATAGGACAAAAAAATAGTGGATTGTGTTTATTGGTTATATGCATAATAGTAGTGCATATCAGTTTCTGACTTATAAATCAAAAATACCTGATATACATGTGAACACTATTATAGAATCAAGAAATCCTGTGTTTTTTAAACATGTTTTTCCTTACAAGAAAGGACAGAAATTAAGTTCACAGGAAAGAACTTATGATTGTAAACAAAGTGAAGAGACTAATGACAATCAAATGCAAGTGACTAGTAATGGTCTCGACCAACAAGATTTAACTGATGATGAACCAAGACGAAGTAAGAGAGTGAGAATATCAAAATCCTTTGGTCTAGATTTTCTGACATTACCTGTTAGAAAATGAACCTCAAGGCTTTAAGCAAGCAATGTCAGGTCCTGAAGCACTTATGTGGAAAGAGGCTATTAATAATGAAATTAAATCCATTATGCAAAATTATACTTGGAAATTGGTGGATCTTTCACCTGATTCTAAACCTCTTGGGTATAAATAGATATTCAAGAGAAAAATGAAAGCAGATGGTTCAATAAACAAGTATAAAGGAAGACTTGTAGTAAAAGGTTACAAACAAAAGAAAAGTCTGGACTAGTTTGACACATATTCCCCTATGACAAAAATATCATCCATCCATATGCTTATTACTATAGTAGTGTCGTATAATTTAGAGAAACATCAAATGGATGTTAAGACAGCTTTCTTAAATGGTGATCTAAATAAACAGATCTATATGGAGCAACCCGAAGGGGTTGTAGTGCCAAGGCAAGAAAAGAAAATTTGTCGACTTATAAAATCTCTTTATGGATTAAAACAAGCTCCTAAGCAATGGAATGAGAAATTTGATCATGCTATGCTTACTAATGGGTTTAAGATAAATGAATGTGACAAATGCGTCTATATTAAAAACGCTGACCAAGGATATGTCATAGTTTGTCTTTATATGGATGACATGCTTATCATTGGAAGCAGTCAAAACATGATCAAATCAATTAAGAAAATGTTGAACAAAAGATTTGATATGAAAGATATAGGGTTCGCAGATGTAATATTAGGAATGAAAATTACTAAAACATCTGATGGATATACATTATCTCAATCTCATTATATTGAGAAAATTGGAGGGGTTAGCCTCCCCTCCTTGTGTCTTGTTTGCTAGCCTAATTGGTACCATGCTTTAGTTTATTTTTCTAGCTTGTTTTAGCTTAATTCCAGCATGTTTTGGCCTCTAATTTAGACTGTTTTAACTCTGTTTTGGGTTGGTTAAGTCATTTGAATCTTATATTGCATACTTGTAGTGTAATAGTCCTCATAAGCTTGGTGTTTTAGGCCTCTAGACATCACTTATTTGAGTTGATTGCATTGTTTTAGTGCTTTTCACACTTAATTTCAGCAAGTATCAACTCTGCAACCTCCCTCCTTTCTTGGCTTTTAATTTTACTTTGAAAGTGGTTTCAAGTCACTTGCTTGCCTAAGTGTGAAATTGAGGTTTCATACTTAATGGTTTAATCCCTTAGGGGGTTCATTACCAACGGTATGATGCTTCTTTCATACCCAAAGCAACTTGTGCTTTGAGCTTTCTTTCCATTAGAGGACTTTAAATTCACTTTTTGGACTTAATTGGATTAAATGATGGTTGGTAAAGTAAAATGAGTAACAATAACTTGGGACCAAAAGATGAGCAAGATAATAACTTGGTGTGTTCAATGAAATGTTAATTGAACACAAGGAAGCTTGGGCCATTTCATACTTGTTAGTGATGAAATGATCCAAGTCTCCAAGGTCAACTTCTTCCCTTGATCTTTTATGAAAGAGAGGAGGTTTTTGTCTCATTTTGCATTTATTGAACTTGCACATCTTGAGTCACAAGCCATCATGCAATGAAATTGTTTGAGTTGGTGGTTTGTGGCATAAGTTTGCCTTTCCTTGGATTTGCTCATGAAAATGAGGGGTAAGTTGTGCAAACAATCTGTGAAAATACCCTGTATATGCTTTGTTTGTCCTCTATTGTAGCAAGATGAAACAGTGCATCAGTGGCCAGCATGCCACACTTCATGGTCGGCAGGTTGCCGACAAACCACCATTGATGGCCGGTAGGTGGCCGGCAATCTTCACCATTGGCCGGCTGGCCACTGATGCAAACCTCAGGAGAGTGTTGGTAAGGTGGAGCAGAATGGTTCTGGAAATATTCAACTCTACAAACAGGGGCTTTCGAGAGCCAAACGGTGCCCTTTTCAGGTAGAGATCGAGCATGCACATACACATCCTTCATTTCCCGAGGCAGAGTAGCTAATTAGCTTGGTTTAGTTACTTGTTTTGATTATTAGTTGCAATTGTTTTATAATTATTTAATTAGCTTATTTGATTAGCTTAACCTAGTTAAATTCTTAATTAATTAGTTTAGATAGTTAGCTAGTTAATCAGTTTGGTTTGTAATAATTATTCTTAATTAATTAGTTTAGATAGTTAGCTAGTTAATCAGTTTGGTTTGTAATAATTAGTTTAATTAGCTTAGTTTAATTATTCATTCGGACCCTCCTTCATAAGGGAAAAATGTTGTAATAATGTGTATGTCTTCCAACCCCATGTCTTTCTCCCTTTTATTTATTTGCTTTTGATGGTTATATTAGGGACATTATGTTTCAATTAGCATACCTTATGCTCGCATCCACTCATCTTGTTTTGCATGCACCGAGGCTCGGCTCATCATTCAAACCGCATAATCATTTCAATACTTCTTTGAATACATGCTTAGACCGCATGTTATTTCATTGTTTCATATGCCATGTTAAGTAGCCGAGCCTATCTTAATTGCATATTGCATGCATTGCATTAGACATTTTGCATAGTTAGGAATCATGTATATTTTTCTAACTCATATCTTCTTAGCTGGGAGTACTAAGTGAGTTTTTAGTGCTCTAGCATACTTGCATGAGTGTAAGTGATTGCCATGTTTAGCATGATTACCATGAGGCTAAGTGTTTAAATACTATAACTGCTTGAATGCTTGTGGATGAAGGCTTGTTGTTTGGATTGGAACAATTCAACGAATATACGTTTAAGCCCACTATGTCTAGTGGCAAATTCACAGCTTTAAGCCCACTTTGTTGAGTGGCAAATTCTTAACTTTAAGACCACTTGAGGTGGCAAAATCAAACCCCTTTTCGCAAAACAAACATGAAATTGAATTGTTCCAATACGGGCAAACTAGTTTATACTTGCTTGTGCGCATCACGTAGTAATGCTAGCCTAATAAATCGGAACAAGAGCATATAATGTTGATAAAAATCATATCATGATTAGTAGAGGCCGATCTTTGATCGGGCAAGTGGGGGTGCTCAATTCATGACCTTCCCCTCTCGTACCTAAGTTCCCAAGTCGAGGCAACTTTGGTGATGACGGACACGTGGCCTTTGGCACGAGTCATGGGTTTTCTAAATTTCCCCAAAATAAAATATTTAGCTGGAGACTCTATATCTGGCAAAGTAGTCCAATTTTGGCATTTTTGTATTCAAAATCAATTTTCCAAACGATTAGCCGGATTTGGACTCTTTGGTGTTTATCAATTTCACATTGCACTTGTGAGATTAGATTCAAAACTGCGGGAGTCCGAATTGTAGTGCTTCTTTCGAACTTCCGAGAGGGGGTGCAAAATAACCGAGCTACAATTTCTGGCAACTCCGTTGGGGATTTAGAGAACTTGACTCGAACTCATGATATGAAATTTTATCTACACTTATGTATTTCTTTGCATTTGCATTTGCATTGGTGAGCTTAAGTCACTGTGTTTGCCATCTACTATTCTTGGACGGTTTGCCGGAGGCTTGCTTGTAAAAGCTTGCCAAAAGGCTGACCAGTCTCGAGCTCTACCACGATGGGAACACAACCCTTGGATCTGGACTACTGCTGTATCGTTTGATCCTCCTTTCACTTCTCGGTGTTATGTGTGAGAGGTATATTATGTAGTCTTACTGAGGTACCCTTTTTGACCATTCGGACTAGTTGCATATCGAAATCCATAGAGACTGTTCCAAACTAGGACAGGTTGCTCACCCGAATACAAGATTGCGTGAAACTGCATTGTTTGAATAGTGAACCCTATCTCCTGACGAAACTAGGATAGGGTAACCCTACCCCCTCATAGGGGTGTTTTGGCTTTCACTTAACTGTTATGTGCTTTTAGAGTGAAACTCTACAGGAACGTGCATATCAGTTGCAAGTTTGGGTATCAGATTTTGGGGGCAGAAGTCAGTGTTACATGTAGTTCTACAGCTTTTGATTACAACTGTGTGTTGTTCACATCTGAGCTGAGGTGCTGTGCGGTTTTTTATTTTTGTTTTCCTTTTGCTTTATTTCTTTTTGCAAGGTAGTTTATCACAATTGCTTCGAACCGTTCCATTACCCCCCAAGCACTCTGGACCCGTGTAAGGAGACTTTACAGATTTGGGGATCTTGTTGGGGGACAACCAGTGTTTGCTTCACTCCCACCGGTTACCAGACGGATGAGGGTTAGGCACAATTCACCAGTTCAACAATCACCTACATTCAGTCAGGCTTCATCTTCTGCATCTAGGTCAATAAGAGATCACTCGCCTGTTCAAATGACTCAGTATCCTGCAGCCAGTATGAAGGACTTGATTCGTCATCTCCAACAAATAATGGAAACCATGCAACAAGATGCTGCCCGCCAAGCTGAAGTTACAGCCCACCAAGCGAAAGTGATAAACAGGCTGCAGTAACAGCAACCACAGCAAGCAGCGGCTTCTGCTTCTCATGCACCTCTAGTGGGTATCCCAGCACCCGAAATCCCCATTAATGCTCAGGCTGAGAATCAGGGCAACCTGGTAGACCCCATCTCACCATAAGCCTCCAAGGCACAGTGTACCAAACTAAGGCGCCATTTGAATTCGAAGTTGACTCGATAGTTCTCAAGGTCAACAAGCTAGAGAAGCTTTTCAAATGGGCCCAGGGTGTGAACTCAATCCCTGACATCGAAGATGGATACACCGACTCTGCAGTAACTTTGCTAGACCAATTTAAGATGCCACATATAGATCGGTTTAATGGCTCTGGGGATTCCATGGTTCATCTGCGGCTATTTTTCGATATTCTGCGGCCAATGGGCCTTACCAAACTCCAAAAGTTGTCGCTTTTTGACCGGACCCTGTCGGGTATAGTGGCTATCTGGTATGCAAAGCTAGAAGACTCTGTGAAGCGGAGCTGGGAGGAAATAGCTGAGGCATTCATCGCACAGTACTCCTGCAATACTCAAATAAAGATCACGACCCGAGATCTTGAAGCAACTCATCAGGAGCCAAAGGAGGGCTTCTAGGACTTTGTAACAAGGTTGAGGGCCAAGGCTTTGGTGATGACTACTAGGCCATCCAAGAAGGATCAAATCAGGATGGTGGTCCGCAATCTGCAAGGGAAACTATTGCAGAAGATGATAGTCTTGCCATTGTTGATGTTCAATGAGCTCCATGAAATAGGAGTTCAGTTTGAAGATGCAATGAAATAGGGGTTGATAAACGATGAGAAGAAGCAGCCCAAGAGACCTTTTTCATGCAGTTCCAATGCAACCACGAGTGGAAGTGCATCTGCGTGGCCATCTGATGTGAATGTCGGCACCACTACGGCCAAGACTGCCAACCCATTCGCCAGTACAAAGCCACAAACCTTAAACAGCCAGGCCCGATCTCAAAGGGTCTTTACCCCACTCTACATGGCTTTATCCAAAGCCCTGGGGGTGCTGATCAAAAAAGGGAATCTTAAGCCATTAGAACAACGCCCACTACCCGATCCTCTCCCACCGGAACACAACCCAACCAAATACTGTGCATTTCACCAGCAGCACAGTCACGACACCGACCAATGCTACAAGTTGTATCATGAGATTCAAGATCTCATCAACAACAAGGTTATAGCACCATCCCAAAAGCCAAATGTAACCACCAACCCTCTTCCAACCCACAACAAGGTTCCTCTACCCCGACATTTAAATCTAATACATACATTGGCCATCCCCTATGACCCCAGCGTATACATTACCCCTTCTCACCTACCCAAGCCGATTGTGTTCATCCCTGAAAGCATGAACTTGTGCATGATAGACGCATCCACACTCCAACCCGAACCCGTGGTGGTGACAGTGGCAGAAGAAGAGAGGTTAGCCTTGGAGGAGAATGTCAGTCCATTGCCTGAGAGCTCTGCGGACTTATCTGAGGAGGTGTATGACCCGTGCTGTTATATTGTACCAGTGGATCAAGCCAAACTCGAAGTGGTATTGCCAATAGTAGCGGAGGTTAATGTGGTTCGAGAGGATGGCCCAAGCCAAGGTCTGGATGATCTAGCGGAGCTGGAGGAGGACTTGGACAATTTGCAGTTCTACGATGAATAGGATCAGGGGGACGTACAGATTGACTAGTTTGATCTGAATGGGTCGACGGACAACTCCGGATGGCTTAGTGACGAACCTGACTAGGAGGAGAAAACTGAACCAAAACCTGAAGAAAAGGAAGCAAGAATAGCTGCAGTGGTCGGAATGGCCGAGGACAAGGGGAAATTACCGGAGAGTACCGACATCAAGAATTTAACTCAAGAACTAGGCGTCGTGAGCACCGCGGATACTGAATAGAAAGCCACATTAAAGCGGTTTGTGCGAGAAAATGATGAAAATAAACAGGAAGCTGGAAAAGCCCAACGCCCTACGGGGAATATTTGTGATGAATGAATGATCAAAACAGAGCCGGACAATTGTTTGTTGGCTGCCGGAGGTGCATGGTGGGAAGATGATGATCTACATCTGGCCCACACTGATAAGGATTGGGGTGAAGACCTGCCAAACAACACTTGGTACTCCAAAGAGATTGACCATATGACAAGTAGTGGGCAGTATTTCAAGCCCCCGCACTTGGACCAAGCTGAAGCCTCCGGGAAAGATAAAGAGTTAGAGAAGTAGAAGGAAAAGCAATTGGAAGAAGAGGAGGTGTTGAAACAGCTGAAGAAGATCCATGCCGATATTTCAATCTGGGGTCTACTCATGGCTTCTCACGTGCACCGACAGGCTATGCTATTAGCGATGGATAAAGCCAAATTGTCCATTGACACGACTCCTAAGCAGCTTGTGGAGTTGGTCTTCCCCGGAGGCGCTGCGTCAACTCTAACCTTTTTAGACAAATAATTATCGCCAGAAGGCTCAACACACAACAAACCTCTGTACATATCTGTAGAGTGCAGAGAAAAATGGGTGCCAGTGGTATTGGTCGATACAGGGTCGGCTATCAATGTTTGTCCATCTTGTACAGCATATGCCATCGGTCTAAAACTAGCAGATTTTGTACCTACAGCCCAGGTGATTCAGGCGTATGATAACACCAGCAGGGAGGTAATGGGCACAGTACAGATCAGAGTTCAAGTGGGCCTAGCTCAACAGGATATTGAGTTCCATGTCCTGGATGTGCTGGCCACTTTCAATCTACTGCTAGGAAGGCCGTGGCTACACCAAGTAAAAAATGTCTCCTCTACCCTCCACCAAATGCTGAAATACCCCCATGGGAAAGGGGTGGCTATTGTGTTTAGAAATTCATCTATACATCCTCCACTAGAGGTAACTACACCTATGCTGGAAATTGTTCATGGCGAGGAAGATGTGTTCCTTTCAGGGTTCACTCTAGCTAAGGCTCGAGCAGTGCAAACCATCTTGGCAGCAGATGAGGGCTTGTATGTTAACGCCCAATCAATCTACTTCATGAACAAGCTCTAACATGTGCCAGGAATGAGGTTAGGAAGAAGTGGTCGGAAGGGTGTCACAGCATTGGCCGATGTGCCACATAATCCGCATGCCTTTGGTCTTGGCTATACGCCCACCAAAGAGGATTGGGTTAGGAAAGGAAAAGAGATGGCAGGTAGAGCTAGAGCCAAGCAGGCCGGGAAACGCTGTGAGCTTGTGCACAAACCGATCCGGGGAACCTTGAATGGTCATTTTGTTAGGGAAGGTGAAGACTTCCCATTTTGCGGCTTCCTTGAACCCTGGTTCAATTATGAGAAACAGCGTGTTCCCGGCTTTGAAATTTTCTTCGACTTGCAGCTACAAGACAGTGATACGGAGGAAAGGGCTAAACCAACTGCTGAAGCTGAAAAGAGCATAGAAAGTGACTCGGACAGTAGGGAACTTGAAATTGGGGCAGCACTGGCATGTCTCCTTTCGGATCCTCCAGTCGACTAAGAGAGCTTGGGGGATAACCTGACCATCTCCATGATCGGGGTCCAACCGAGTGTGAACCCTTCTAGCAGCATCTTGGATGCATCTGACAGACTATCCCTTGTTTGGCCGCTGGAGGAGGGTTACCTGTCTAGTAGTTCTGAGTTGGGTGGTGAGCTAGAATCTAATTCCACAGAGTCTGTGGAGTCAGAATCAGATTCCGATGCTTCTGAGTCTGAGTCTAGTATTCCTGGGGGTGATAACCCAGATGCCGAAGGCTTGTCCAGGTTGTCCTTTTCTTTTTCTTTAAAGTTGGTTGTAACCGAAGACCTGGATGAGTCGGACCTTTTGAATAAGAATACCACTGCAGATTTTGAGTATTTCTCTGTGCCGCTTGTTTATTGCATTGATCATGATTTTCAAAATTTTAATGAAAATGATGAGGAATGAATTCCTCTAGTTTTGAAAAACTTGATTAATCGAAAGCATGAGAGGTTTGCAAAATCCCTTGCTAATAAAATCATTGTTTTTAATGTGGGTACTAAGAAGGATCTGCATCTAGTCTAGATCGGGTCCACGTTGTCTTCGGAGGAGCGCGAGCGCTTAGTCGCTTTATTAAAAGATTTCAAAGATGTTTTCGCATGGTCCTACGAAGACATGCTTGGAATCGATCCCGAGATTGTACAGCATCGGATCCCTCTTGACCCCGAGGCCTGTCCCATCAAGCAGAAGTTATGGAGAATATGCCCGAACTGGTCTTTAAAGATTAAGGAGGAGGTCACCAAGCAGATAGACGCAGGGTTCTTGCTAGTATCTGAATATCCAACTTGGTTGGCCAACATCATCCCAGTGTCGAAGAGAGATGGTAGAATTCCGGTGTGTATGGACTTCAGAGATCTAAACAAAGCCAGTCTGAAGGATGACTTTCCTCTACTGCACATCGATGAATTAGTGGATTTCACCGTCGGTCATGCGTTGTTTTCCTTCATGGACGGATTTTCTGAGTATAACTAGATTTTGATGGTCTTGAAGACAGGGAGAAAACTGCATTTACTATGCCATGGGGAACCTACTGCTATAAAGTGATGCCGTTTGGGCTGAAGAATGCCGAGGCTACCTATCAAAGGGTTGCAACCACTATTCTACATGATATGATCCACAAAGAGGTCGAGGTGTATGTGGACGACATGATTGTCAAGTCCAAAGAAAGAGAGGCCATTACACCGCCTTGAAGAAATTCTTTCAACGGATCAGAGAATATAGACTGAGGTTGAATCCACATAAATATACTTTCGGCGTAACAGCAAGGAAAATGCTGGGCTTCTTGATCACACAGAGGGGCATTGAGGTAGATCCTTCCAAAATCAAGGCCATCCTAGAAATGTCACCACCAAGGACTAAAAAGGAGGTGCGAGGCTTTGTGGGTAAAGTGCAATTCATAAGATGATTTATCTCTAAATTAACCTTGACTTGTGAACCACTTTTTGGTCTCCTTAAGAAAGGAAAGAAGTTTCGATGGGATGATCGATGTCAATTTGCTTTTGAGCAGATCAAGCAATATCTTCAGAATTCCCCTGTGTTGTCGCCACCAGAGTTAGGGAAGCCCTTGATTTTGTATCTGTTAGAATTCCCCTATGTTGTCGGACACAACGATGGGATGTATGCTTGCTTAGGAATCTGAGGATAGGGTGAAGAAAGCCATCTATTATTTAAGTAAGAAAATGCTGGATTATGAGACCCGTTACACCCTGTTGAAGAAAGCTTGCTTAGCCTTGGTATGGGCTACTAGGGAGTTGAGGCACTACTTGTTAGCTCACTCCGTAATTCTGGTTTCGAGATTAGAACCCATCAAATATCTCTTTGAGAAACCAACTGTGATACCCCTATTCCGTAGTATGCTAATTGGTCCTTAATTTGCGGATGATTATGTGTTTAGCATGATTTTATGTGCCATTTTGTGAATATATGTGATTTTGAAGTTCTATCTGTTCACCGTAGGAATATCTGTTTGAATAATCTGCTTTGGAAATTAAATTGAGGGCCTTAACGGCCACAGAACCCGAAATCGATTACGCCATTGTGATTGGCATAATTTTTAGAGCCTACGGTGAAATTTAATTGAAAAATTGATTCGGACCAGATTAAGTTGATTAAATTGGTAAATTGGTGCCCAATTGTTTATTATTATTATCATGAGTTAGTGGGAATTGTTGGGTAAGGGCACTACACTTCCTATTCTCTCCTATGTATTCATTTTGGCTGATCAAACCTTGAGAAAAGGAGAGAGCCGGCTGTTAGAGAGGGAGAAAGGACAGAATTGTGCAAATTATAGCTTAAAGCTTGGGAACCTTGAAGATAATCCAAGAATTGTTTTAGATTGTGAGAATCAAAGCTTCTAGGTGAGTAATTCTTAGATTATAGTTTGTAATTTTGTGTGTTCAAGCTAATTGGGTGACCAAGAGTAAGATTGAAATGAAATTGGGTTGGTTTTGTTGAACTAAAGCTTGACATATGCATGCATGTAAGAAATTGTGTTGAAATAGCATGTATAAGCTTGAAATACATGATTCAAGTAGAGTTTTGGTTGAAACTCATGTTTTGATCACCATTTGTATTGTCTAAGTTGAGAATGTGGCTAATTCATCACATGCATGTACAATTTATGAAGATATGAGCTTGAATGTATGAATTTATTATGTTAGAATGAGTTTGGGGCATGCATGTGAATTAATTGTGAATTGAGCTCCATTGGGTTGAGATTTGGGGTTTACATCATATTAGTATACTTATATTTGAGAATTGAGCCATAACATGCATGATTTGTTGGTTGAAAATCGAATTGGAGCTCAAGAACTCAATCTGGAAAACCCAGATTTTTTATGTCCGCTCGAGCGGGTGAAGTGCTGCTCGAGCGGGAAAATTGTGCTCCCAGCACTTTTTGCAGAGTTGGATGTTCGCTCGAGCGGGATGTTTCACGCTCGAGCGGGGAGCTTTTGTAGTCAGGCCTTCCGCTCGAGCGCCCTATTTCACGCTCGAGCGTATTTTTCATGCAACCAGCACTTTTACAGGCCTTAAGGGTCCGCTCGAGCGGCTAAGTCCACGCTCGAGCGGGGACCCTATTTTCTGAAATTTTGTTCATGCGTTTTGTGTTTCGTTTTCCGTTCTCTTTCACGTGTAATCACTCTTAGGCATATGTTAAGCATTGTAAATGAGTTAATGAGATAAAAATAAAGCCTAAAGAGGAATATGTGAATTAAGGAACAGATTGAATTGTTAATGACCCTTTTGTGTTCATGGAATGTGTAGGGTCAAGCTCCAGGGCGAATCCACAAGCCGATCACTGTGAGTAATATCGATATTTGAAAGCTTAGCAATGCCCAACTGTTTATTCCCTTATAAGCTCTATGAGTTACTAATTGGGATTGTGGACAAAAGTCTGACATGAACGAATGAATGGACTGAAGGTCGTTTCGATATGAATAAATGGACCTAAGGTCATTTTGATAGAAATAAATGGACCTAAGGTCGTTTTGACACGAATGTATGGACCGAAGGCCGTTTTGACGTAAATGAATGGACCGAAGGCCGTTTTTACAGAAATGAATGGACTGAAGGTCGTTTTGATAGAAATGAGTCGACTAAAAGTCGTTTTGACAGAAATGAGTGGACCGAAGGTCGTTTTGACATATATGAATGGACCTAAGGTCGTTTTGACATGAATGAGTGGGCCGAAGGCTGTTTTGACACGAATGTATGGGCCAAAGGCCGTTTTGACGTAAACGAATGGGCCGAAGGCCATTTTGACATAAATGAATGGGCCGAAGGCCGTTTTGACATGAATGGAAATCTAAATGGGCCAAAGGCCAGAATGTTTGGAACTACAGTCACTTGATTTGAATTTCGTATAGTTATATATCTGTTAAATAGAAATATAGATTGGGCCCAAGGCCATTTGGAACATGTTGTTCTACATCGTTATGTAACTTCTGTATTTGATTTGATATTATTCACTGGGCTATCGCTCACGCTCATTCATGTGTTTGTAGGTGAGCCAAGAGAAGTCCAAACCCAGCCCCAGTGAAGTCTGCCAGGAACAACATGAGTTTTGGAGAGTTAGCCTTGTGTCTCACGCACGAGACCCATCCTTGCTATTTTGTTATGTATTTATATTTTGTCTTGTTGGCAAGGACTTTGTGTATATCTGTATATAGTTTTGTTATGGGTTGACTCAGTTTGGATGATCCTGTCTGTAAAGGATTTTATGGTACTGTATTTTGTTGTGGGTTATTAACGTATATGCGTATGGTTTGTTTTAAAGTGCATATAAGCACAGCTCCATGGACAAAGTTTTTAATTATTGCTTCCGTTTGGCCCCTTTACTCTGATGAGTTATGTCTGTTTTGGTTTGAGGCTGTAGGTAATCTCAGGATTACTGGCCGGTTATGTCCTTAACCCATAGCGGCGGGTTCGGGCCATGACACCAACGTTTACGGGTAGGCTAGCCCATTTGTTGCTTCTTCTTTCCGAATCTGATCTGAAGTATGTTACTTGCAAGTTGGTCAATGGGAGAGCAGTAGCGGAGTTTTTGGTAGATCACCCAATAGAAGGGGATGAAGCGGTAGAATACCTGTTCCCAAATAAAGCCATTCTACAATTTGAGGAGGAGACTTGGACAATGTACTTTGACGGAGCATCCAATCAATATGGTTATGGGATAGGGGTGTTGCTGATAGCACCCGACAATTCCCATATACCTTTAGCCTTCAAACTTCGGTTCAAGGTCTCCAACAACGAAGCAGAATACGAAGCATGTATCGCTGGTTTGGAAGCCATCTTGGAACTAGGGGCAAAAAGGTTGGACGTAATCGGGGACTCGAACTTAGTTGTGTCTTAAGCAAAAGAAGACTGGAAGGTCAAAGAAGAAAAGATAAAGATCTATCACCAGACCCTGGACGTTCTAGTTCTTAGGTTTGAAAAACTGACTTTCATGCATCTACTAAGAGAGAACAACAGGTTCGCTGATGACTTATCAACTCTATCTTCTATGATAGACATCCCGTTTGGAGTCCAGATGTGTTCGATCATCATCGAGCAGAGGTATACGCCAGCCTACGAGATCATCGCTACAATAGATAAAGTGCAAGATCAAAACCCTTGGTTCTATGATATCTGGAACTTCTTGGAAAAAGATGTTTATCCATTAGGGGCAAATGCCAAGGACAAAAGGGCAATACGGCGAATGGTCGTTCAATTTGTCATCTGCGGAGGTAAACTATACAAGAGAGGCCATCTGGGAATGCACAAGTTGTGTATCAAAAATGAGGAATCAAAACGCCTGATAGAGGCTATCCATGGGGGAGAGTGCGGAGAGCACATGAACAGAGTGATGCTAGCCCGAAAGATTCTCAGGCAAGGTTACTATTGGTCTACCATGGAGGAGGATTGTATTGGTTTTGTTCAGCGATGCCACAAATGCCAAATTCATGCTAATCGCATGAATATCCCGCCGTCAAAACTATACAACATGACTTCGCCATGGCCTTTCTCAATCTGGGGAATCGTCGTCATCGGCATGGTCACACCAAAAGGGTCGAATGGACATGAATACATTTTGGTGGCAATTGATTACTTCACAAAGTGGGTGAAGGCTCAGTCTTATGCAGTGTTAAAAGCAGCGCATGTGGCTAAGTTCATCAGAAACAACATTATTTGCCGATATAGAGTCCCAAACAAGATCATTTCAGATAATAGTTTCCATTTCAAGAAAGAAGTGATAGACTTGTTGGAGAAATACAACGTGGCTTTCCATAAGTCACCTACATACCGGCTACAAACCAATGGAGCTGTTGAGGCCACCAACAAGAACATCAAGCATATTTTATAGAAAATGGTTAAGACCTACCGAGACTAGCCAGACAAATTGCCATTTTCCCTCTAGGGCTACAGAACTTCCATCCAGACGTCCACAGGGGCAACTCCTTACTCTCTTGTCTATGGGATGGAAGCTGTTCTGCCAATCAAAATAGAAGTCCCGTCACTGCGAGTTATGGCTGAGTGTCAAATAGCAGAGGCGGAATAGGAACAGAGCAGGTTCGAAGAACTGATGTTGCTTGATGAGAGAAGGCTAAAAGCATTGTATCACGTTCAGGGTTATCAGCGTAGGATTGCTAGGGCTTTTAACAAGAAGGTTAAGTCCCGGAATCTCAAATAAGGGGATTTGGTGCTGAAAGACAACCAAGCTCCCATCTATGACCCTAGGGGCAAGTTCAGACCCAATTGGACTGGTCCTTACATCATCAAAACTATCTGGTCGGGTGGAGGTGTTATTCTTATGAACCTGGATGGCCTAGAATTTTCCCAACTGATCAACATAGACAAGTTGAAGAAATACTATCCCTGAGAGGCTCGCTAGGCCAAAAACCCAGAAGGGCGGCCTAGGCAAAAGTTAGAGAACAAAAAATTAGAAATAAAGAAAACTGAGCTCGCAAGGTTAAAAGCCCTAAAGGGCGGCCTTGGCAAAAGTTAGAGCACAAAAGGAGAGCGTTAATACTCGAGTGAACCTGTACCGAACTACGTAAGGCCTAATTACCATCTTCGGGATACGTAAGCAACCTCATCCTAAGTCCAGCCATAAACACCTCTAAATCAACTGTCCTGTCCATGTGTCTGATCAAGTCATCTTCGTCTATTCTTTATCTGAAAGTTCGGTTGTGATCTTTACTCTGAGAGAAGAGCTGGTTACAATGCTGAGCAATGTTATTCAGTCAAGGGGCAATCTGTGATCTTTGGATTCGAGGTTGTACATCTCGAGGATTGATTCCTTGTGTGTCAAGTGGTGATCCTTATCGAAAATGGTTTTGAAAAGTTTTAATAACTTAGACCATTTTTGGACCAAAGGAAAATTTTCAGTCTCACAAATTTAATTTCATTGATTTCAATACAAAGTTCTCTAAACTCTCGATACAAATCAAAGTTGCTTTTATTACATTCATAAAACTTGAAAAGTAAATATCAAAGCAATAAAATAGGGGCGTAGATGAGTCAGGTGCTCTTGCGTCCCTCGCTTGTGCTTGTGGAAGCTTCTAATGCCAAAGTGGACCCAGTTTGTGCCTCATCCTCGAGCCAAGCCAGACACTCGCTAGAAAGGGCGCAGTTAAAACAAGGGGCAGGGGCCAGAAACTCTCTTGCCCTCCAAGCAGTGAGGTACCTAGCCAAATGTGAACCTCGGACGGGGAACGAAACCGGGTACTCTACCCCCTCCACTGGGCAGGTCTGGTCATGTCCAAACTGATGTCTGAACCAGAACGGAAAGTAGAATACATAGTGTGTAAGACCGATCAGCTTAATGCCAGGTTTCCGAGTCATACTGTAGCTCATTTTGGTCAGATTAAGCCAAGGGCAACGCCAAGCAATGTCAGCAGCAGACCCTGTTGCACATCCAGTGGCACCACCACCCTTCATTTGGGAAATCCACTAGCTGTTGGCGGAAGAAGTACGCTAAAGCTGAGTATGCAGGGCAACAATCCACTACCTTAGCTTGTCCATAAGCCATATCTGGGGAGGGATAAAAAAAAGAGAGATTAAAGAATAGAGAGACATATGTTGAGAGAAAAGTAAGAAAAGGGCTTTGAGAGAAAAAACAGAGCATGAATGTCGAGAGATATGAGAAACACATATGAGAAATAGTGGGAAACATTACCTGAAGAAGTAGTGGACTCCCTGTGAATTTGGTAGTCTCTCGCTGATGGAAGGCGTCTAAGCCAATCAAAGTCTCGGCTAGCACCAAGCCAATGCAACTCTTGCCCTCTTTCAAACCTTGGGCCACTTCAACTAGCCGAATGCTTGACCCGCTGAAATTAGGGGCAAGAAGGCAATGTGCCAACATACACAAGCAAAGGGCGTGTTGCCGAAAACCCTGCCAAAGAAGATTACCTCGGTCGCCGACGTCATAAAATCGATGAATCAGGTTGGGAATATCCAGCTCTCCATTGTGAACCAAAGATCGAGCCTCGTGTAAAGTGAGCCCACACATCCGCCCTAAAGCTCGGATGTGGCCAAAACGAGGCTGAGGTATCATTTCCTCATCGCGTCGGGATTCCATTAGCACTTGAAATTCTTCGATTGTTGGGCATATCTCTTGTCCCCCGAAGCTAAAGACATGTGTAATCGGGTTCCAACATCTAGCCACGACATGAAGGAACAGAAAACAAAACGGAGAACAACTCAGCCAGAAAAGTGCATTTATGTCGAAACCCCAAAAATTCACCTTTTCCGAGCCATCTAAAGTCACAATCCAATTCAAGAGTTTTTTGGCGAAAAATGGCTCCATATGTGAAGAATGTGCAGCTGAAATGAAGAAAACACGAAGCTCAAACCTTTTGTAGAAGATAAGGCAGTAAGTGGAAGCTAGGTGTCAACAATCTGGAGGTCTTTCACATTGACGGCCGGCAGGTAGCCGACAAGCCACATTGGTGGCCAGCAAGGGACATTAGTGGCCAGTAGGCCACCTCTCATGGCCAACATGTGGCCGACAACCCCCATTTGTAGCCAGCAGTCTCTCATTCTGACCTGCTGTCCTCCTTTGTGCTGAACAATGCTGAAAGCATGTGTTCTATTCTGCTCTTTGTGTGTCTTGAGGTCTTGTTTTGAGTCCTTTTGGTTTTTAGCAAGTTTTTTGAGTTTGTATCTTTGTTGTGTTGTTTTGTTTATCGAGTTGTATGTTGTTTTGTTTATTAAGTTGTTTTGTTGATCGAGTTATTTTTTTTTTATTTTAATTGTTGGACGGTTCATTACCCAATTAAGATTTTGTTTCAATCAAGAGTGTTATCTTCGCCAATTTGATTCCATGTCCATTCCATGCAATGTGGTGCTCATGATGCAACATACTGCACTTTTTTTTATAAAAATTGGTTTTCATTCCGATCATGGTTGTTTTTACAAAAAGAGGAGTACAAGGTTTTTTTAAAGCAAATAAAACCTGTCTAAAGTTATACAATGTGCTACAACTATAAACAAAAAGAAACTAAACAAAAATGTAAAAAATCAGAGTCGATCACCTCAGGCTCGAAAAGCCCTCTTCGTCCTCTTCCTCGGAGGAGAGAACTCTGGGGCACTGTCTCCGTTAGTGCCACTGTCCGAACCTAGACCCAAATCCGAGCCAGTGTCATCTCTGTTCTCTGCAGCGGACCCCTCGTTGGCATCCTCATCTCCACTCCCAGAATCCGAGCCGACGTCATCATCTCCACTCTCAGATGACTCTGAATGCTGACTCGCTGCCTCCTTAGAGTCACTCGTCTCAGTATCATCATCACTTAGAACGGGCTCTGAAGGACCACTCTCGACTCGGGCGCCCCAAGCTCTGCCTCGACCGTGTGCCGGAGCCTCTCTCTCCCTCTTTCCTACTGCCGGAGGAGGTACTGCTGGTGCGGGTGCTGCAGCTGCCACTGGTGCCATCGGTATGGGTGGAATCTGAAAAGACAGTTGTCACATGTCAACCATAGTATGCGTATCAGATGAAAGTATGATGTACAGAATGAGTATATACAGAAGTCAGATACAGTATATGAGTGCAGTGTGTCAGATGCAGTGTATCGATGCAGCGTATCAGTGTAGTTTGGGAAGTTTTTCAGTTGAGATGTCAATGTTAGTGTGTCAGTGGAAATTTGATGCCTGGAATGGAAAACTGAAGAAATTACCTAAATACCGTAGAGGCTAAACAGCACCTCTCTCTTCTGTACCATTCCCATCAGGGAGGCTATCAGCTCAAGAGCGCCTCCCGTATACTCAATGGATGCCTGTAAATGCAGTTTGAATGATTAGTATCTGTAAATGAACATATCTGAAATGAAGTATGGGGTGCAAATGTAAAGTGGGGTTCATACCTGAGTCGGGCCTTGGACTCCGACAAGCTCATGACCAGCCACTGCAGACTCAATCAGAACCTGGTAAGCATCCCCAGTGTATCGCCAACAAGTCAGCGTGGTAGGAAGCTCTGGCCAATCAGTCCTCTGCCTCGCTCGGGAAGCCCCTCTGCCACGAGCCTTGCTCACCCGGGTCACTCTAGGCCTCTCTTGCGCACCAGGAGCTCTTGCCTCCTCAGCTCCAAGAACACCGGTCAGGGACGACATCAAATGAGTCTGGATGAAAGCCGCATAGTCAACCTTCGCTCAGAAGTAGTCAGCATCCAGGCCCACCATGAACTGGATGACCTCCTCAAAAGATAGGCCGTTTGTGGATCGCATGGACTTTGGCAGAGCCATCGAGATAATCGGGTCGGGCAGGCCCATAATCTGGCGCGTGAAGCGCTCACCCAAGAACCAGGCCCGAAAAATTGGGCCCTTAAGTAGGATACGGTAGCAAGAAGTGGCCCAAGCCCTGGTGTACTGGTCTCGAACCCTCGCTGGCATCAAGGCCCATGGCTGCCACATGATCTACAAATAGAAGTTGTGCAAAATCATTAGTTGATGTCAGTTGCTAAATGTGTGAATCAGAACAATTTCAAAAGAAAAATGACTGTGTTTCGGATTACCTCATGGGCAACTACTGTGTCAAAGTACTGACGGAAAAACGTGAAAGGCTCACGGGTCCTATAGTAGAGCCGACCGTTATATCTCCGCGAGTAGGGGACTGTTAGTGGAAGCTCCTCTACAGGTTCTAGGGCTAGAGTCGGAAAGTATGCATATACCCATAGCTGCATAGAATATGCAATGATATGTGAACAATGTATTCGCAGATGCAGGAAGTGCAAAGCAGAAAACACATGTGTTGAAACAGATGTAAAACAGAAACTGTAAAGTAGAAAATGTAAAGTGCAAAGAGAGAACTAAGATCCATACCACCCAGGCTCGCCAGTAGCCTCCGATCATCCGTATAAGGTGACGATGCCAGCTCCACCCCAATCGTAAAAGCGCACCTGAGGAAGGATCACCAGGGCGCTCAGCAAATGTAAGCCAACGGTGTTCCACCTGTTCGAAAACAAGGTGGTACCAAAGACGAACATCAGGAAGCCCCTAGCGTACTGCTCGATCTCCTCTACAATCTTGGGCTCACTCCCTCTGAATCGCTCAGCGAACCAAGTGTACCTGACCATCCCTGTCCGGTATATAGGTGGGTGTGCTCCTAGCAGCTCAAGCTAGGCTGCCTCCTATTCCTCCATGTCTGCATCAAGAGGGATCGGATCGCCCCCTACGTCTAAGCCAGTGATCATGGCAAAGTCATTGGGAGTCATCGTCATCTCTCCTGTGGTGGAAAGGTGGAAGGAGTTGGTGGTGTCCCACCACCTCTTCACGAGTGCTCCCAAGAGAGGACGGCTTGTGGTGACCCGCGTCAAGCCAAAATAGAAAAGGCCGAAGCCAGCCTCTCCGACACTAGGCCAGATATGTGTCTGAGGGTGATATCTCTCTGGATTGAAAGGCCGTACCCTCAGCGGTAGCGGCTCTGACTCAGCCTCAAGCTCGAACTCTGCCTCTAGGTTAGCCTCAAGGTTAGCTACCGGCTCCTCTACTCGGGAACGGGTGAGACTATTGGGGAAATCTCCGGAGGAGCCCGTCATGAGGAATCTCATCCGCCATCTGGAAATGGGTGCGAAATAGGTGAAAAAGTGAAGAAAAAGGGTAAACTTGGAAAAAGTCAAACCCTAGGAGAGAAAATGGAGAAAAAAGTTAAAGCCAGGAAAAAGTGCGCAGAACTTGAGAGAAACTCGAGGGGAACAAGCCTAGAATGGTGGAAATGACGAAAGAAGCACCGAAATCAAATTTCAGTCGGTTCAAAGTGAACGAAACAAAGAGGGTTTAGCGAATCAACTTCACGTGGGGCGTTGGAAAACGCGTAGAAGGCGCAAATCTAGAGAGAATGAGTGCCTAGAGAGAGAGGGAGAAAGATTTCGGCCCTAGAGAAGTGAGCAAATGAAGTGTAGAGGTGTGTATTTAAAGACCCAAGCCAAAAAGTCAAAATTACCCCCGCACTACCATCGATGACTAGTAGGTAGCCGGCAAGGCTCATTGGTGGCCGGCAAGGCTCACCAGTGGCTGGCACCTGGCCGACAGCCTCCCCTTGTGGCTGGCAGGTGTCCTTTGGCCTCCTCTGTGGCCCTGATGCTGTTTTGTGTCCTTGGTTTCCAAGAAATGCAGGGACAGTTCACTGTTTGGTTCGATTTGTCTCTACGGAAGCTTTAAACTGTGTTTTCGGTGCACGATGTTCGTCACTTGTCAACATGAATAAGGTGTATCCTTTAAACATATTGTAACTCTTTTGAGAGGTAAGTCACAAGTTGCTGTGCATGAATATGCGTTTCTCCGTGGTTGCATGACTATGCATTTCACTTCTTTGCATAGAATATGCATTTTGTATAAGTTGTTACATAAAACATGCATTTCACGCATGTTGCATGTGCATCTTGCATTCATTATGAATTATGCATAGAACATGCTTTCGCTCTTGAATCATGCATAGAATATGCTTTTGTTATTGTTTGTTTCGCATAGAACATCCCATCAACATTGTATCTCGATTGTTTGTTTCGCATAGAACATGCCATTAACATTGCATCTTGATTGTTTGTTTCTCATAGAATATGCCATCAACATTGTATCTCGATTGTTTATTTCGCATAGAACATGTCGTCAACATTGTATCTCAATTGTTTGTTTCGCATAGAACATGCCGTCAACATTGTATCTCGATTGTTTGTTTCCCATAGAATATGCCGTCAACATTGTATCTCGATTGTTTGTTTCGCATAGAACATGCCATCAACATTGTATCTCGATTGTTTGTTTCCCATAGAACATGCCATTGTATCTCGGTTGTTTGTCTTGCATAGAACATGCAACCTTACTGTATCACACTTGTTAAGTTTCTTTCTTACACATGCACGATATTATATGTACGGTTCATTTAGAGGAATTCTAGGTAAAATCATTCGTGCCATATTTAGATCGCATCCTTTTTGCAAACCGATTAAAAACATTCGGGTGCACCCAGTGTTCATACCACCTTTTTCTCCTCTCGCGTGACACGCATTAGGATTGCTTCGGTTAAAAATATTTGAGTGCGCCCAGTATTCACACCACCTCTTCCTTCTCTCGCGTGAGACGCGTTAGGATTGCTTCGGTTAAAAACATTCGGGTGCGCCCGGTGTTCACACCACCTCTTCCTCCTCTCGCGTGAGACACGTTAGGATTGTTTGCTTCGGTTAAAAACATTCAGGTGCGCCTGGTATTCACACCACCTCTTCCTCTTCTCACATGAGACGCGTTAAGATTGTTTGCTTCGGTTACAAACATTCGGGTGCGCCTGGTGTTCACACCACCTCTTCCTTCTCTCGCGTAAGACGTGTTAGGATTGTTTACTTCGGTTAAAAATATTTGGGTGCGCCCAGTGTTCACACCACCTCTTCATTCTCTCACGTAAGACGCGTTAGGATTGCAAATTGGTTAAAAACATTCGGGTGTGCCCGGTGTTCACACCACCTCTTCCTCCTCTCACGTAAGATGCATTAGGATTGCTTCGGTTAAAAACATTGGGGTGCGCCCGGTGTTCACACCACCTCTCCTCCTATCGCATGAGATGCGTTAGGATTGCTTCGGTTAAAAACATTCGGGTGGGCTCGGTGTTCACACCCCTCTTTTCCTCTTTACGCGTTCGATGCGTTAGGATCTTGGTTGTGACCTCGGGTGCGCTCGATGGTTTTGTCGCCCTTCGCCTTTCCTGTGCATCACGTAATTAAGCTTGTAATTAAGCTTGCATAATTTTCTTACATCCTTTTTGTATGAAATGTGGTTTAGCTCGTGTTTTCCACGCGTGGCGTGTTTATTTACTTACTTCTTTTCATGATTGAAATTATTGTGCCTTATCTTAGTTTGTTTAACCGTGGCATATTCTTTGCATTGCATTTGCATTCGAATGTTTCCTTGCAAACTGCATTGCATGATCATAAGTTCTGTTCTTGCATTGTGCATATTATTTGCATTTCGCCCTAGAACTACGCTAGTTTGATTCCTTGCAAAGGGATACGTAGGCAGCCTACGGGCGCAACTATGTTGTTCTTTGTCTTGATTGTTTGTCCAAGTCTTACAGCCTTGTCAAAATGGGTCGTCTTTGGGCTTTGACGTTCACTTACATCATTTCATTCACTCTGAGTTCTGTCAAAGAGGGGCAACTATAGACACTCCATTTTTTATGGCTCTTACGACTTGGATGTCCTTGCAGATACACCCGATGATGAGTCTGTTTGCTCGCCGAGTGCTTGAAGTCCTCAGCGGAACGCCACAGCTTTGAGCCTTTCAAACCCTACATCCTTTTTGTCTCATTTTTGGACCATGCCTTGGTCTTTCCAGCCTGCAACCTCTGGTGGCCTGCCGACAATCCCTAGAGGCTACCGGCCATCACTTTTGGTTTGCCGGCCACTGATGTGGCTTGCCGACCAACAGTATTTTCTGCAGATATTTTATGCCAACTGTGCTAGCTATATGCACAGATGCTTGTATCTGTCTACGCGTGGAGGGCTGGATCACCTTGTAGAAATTTCATGTTTTCTATATATAGGGCCCCCCCTCTCTCATGTTTGGGGGTTAGAAAATTTTAGACTCAAAAATTTTCCTCTCTCTATAATTCTTCCTCTCTCTACAAATTCTCTACACTTTTGCCTACTCACACTACACTCTTGCCTATACCTCCTTAACCAAAGTTGATCACCTTTGAGCTAAGGTTCCTTGAAGCCTTCTTGGAGCTCATGACGTTGGTTTTGGCTTGAATTGTTTCCTAGAATCACTCTTCTCTTCAAGAGGTATAATACTAGCTTTGTTAGCTTATTTTGCATACTTGTTTTTCTATCTATTCGTACTATTTTTGGGCTGTTTTTGGATCATAAAAACTCTATTTTTGTGGGCTAAAATTGGTGTTTTAGGCCATTTAAGGTTAGGGGGATATCTCACCCTTCTTTATTCCTTGTTTTTAAGGTTTTTCCACCTTTGTTTCTCACCTTCAAACTATCTCTTTTTGGGATTTTAAACACTAAATTTCAGAGTATTTTTAGTGATACAAATTATGTTTTGATGTCAAAAATTGGAGGGGTTAGCCTCCCCTCCTTGTGTCTTGTTTGCTAGCCTAGTCGGTGCCATGCTTTAGCTTATTTTTCTTGCTTGTTTTAGCTTAATTCCAGCATGTTTTGACCTCTAATTTAGACTATTCTAACTCTGTTTTGGGTTGGTTAAGTCATTTGAGTCTTATATTGCATACTTGTAGTGTAATAGTCCTCACAAGCTTGGTGTTTTAGGCCTCTAGACATCACTTGTTTGAGTTGATTGCATTGTTTTAGTGCTTTTCACACTTATTTCAGCAAGTATCATCTCTGCAACCTCTCTCCTTTCTTGGCTTTTAAATTTACTTTGAAAGTGGTTTCAAGTCACTTGCTTGCCTAAGTGTAAAATTGAGGTTTCATACTTAATGGTTTAATCCCTTAGGGGGTTCATTACCAACGGTGTGATGCTTTTTTCATACCCAAAGCAACTTGTGCTTTGAGCTTTCTTTCCATTAGAGGACTTTGAATTCACTTTTTGGACTTAATTGGATTAAAGGATGGTTGGTAAAGTAAATGAGTAACTAAAACTTGGGACTAAAAGATGAGCAAGATAATAACTTGGTTTTTTCAATCGGACGTTAATTGAACAAAAGGAAGCTTGGGCCATTTCATACTTGTTAGTGATGAAATGATCCAAGTCTCCAAGGTTAACTTCTTCCCTTGATCTTTCATGAAGGTGAGGAGGTTTTTGTCTCATTTTGCATTTATTGAACTTGCACATCTTAAGTCACAAGCCATCATGCAATGAAATTGTTTAAGTTGGTGGTTTATGGCTTAAGTTTGCCTTTCCTTGGATTTTTTCATGAAAAGGAGAGGTAAGTTGTGCAGACAATCTGTGAAAATACCCTGTATATGCTTTGTTTGTCCTCTGTTGCAGCAAGATGAAACAGTGCATCAGTGGCTGGCATGCCACTCTTCATGGCCAGCTGGTGGCCGGCGGACCACCATTGATGGCCGGCAGGTGGCCGGCAATCTTCACCAGTGGCCGACTGGCCATTGATGCAAACCTCAGTAGAGTGTTGGTAAGATGGAGCAGAATGGTTCTGGAAATATTCAACTCTCCAAAAAGAGGCTTTCGAGAGCCAAATGGTGGTCTTTTCGGGTAGAGATCGAGCATGCACATATACATTCTTCGTTTCCCGAGGCAGAGTAGCTAATTAGCTTGGTTTAGTTACTTATTTCAATTATTAGTTGCAATTGTTTTGTAATTATTTAATTAGCTTATTTGATTAGCTTAGCCTAGTTAAATTCTTAATTAATTAGTTTAGATAGTTAGCTAGTTAATCATTTTGGTTTGTAATAATTAGCTTAATTAGCTTAGTTTAATTATTCATTTGGACTCTCCTTCATGAAAGAAAAATGTTGTAATAATGTGTATGTCTTCCAACCCACGTCTTTCTCCCTTTTATTTATCTAATTTTGATGGTTAGATTAGGGACATCATGTTTCAATTAGCATATCTTATGCTTGCATCCATTCATCTTGTTTTTGCATGCACCAGGGCTCGACGCATCATTCAAACCGCATTGTCATTTCAATACTTCTTTGAATCCGTGCTTAGACCGCATGTTATTTCATTATTTCATATGCCATGTAAAGTAGCCGAGCCTATCTTAATTGCATATTGCATGCGTTGCATTAGACATTTTGCATAGTTAGGGAATCATGTATATTTTCTAACTCATATCTTCTTAGCTTGGAGTACTAGGTGAGTTTTTTAGTGCTTTAGCATACTTGCATGAGTGTAAGTGATTGCCATGTTTAGCATGCTTACCATGAGGCTAAGTGTTTTAAATGTTATAACTACTTGAATGCCTGTGGATGAAGGTTTATTGTTTGGATTGGAAATAATTCAACGAATGTACGTTTAAGCCCACTATGTCTAGTGGCAAATTCAAAGCTTTTAAGCCCACTTTGTTAAGTGGCAAACTCGCAACTTTAAGCCCACTTGAGGTGGCAAAATCAAACCTCTTTTCGCCAAATCAAACATGAAATTGAATTATTCCAATACGGGCAAACAAGTCTATACTTGCTTGTGCGCATAACGTAGTAATGCTAGCCTAATAAAACCGGAACAAGAGCATATAATGTTGATAAAAATCATATCATGATTAGTAGAGACCGATCTTTGATCGGTGCGAGCGGGGGACCTTCCCCTCTCACACTTAAGTTCCCAAGCCGAGGCAACTTTGGTGATGACGGACACGTGACCTTTGGCCACGAGTCATGGGTTTCCTAAATTTCCCCAAAATAAAATATTTAGGTGGCGATTCTGTATCTGGCAAAGCAGTCCAATTTTGGCATTTTTGATTCAAAATCAATTTTCTAAACAATTTGCCGGATTTGGACTCTTTGGTGTTTATCAATTTCACATTGCACTTGTGAGATTAGATTCAGAACCGCGGGAGTCCGAACTGTAGTGCTTCTTTCAAACTTCCGAGAGGGGGCTCGAAAAAGCCGAGCTACACTGCCGTCTGCCCGGTCGGGCGGGCTGGGCTTGGGCGCGAGTGCGTAGTGTAAGGTTGGGCTGGGCCTATCCGACCCAATGCTTATCTTTTTGGGCCAAAAACATTTGAATTTTATTTTTTTCTAAAATTAAATTCTTACCATTTGGAATTTGAACTTCAGTTTGAAATTCAAATTTAATTCTGAACTAACCCCAAAATATTGAAACGCTGGTAGTTTGGTTCAACACACTTGTCTAGATTTTCTTCCAACCGAATAGGTCTGTTATCTATTCAAAATTCAACCTGAACAAGTTCTATCTGTTTGAACAGGTTTCTATCTGTTTAACACTGCTCCGAACAGGTTTTTATCTATTGAAACCTATTCTGAAAAGCCACAAATTCTCCTATAAATAGGCAGTCCCTCATTTGGATTTTGCACTCTATAAATTTCATTCTTCTTCTCTACTTTGATTTCCTGCATATTTCCATATAAATTTCCTATAAGAAAGAGTATAAACACAAAGTGTGTTCATTGGACATTTAATTTGTAGTGCTGTTACTAAATTGTCGTTGATCATTATATTTGTGGGAGATAGACGTCCATAATCTAAAAGCACCTTGGAGAGGACAAATCTGTCTTAAGGACACAATGTTGAACTATAGACTTGATCAAATTTTTATTTAAGAAAATAATACTTCTCTCTCCTTTCTTAATCCATTTTTTCGAATACAGTGAAGATTGTCTAACATTGGTATGGTTCTTGAAGCATTTTAATTTAATTATTTAAAAATCTTTTTGCAATTTAAATATTAGTATGATTACAAACAGTGTTACGAGAAAGAAAAATAAAGGTAGATGGTGGCTGGTGGTGAGGTTGGGTTGCTAAAGAAAAACACTCTGAATTTTAGATGAAAAAGCCTTTTGTCAAATTTGTTTGGTGAAAATTTGATGGGTTGGTGAAGTTTTTTTGTTTGCCAATAGGTAAAGGAGATATTATTATAGGTCATCAAAGTTAATCTTGACACACCACAGAGGGATGTGCAAATCCCAAATGCAAGATTCCTTAGCAGACAGAGCCCAGAATTGGGCTAAATTATTTTTCTTTGAATTGTCAAATTAAGGCATACTGAATTGTCAAAATTTTCTGATTGATGTGAGTGAATTTATTTTTCTTGATTGTTCTCAATTGTAATAGTTGATCCCCTAGAGGATTTATGCACATGTTTGCGAAAGATATTATAGATTAACACATTCTTATGTTGCAGGCTTGTAGCATCAAGGATGGATTATGAACTTATCCATATGGTGTTTTGTATATGATTGATTGTTGAGGTCCAATTTTCCTGATCTAGATATGATTTCTGAAGAAAGGGTTAGATTATTATGTTCATTAATGATTTCGTTGAGAAGTAGTTTTCAATAAATACATTCCCACTTGTCCATGGACACTTTTGATGCTTCTTTTATGTTAGTTTAGTCTAACAGTTTCCAAAGTGATGAAATTAAGAATCTACTAATTTAAAGGGACAGAAGCGTTTTTTTTATCTAAAAGTTTTGCTAGATTTTACCCCCTTGTTGCGCAGCTAGTATTTGGTTAATTTGTCAAGTTTTGAGCTCATGAATTCTTTGATTCCTCTGGTGTTGGATTACAAAAGCTTGGAGACTGATTTCTTATTTCACTACATGAATAAAATGATATAGAAACTACCTTTGGGTCTTTATTTTCAGATTTGTTACCGTTGGTTTTTTATCATGACAGGCATGATGTCCTACATTTTTGTTTATCTGAATTACTACCCTTGGGTCTCTGTTTCAGAAACTACCTTTGTTTTTTTGGTAATGAGATGTTTGTTGATATAGAAGCACATGTTTGTTGATTTTGTTACAGAGCTACTCTTTTTTAAACGAATATATTATTATTATTCAAAGTGTTGGCATCACAATTTTTTTAGTTCCACATTGGTTCTCGAAGAAAATTCATGAGAAAGTATGGTTCATGAAGCATTTTTTAATTTTTTTTTTCTTTTTTGAACCTTTTAGCAATTAAAATATTAGTATGATTGATGTATACATCTTAAGGCAGGACTAGAAAGCATGCTTCATAAGCTATGTGAAGTTTCTATTGTTATGCTTCTAATTATGCCCAAAGCTCCTCACGTTTGAATAATCGAATGCAACATTGTAGTCTTAATATCAGTTTAGGAATGTAGGATTAGGTGTAGAATCAATTTAACCATGGACTACCAGATTTTGCATGTTCATAAAAAAT
Organism: Camellia granthamiana; assembly: GCA_036172215.1. Taxonomy (NCBI): domain Eukaryota; kingdom Viridiplantae; phylum Streptophyta; class Magnoliopsida; order Ericales; family Theaceae; genus Camellia; species Camellia granthamiana. The sequence goes on from CM069903.1 coordinate 150,533,785, forward strand.
AAAAAAATGTAAATTCAATAAGATGTTAAATTTCTTATGGCTTCTACATGTTTGGGATTTTTTTTTCCCCCCCAATAAAAAGATAGATAAGTGGATTTTTTCCTTTAGCAGGAATCACATATATTTTGGGCTCAACAAGATGATTTAGGGTAGTGGATTCAATTGTTGAATTCTTTCTTTGGTTTCAAAATTGAATTTTTTTGGTCTTACATGTATTACTCTGAGCAGTGTTAAATAGTTGTGCGTGTGTTTGCTATTACCTTAACAACAACCAACATGACATCTATTTGGGTGGCAAAAAGAAAACTGCTGATAGATATTGAATCCTCCAAATATTATTACAAGAAGTGGGTTTACAATTTATTGAGTTCATAGTTTGAGCAAGGTTTATAGTTTAATTTAGATGTAGTTTAATTAACAAGTGTAGGAAAAAAATAGAAATAATACACAATGAAAATAAACAGATTTGGGCATACCTTTTAAGCTCAAACCGAATTCATAGATCATGTAGGTGAATCACGTGCCTCCATTGATGTCTTCGAATAATTCTCAGCAGTGGAGTAGCACTACTAGAGAACTACCCACACTCCTCACAAATGCTATTCTATGTTTCTATGGATAGAGAAAAAAAAATAGAGAAGACTATAGAAGATTGATCTGATACGGTTAAAATTAACTCTCACCGTATAATACGTATATTATATAAGAGTGTTATAATCACCAACAACTCTATCTCCTCAATAGATGAGATATTGGGTTAATCCAAGTCCACTTTGACTGGGTCTCTTCGTATGGGTCTTAGGTCATGCCACCATGGACGATAAATGTGGTATGGGTTCTAAACTTGACCCAATTTCTAACAAGGAACAAATTCTTAGAAGTGTTTGTGTAGGAAATACATTTCATTTCTTATTGTGGGATTTTTGTATTGAGTTGATCAAAGTTATTTTGCTGTTTTTTTTTTTTTTTTTTTTGGTATGATGCTTCAGGTTGAATCCTCCAAATATTATTACAAGAAGTAGGTTTACAATTCATTGATTTAAAAGTTCATAGTTTGAGCTGTTGGAACAATCTTCTATGTAAATAAAATAAATAGAAACAAATCCAAACAAAATAAATAAATAACGTACCGAATTTATTTATCGAACCGAATTAAAAATAAAAGACCAAGTCGAGTGTATGACACTCTGTCCTTAAGACAGATTTGCCCCACTTCGGTGCTAATGGTTGAGTGGCGTCTATCTCCCAGGATACAATGATCTTCACAAATTTGTAGAAGCACTTCAAACAAATTTGTACGGCGTACCAAACCTGTGTTCTTACTCTCTGAATTTTATTCTAAAACTAAAATGAAGAATAATGCAAAACTAATAAAATCTGGACAGCAAAAGAACTATTTTGAGACTGATTTTTCCGGATTGCTAACACTGCTGGAATGTTGGTATTTATAGGCACAAAAAGCCCTGTCTGAATAGGTATGAATCTATCCAACAAATTCAATTTTGAAAGTGAACAGGTATGCACCAGTTTTGAAAGTGAACAGGTATGCACCTGTTTTGAACAGGTATACTTCAAATTCAAACAGATCTCACTGCTGGGCAGTTTGTGGAAGTTAAAAAACTGAAAAAATAGTTTTAAACTGTTGAGGAATTTCGGACAGAAGTTGGACAAAAATGGGAATTCAAATTTGAATTAAATTCCCGCAATATTTTTTTTTGAAAAAATTCAAAAGAATTTTGTCCAAAAAATTAATATTAGAACCGACCCGACCCACAACCCACAACCGCGCATGGCACGGCTCGGACGGACGGACGGTGGCACGTGTGGTGGTTTGGGCTAAGGTTCACTTTGTCCATAACTCCTCCCTTCTACAAACTTGGGGTGCCCTTTGGGGCCCAACCCAAGTGTTGTAGGTTAGAGTTTATATACTCAACAAAACTCTCTTAAAGTTTCAATGTGGGACAAGCCTCACAAAGAAACCCACATTTAAAACATAAATGTTCAATTCCACGAACCCGAAAACGACGTCAACTTCCCATTCACTCATAAATGGTTTTAACGTACCGTCTTCCCCGTATGACTTGCCACGCGACAAGGAACACTTCACCTCTTCGGACCTGCCCCAAAAAACGTTCGGGGCCCACTCAATTTTGGGCTCAAAGTTGGCCCAAAATAAGCCGTATAAAAACCAATTTTTTCCAACAATCCCCCACATGAATGGAATTTGACGGAGAGAAAATGCAACAACATGATCTAAATATAGAGAGTACAGAAATTGGAAATATTCTGCAAAGGATAGGTAGCTTTTGGTTTTGAACCTTCCCTTGTGAGACACTATCGGATTTACTAGCTAACCAGTGAACATGATGTCTTGAACTGTTCAGCCGTTTGTGTAAACCAAGACAATAGAACTCACACAGTATATCCCCAGACACAGTTTAGTTCTCACTATTGTGTTCATTTTAGCCCTGAACAACTTGGTCTTTTATGAGTGCTCTAGAGAATTGTAGCCCTTCACAAATCTCATAGAACCAGCCCTATTCACACTCATATAGGTGATTTTTATGAAGAGTATCCTGCCATACTCCACTAGGTTTACCTAGATATAAAAATCATTAAAATTTTACTTAACCTAAAACGCTGCAAACATCACTTATATCATCATAGAAATGGGTAGGAGTTGAACTCCCCAGTGATCCTTTTGAGTCATTTACAACTCGGTTGTCCCTTTGAACCTAGATCTTGGGATCTCCAGTCAACTAGGTTAGGTTGCCGTTGTGGTAACTCTTATTTAATGGGCTTTTGTCCCATTCCCCTCGATGAATTCTCAACTAACTCTCTTGCTAACCCTTTGGTTAGTGGATCCACTATGTTGTCTTTAGACTTAACATATTCTATGGAAATAATTCCATTAGAGAGTAGTTGTCTTACGGTATTATGTCGACGACGAATGTGTCGAGACTTACCATTATACATATGACTCTGTGCTCTACCAATTGCTGATTGACTATCACAATGTATGCATATAGCAGGCACCGATTTTGGCCACATTGGAATATCTTCAAGGAAGTGGCGAAGCCATTCTGCCTCTTCCCCTGCTTTGTCTAAAGCTATGAATTCTGATTCCATAGTAGACCTAGCAATACAAGTCTGTTTGGAAGATTTCCAAGATACAGCTGCCCCACCAAGAGTAAAGACATACCCACTGGTGGACTTCGAGTTTCTAGTATCCGATATCCAATTTGCATCACAGTATCCTTCAAGTACTGCTAGATATCCAATGTTATGAGTAAATCGGAGATATCTTAGAACCCTTATAATTGCTTTCCAGTGTTCTACTCCTGGGTTACTCATATATCTACTTAATTTACTTACTGCATAAGCTATATCTGGGCGAGTGCAGTTCATCAAGTACATTAAACTTCCAATAATTTGGGCATATTCTAATTGAGAAATACTTTCCTGTACATTCTTAGATAGAAACAAATTAACATCTACAGGTGTTCTAGCAAGATGATCATCATCTTTGCTGAATTTGTCAAGTATTTTCTCAATGTAATGAGATTGTGACAAAACATATCCTTCTGATGTTTTGGTAATTTTCATACCAAGAATTACATCAGCAATGCCCATGTCCTTCATGTCAAAATGTTTATTCAACATTTTCTTAGTAATTTTAATCATATCATTATTACTACCTTTGATGAGCATATCATCTACATAAAGACATACAATGACATAACCTTTGTCTGTATTTTTAATATAAACACATTTGTCACACTCATTAATTTTGAATCCATTTGACATCATTGCCTTGTCAAATTTTTCATGCCATTGCTTTGGCGCTTGTTTTAAACCATATAATGATTTAACCAATTTACACACTTTCTTTTCTTTTCCTGGAACAGAAAAACCTTCTAGTTGTTCCATGTAAATTTCTTCATCTAACTCACCATTTAAGAAAGCGGTTTTCACATCCATTTGATGAATTTCTAGATTGTATAGAGATGCAATGGCAATTAACATTCTAATGGATGTTATTCTAGTAACCGGTGAGTATGTGTCAAAGTAATCAAGACCTTCTTTTTGCCTAAATCCTTTGACCACAAGTCTTGTCTTGTATTTGTCAATTGATCCATCTGCTTTCAATTTTCTTTTGAAAATCCACTTGTACCCAAGATGTTTGCAACCTGGTGGTAAATCCACCAATTCCCAAGTGTGATTTTGCAAGATGGATTCAACTTCACTATTGACAGCTTCTTTCCATAAAGGAGCTTCAGGACTGGACATAGCCTCTTTAAAAGTTAAAGGCTCATTTTCTAACAAAAATGTTAGGAAATCTGGACCAAAAGATTTTGAGGTTCTAGCACGTTTACTACGCCTAAGTTCCTCTTCCTCATTTTGATCTAACTCTTGTTCTTGATCATGTTCTTGATCCTGACTAGTAATAGCATCATGAGATCTTTTATTGTTACTAGTCTCTTGTCCAGTCTTATTTGGAAATACATGTTCAAAGAAAGATGCATTCCGAGATTCAATAATAGTATTTACATGCATTTCGGAATGTTCTGATTTATGAATCAAAAACCGATATGCACTACTATTCTTGGCATAACCAATGAAAATGCAATCAATGGTCTTAGGACCTATCTTAGTCATTTTAGGACTAGGAATAGCCACTTTAGCCAAACACCCCCACACTTTTAAGTACTTGTAGGATGGTACTCTTCCATGCCACATTTCATAAAGTGTTTGATTTATTTTCTTTCGAGGTACTTTATTAAGTATATAATTAGCAGAAAGTATTACTTCCCCCCCACAAGTTCTGAGGTAATCCAGAACTGATTAACATGGCATTCATCATTTCTTTTAAAGTCCTATTTTTCCTTTCAGCAATTCCATTTTGCTGAGGTGAGTAAGGAGCAGTGGTTTGATGAATTATTCCATGTTTTTTACAAAATTCACCAAAAGGTGATTCATATTCACCACCTCTATCACTTCTTAGTTTTTTGATTTTCTTACCAAGTTGATTTTCAACTTCATTCTTATATTAAATGAAAGTTTCCAAAGCTTCATCCTTGGTTCGAATTAAATAAACATAACTATATCTAGTATAGTCATCTATAAAAGTGATAAAATATTTTTTCCCACCTCTGGTTTGAATTGATTTAAAATCACAAATGTCACTATGAATTAATTCAAGTGGTTCCATACTTCTTTCAATTGAATGAAAAGGAGTTTTGGATAATTTTGCCTCAACACAAATTTCACATTTATGATTTGAATCAATGTCAAATTTAGGTAAACATTCCATATTAATTAATCTACGTAAAGATCCATAATTAACATGTCCTAATCTACCATGCCATAAATTTGAAGACTCAAGCAAGTAAGAAGAAGATGTGTCTTTATTAATACTAGAGGGTACAACAGTCATTACATTCATTTTGAAAAGGCCATCAGACATGTAACATTTTCCTACATACACCCCATTTTTGCTAAGTACAAACTTGTCACTTTCAAAAACTAGCCTAAACCCATTCTTACTCAACAAAGATCCGGAAACAAGATTCTTGTTAATGTCCGGTACATGCAACACATTGTTGAGAGTGAGTTCCTTTCCAAATGTCATTTTCAGAATAATCTTTCATTGTCCTTCAACTTTAGAAGTCGAGGAGTTGCCCATAAAAAGTTGTTCACCATTGGCCACTGTAGAATAAGATGTGAACATCTTTTTGTCGGCACAGATATGGCGAGTAGCACCAGTGTCCACCCACCACTGTTTAGGATTTCCGACAAGATTTGCTTCGGAAACAACTGCAGAAAGATTTATGACATCTACACCATTGGAAATTATATCCATTTCAGTTATATTGGCTTTAGTAACCTTCTTACTTGTTCTTCCTTCGCCTTTGCAAAAATCAGTTCTTAAGAACTTCTCTGGCTGTTTACCATGATTCACTAGTACAATCCCAACATAAGGAGAGGTAGGCGCAATGGCAATCACCATACCAGTTTTAGTAGCCATAAATTCTAAATTATAAATCACAATTATAATTAGAATTTAATATTACACAGAAAATTAAACAATAAACACAGAATTTTAAATTCTATAAAAATAAAAGAAACAAGAATTGTATCTTTTATTTCTAATTAATTTGAAAATAAAATAAAATTTATTTAACCAAATTAATCCCACACAGAAAATTAAAACCAAATTCACAAAATTAAATTCTGTAAAAATAAAAGAAACAAGAATGTAACTTTTATTTTTCAATTAATTTGGAAATAAAATAAAATTTTATTTAACCTTATTAATTCCACACAGAAAATTAAATTTCTGTAACACTTCAATAATTAAAAAAAAATAAAACAATATTTTTTAATTAATGAACACACAGAAATAAATTAAGAAAACCAAAATTAATTTCTGACAAAATTCCACAAATATATATTCTGAATTGTTAATGACACCAATATATTACTACTAGTTGTCAAAGAAAATAGACAGTATATTACTACTATCTATCAAATAGCATATAATCACTATTTGTTTTTCCAACCAGAATATTATTTTGTAAATCCACAGAAAATAATTTTCTTTATAAACGAAGAATGAAAAAGGGAACAAACGAAAAATTCTGTAAACAGAATAATTCGAATCTGTCTTAAGATTGTTGGAACAATCTTCTGTGTAAATAAAATAAATAGAAACAAATCCAAACAAAATAAATAAATAACATACCGAATTTATTTATCAAACCGAATTAAAAATAAAAGACCAAGTCGAGTGTGTGACACTCTGTCCTTAAGACAGATTCGCCCCACTTCGGTGCTAATGGTTGAGTGGCGTCTATCTCCCAGGATACAATGATCTTCACAAATTTGTAGAAGCACTTCAAACAAATTTGTACGGCGTACCAAACCTGTGTTCTTACTCTCTGAATTTTATTCTAAAACTAAAATGAAGAATAATGCAAAACTAATAAAATCTGGACAGCGAAAGAACTATTTTGAGACTGATTTTTCCAGATTGCTAACACTGCTGGAATGTTGGTATTTATAGGCACAAAAAGCCCTGTCCGAACAGGTATGAATCTGTCCAACAGATTCAGTTTTGAAAGTGAACTGGTATGTACCTGTTTTGAACATGTATACTTCAAATTCAAACAGATCTCACTGCTAGACAGTTATACCCGAAACTACTGGGCAGTTTGTGGAAGTTAAAAAACTGAAAAAACAGTTTTAAACTGTTGAGGAATTTCGGACAGAAGTTGGACAAAAACTGGAATTCAAATTTGAATTAAATTCCCGCAATATTTTTTTTTGAAAAAATTCAAAAGAATTTTGTCCAAAAAATTAATATTAGAATCGATTCGACCCACAACACGGCATGGCATGGCTCGGCTCGGACGGATGGACGGCGGCGGTGGCGGCGCGTGTAGTGGTTTGGGCTAAGGTTCACTTTATTCATAACTCCTTCCTTCTACAAACTTGGATGCCCCTTGGGGCCTAACCCAAGTGTTGTAGGTTAGAGTTTATATACTCAACAAAACTCTCTTAAAGTTTCAATGTGGGACAAGCCTCACAAAGAAACCCACATTTAAAACTTAAATGTTCAATTCCACAAACCCGAAAACGACGTCAACTTCCCATTCACTCATAAATGGTTTTGACGTACCGTCTTCCTCGTATGACTTGCCACGCAGCAAGGAACACTTCACCTCTTTGGACCCGCCCCAAAAGACGTTCGGGGTCCACTCAATTTTGGGCTCAAAGTTAGCCCAAAATAAGCCATATAAAAACCAATTTTTTCCAACAATCCCCCACATGAATGGAATTTGACGAAGAGAAAATGCAACAATATGATCTAAATACAAAGAGTACAGAAATTGGAAATATTCTGCAAAGGATAGGTAGCTTTTGGTTTTGAACCTTCCCTTGTGAGACACTATCGGATTTACTAGCTAACCAGTGAACATGATGTCTTGAACTGTTCAGCCGTTTGTGTAAACCAAGACAATAGAACTCACACAGTATATCCCCAGACACAGTTTAGTTCTCACTATTGTGTTCATTTTAGCCCTGAACAACTTGCTCTTTAATTATTTATTCGGTTCTACAAAATAAATACTGTAAGTTTTATTTTATTTTGTTTGAATTAGTTTTAATTTTTTATTTACACAGAAGATTGTTCCAACATGAGCAAGGTTTATAACTTAATTTAGATGGAGTAGTTTAATTGCACATTTGATTTCTTATTGTGTGTTTTTTTGTATTGGGCCAATCAAAATCATTTGTTGTTTCATTTATTTATTTATTATTATTATTTTTGCTTTTGTTTGGTATGAAATATCATTACAAGAAGTAGGTTTAGAATTCATTGATTTAAAATTTCATAGTTTGGGGAAGGTTTATAATGTAATTTAGATGGAGTAGTTTAATTCACAATGAACAAATTCTTGGAAGTGTTTGGGCTCATCAAAATAATTTTGGCTGATAACATCATCCTTCATCTTACATCTCTACATGTAAAGGCCATTGCATTTTGCTTTTCTCTTTTCTTTTTCTTTATTTTGTTTTTGCTTTTTTTTTTTTTTTTAAGGTTCCTATGGTTAGAATTATTTTCCATTTTGTGATTTTGATTAAATTTCCATAGAATGTAATATATGACTATTAACTAGAAAGATATGGCAGTAACATTTTTTAAACATTTAATCCATTTTAATAAACTTTTTGTTTTCAAGTAATAATATCAACACTTGTCAGGTCATTCTGTTTAAATATTTATTTTTATTTTTTTTGTACAATTTTTTTCATTTGTGTAACATTATTCTAAAAATATTAGCCACCATGGCTCTGTGGGTAATCTAACATACTATTAATGGTGATTCAAATAATCAATAATGCTTTTGTCTACTTGAACTGCACGAATTATGTTAGCACCCAAAACCAACCTTCACTACAGGAAATATAGATTTTAGCGGCGTTTATTTAACGGCGTTTTTTTAAACGCCACTGTTCTAACATTTAACGACGTTTTATAAACGTCGCATTTTATTTTAATTAAAACGGTACCATTTAAGGAATAGAAGTCGTTTTCGAACGTCTTCAAATGTGTTGCAATGTTATTCCTCCCTCTCTGTCTTAGCTCTGTGAGAATCAGAACCCTTCTCTCTCTCTCACTCTCTCTCTGTGTAAGACCTCATTTTGACTCTGGGAAACCTTCAGTCTCAGATAAACCAATCCCTCAAATCTCTCACTCACTCGATCGCTCGCTCTCTCTGTAAACCCTCCAGTCTCAGAGATTACGATTCAACCTTCTTCAACTCGGTTTCATCTCAGATCTAATCGCAGAGTGATTTCAATTTCGAAGTTCTCTCTCTCTCTCTATTTCGAAGCTCCACCGCCACCACCATCTGCATCGTTGACTAAGGTGACAGTCTACAATTTCGTATTCTCTCTCTCTCTCTCTCTCTCTCTCTCTCTCTCTCTCTCTCTCTCTTTCTCTCTCTCTCTCTCTCTCTCTCACAAGCTCTTCCTTCCGTCGATTCTTCTCCTAGGGTTTACATATGTTTAAGATTTCAGATCTGAGATTTCTCATTCAAAAATATGTTTGAGATTTGAGATTTTTTTTATTCAAAAACATATGTTTCAGATCTGAGATTTCTCATTCAAAAATATGTTTGAGATTTGAAATTTCTTATTCAAAAACATTTGTTTCAGATCTGAGATTTCTCATTCAAAAATATATGTTTATGATTTGAAATTTCTCATTCAAAAATATTTGTTTGAGATTTGAAATTTCTCATTCGAAAATATATAATAGTCTTTCCTCATCAAAAATTTTCATTCGAAACAATATCCTTTTAGATATGAGATTTTCATTCAAAAATACATGTTTCAGATCTGAGAGTTTTTATTTGTTTGAGATCTAAAGACTCGCTGGGAATTTTTTTGGGGTATAGTCTCTTCCTGCTTAGGCTTTTGATTGTTGATTTTTGAGGGAATTTGATTACTCAAGCTTTTGCATATATGAATGACATCCTTGATGAGGTCTGCTGCTATGTTCTGCTTTTTTCTTCTTTTTTTTTTTTGGTGTGTGTTGTCAATTCATGCTATATTCATTGAAAAAGTGCAATAAATTATTGACAATCTATCCTTGAATGTTATTTTTTGGCATTTATGATATCAACTATGTTTTATTCCAAAGAATTAATTATTGACTCCAAAGAACATATGTCATCAATTAATAAACTGTGTTCTTATGTGCATGCTTGTCTTGTGCTCTAGATTTCATTGTTAAGATAAATGAAATGTGGGCTCACACTTCTTCCTGCACGTGATTTAGCAAAAGCTTAGTTAATGAAATCTGTTGTACCTCCTTTTGTTAAGCTTGATCTAAATCTAAAGAAATTAGTTTTTGTTTTTTTATTTCCAAGTTTGAAAACTCTCATTGATCACGCATTGTCAGATCTGGATATTGGACTAGTGATAAGAGGGAATGGGCTGAACTATCGAGATTGGCCCCTTTATTGATCCTGTAGTTTGGGACAAAACAGGTATAGATTTTGACTTCCACTTTGCTTTTATTTGTGTTCTCTTTACAATGTTTTTATCTAGATTTTTGTTCTGTTTATATAAATATATTGTATTTTTTTTTTTGCCATTCATATTTTTCACAGTAATTGCTTTTGTTTTGATTGGAGTACAAAAGTCTTTTGTGAAGGTATGGTGAGTAAGATTGCTGACTTTGAGACTGTTAGGGATATCAAAGAGAAGCTTTTCTATGTAAGATTAGCTAATATCATCATAGTTTGGTTTGCTTTTATGGAATTTGTTCATTGCAATATACTTGTTCTGCTTTTACTTATACAAGATTAAATATTGTATATCTAAGAATATATTATGTTACTTTTGCCTCAAATTTCTTTCCCATCACTATATTTAAAATATACATATGATAAATGAACTAGATGAATAATAATGTTAATGGATAATATTGTCAGTTGGAAGCAACTTGGCACTTGTAAATGTTGCCACCAAACATGCATTAACATAGAGAAAGCAATTCTTGATTTCAAGGCACTTTCAAATTAAACAATTACTGAACATTAGTTTTTTTGTTGAAATTCCTTTTTGGAAGCCCTCCTTAATGGACTTCCAACTACAAGAAATTGCACCAAGCATGCTCTTAATCAGTAAGTGGACTTCCACTTCGGTCTTGTTCATCAATTTGAGTGCTTGAACACCCTAATGCTTTGAACAAGACAAATTTTTGGAATTCAGAACTCTGAATGTGCATTCAAAATTATTTCCCAAATATGTAGTTGAATATTTACCCCCAATGCATGTTGCATTATTTTGGCATATGATCTCATGAACTCTGACAATCTCAGATCTAGTTGTTCACCAGCATATGATTTAAGACTAAAAGGCTTTCTATTCTCTACCACACTCCAATTTTTATCTCGTCAGGAATATCTAAGATTGTTTTCTTTTTTCCCTACCTGATACTGATTATGCAAACTGGTTGAAGAAATTTTGTTACTTTGTTGCAGGAATTATACACTGGTGGTAACAACAGGAAAATTCTAGTTTGGTCTCCAACCAAATTTGTTTCTGATGAACTGGTACATCTTCTACTCAGATGGATACACATACCTCGATTTATGCAAGTGAATATTTTCTTATTTTTTTTGGGTGACCATGCAGGATGAATGGATCAAGAGAGGGAAGGCTTCTGCTCTGGATCAGGATAACTGGAGTGATTGACATTTATTGCTGCCACTGTGTTTCAGATTTCCAGGTCATCTATGAATTTCCATGTTTGTACATAGGATTATTCATCATTAGTTGCTAGTGTTGTTTTTTTGTTTTTGTTTTTGGGTTGTTGCTTTTGATTTGGGATGCAAACAATAGGTTTAACCAGAGTAGTATGCTATAGCTCTTCCATAAAAGCGATTTTGTTTTGTTTTTTAAGTGGTTATGTTCAGTTACCAAAAGAAACAAAAAGAAACAAATGATTATATTTGTGAATTTGTATTTAACCAAGAAAATAGTAAACTATTACATAATAAAAACATAATGTTATGTTTATCTGGAAGGGAAGAGAAATGGATCCGCGGCTTTAGATTGCATCAACATATATATTGCTGTACACATTATATATGGGTCCTAAAATTGTTGGGAAAACAGAATCTGATCTTTCTATTAGACCATGATTTTTCAACTTCAATTCATTGCCCTTGTCATTATTAATTCGGTTGCATCGCAGGCTCTTAAAGCTTTGAATGGTGACAGTTATGGCATTCTGTTTTGTTGCACATGGGGAAAGAACACTTGCCCCATCCCTCTTACCTGTTGCGGGTCATTTGTCTCTCAATTTGGACTGCACCTGCATGTTTATGGCTGGCTTCATAGCATTCACTTTTTTAAAAATTTATTTATTTATTTATTAATATATGGATCACTTATTATTTTCTATCTTCCATTGTAATGTCACGGCTTTGACCAGAATGAATCTCAACTGATGTATGCATTCATTTAATAAGCTAACCGGAAAATTGTGAAAAGAGTTGTTTCTCTATGAGTAGAAAAGTTTTTGACTTTGTTAGCCGATAATATAAACAAGTATTTTGTTTTAAAAACTTATTTATTCAAAAAATAACTCTTTTTTTTTTATTTTTTAGTTACACTGCAAACAAGCTCACCTTAGTAGTTTAGATAAAAATTGGGGTGGTGGATGCATTGAACATCTGAGGATGGTAAATGCGTAATTGACCAATGATGTGTTTGCTATTATTATTTGTGAGATCCTATTTAACAAAAGAGAGGGACTTCTTGAAGATTATTGATCTTAATAGTCTGCTGCCGTTTGCATAGGTAACTCTGTTTGCAGTTCACTGTGCTGGCTGCTTGTACTATCACCTTGCTGCTTGATCTCGATCCTGATCCTTGCTGCTCGATCTCGATTCTGATGCAAGCAGGGTCAGTTCCTTCTTCTTTTCTGTATTTGTTTAAAAAATGTTGCATTGTGTGATATTTGATACATGTATCATATATATACACGCATGTATAGTTAAATTACAAAAGTGCAAAGAACTGTGTAAGAGTTTGGAGCGAAGTTGAAACGACAATTTGATCTAAAACTGTTGATGAAATTGGAACTGATTTGACTGTGTAGTCACTAGTTATAGATCTAGGATACTATATCTCTTTTGGAACGAACTACATTCTCTTTTAGATTAATCATTTTATTACTAAATTTTTTTAGTGAATGGAACAGTATATTCTTGCATGTCACACTGTAAAATGTCAGTATGGTTAGATTAGAATTTAGAACTTGGTGCTTTGCTTGATGCTTTTGCTGTTTTCTGTGCTCTGTTTACTTGCTAAGAAAGCATAAGAAAAGGCATACGAGGATGGGATGAAACTCTGCTTGTAGAATATTATACTAATATTATCATATTTTAGTCATCCAAACGGTTAGTTATTACAATAACTATTTTAACAAAAAATTTTAAGACTAGTTATTACAATAGCTATTTTAACATAATCCTTTTAAGGCTAGCTACATTTTAAAAGCTTTGGGAGGTTTCTTTAAATAGTTTGTGGGTGTAAATAGGTGAAATAAAGTATGTAGATAAAAAAAAAAAGGATTAGACAAAATAAAGATTACTTTTTTTGTATTTTAACTAGTAAAAAATGAAAAGTATGGTTGGAGTTGCTCTTAAGGACCATTAAATGTGTTTTGCTTTTCATTGGTTACTGAATGCATTTATTTCTGGGAATTTTGCACTAATTTGGCACATTTGCTCAAAATAAAATAAGGTAACCTCACCATGGACCTTAACATCTTCAAATTTCATGGTCGATCATTGTGATGCACAGGACTACATTGTTGGATGTTTATGTAAAATCAGCTGAAATATGTGTAGCATTTGATCCATGACTTTGTGTGGCTTCAAGAATGAAGGTTTTGTTGAAGTTCTTGCTTCTCAGCAAAGCCCAGAGAACCCCAATTGGTTCCAGGTAGTATACAATCTGAACTCTAAACCTTCCAGTCTTATATTGTGCAGCAACTTTTCATTTCTGTGAGATTCCATTTAAAGTTGGCAATTGTTTGTATACCATTAGTGCCGGCATTTTCTGTGCGTTTGATAGATGAGTTATGCACATGCATTAAGATGAAAGTTTAATTGTGTCCTCTTTAATATGCCAGACCAAAATTACCAAGTTCAAATCATCCTGATAATTGAAATTAAATCATTCCTGATTTATCTTGCAAGTGTCCTTAAGAATTGGACTAGTTCGACGAACACCATTTATGTTATTGCAAGTGTCAACTATTGTGGTTTGATGCAAATATTTGTCAATCTATTGAGTGATCAGTAGTTATTTATTTGGTTTAGACATGTATTTGGAATAGAGTAGTACTAGTAGAGTTCAAAATCTGCTTTGTGGAACTAGGGATTGCAAATGGTTCTAGCTAATTTTCAGGAGTTAAGTTTGTGAATCTTTTGTACTTATTCCAGTTACAAGATTAGGGGCTTTAAGCAGGAAATAAGAGTGAAAGATGCGACTGTAAAAGGAACTTACTGTCTACATACAAATAAATAAGGAAATTAATTGTTCCAATGAGTAATAGATAAAATGATTATGAATAATGAATGATAGAATGCTTCTGAGCTTACAAATTAATATATATTATAGATTCACTAAAAAAACATATCAAAGCACACAAATCATATATTTACAGTGAGTGAACATTAATATTTTTCTTCTATGAACCAAACTTGTTGCCATTGAAGGGTGAAAAACATAAAAACAAAGGCAACTAAAAGAGAGAAAAACAAACAAATCCTAAATTTCTAGCGGAGTATTACCTTGTTACTTTATTGGCCTGAAAGTTAATTGGAAACCTACGAGTTTTTGGAATGAAAAAACCCCAATACACAACTTTCTAATTTCGTTCATACTAAATTAAGGGCTGACATTATTATATAGTATAGAAGCATAGAAGTATATATCGTGTAGATGAAAAGAAAAGCAAACATAACTAAATATAATTATGGGTTTCCTGCAACTGCATAACACAACAAAGGAAATCTTTTACCAATATATGACTTTGTTTTGAATTGAAACTTATAATCCTTTTGCTGTATAGGAATTTGGTTCAAGTTTCAAATATATAAAATAGCTTTATACATGATACTGTAAAGTTATCTCTATGATCATTCAAATTAGAATCTCAATTAAGAACTATTCTATAGCAGCATAAGTTAAATAGATGAGGTGAATATAAATTGATTGTGAATTGGCCAGACCCAAGTTTTACATTCATTCTTAGATTCAGTAAAGGCTTATAGACACAGAATTCATCATGGTTCAGTAGTTGTCTGCAGCATTTCTGTTTCTGAAGTTTGATTTTCTTCACTCTTCTGCTGCTGCTTGCTATATAGAAGTAGGAAACCCCTTTCTCTGCTTGAAATATATTTTTCTGTGTAACCCAGATGAAATATATATATATATATATGCATTTATGTGATGTTTGTTGTTTGAACCTATTCAGAACACAGTAACAGTTTTTACTAATATTCATTCATATTTATAATGTGGGTCTGAGCTTGGTTTTGGCTATAGATGATGTTGCTAGATTTGTTTCTTCAAGTTTTATTTTATTTTTTCTAAAAAAACAAAGAGTGGACCATTACAAAGAGGTTTCTCATTGATTGTTTACAAGCTCTGTCAAATCATATGGTTTGGACCATGAATTAGAAAACATGTGTCCATGTTCCCACATATTTTTCTACTAGCAGATGTGTTTGATAATTGAGGAATACTAATTTCTTTTTGGTTTTTAGATCCTTTTAGAGTTTAGACTATTACAAAGAGGTTTCTCATTGTTGCTACCAACAGCTAATGAGTAAAGCTTAAGTTTGTTTTGTTTACTAGTCAGTTGGTATCTAAGACCAGTAAAGATTACAGATTCTGATTTGTGAAGTCACAATTATTATAAACTTATTACTATCTGATAGAAGCATGTTAAAATATTTTTTTTCTTACTTTTTCTGCAGTTTCAAAGCCTCAGAAATGACTAATTTATTTAAATTGTTCTTCCAGGTACAAAACCTTCTTCAACATATGGTGAGTTGTAATGTAGATCTTATGTTTTATAGCTATAACACTTCTGCTATTATTGATTTATACACTTTACCTAATTTGGCTTCCATGTTTTGATGCAGGCATCAAAATCAATGAAGATTACAGATTCTATGCTATATCAATTGGGTTCAGTGAATTTAGTAACAAGGACAAGATATTAAATTAAATCAAAACTCATGGGGTTTGTCTTGATGTTTTTCCTGTTATTTTTTGGTGAATGTTAAAGCATGATCTGTGGATATGTTATTTTGTAATTGAATGGGAAAGTGAATTAATGCTGTATTTGCTACTTGACAGCTTTTCATATAATTGGTTTATCTTTTGACAAATGTTCATTTGAATGGGAATGGGAATTATTGATTCATATTAGTGCTATTTTTCAATTTTTTTAGAGGTATTTCTTTTGGTTCAACCACATAGAATTAGCACAATTTCAAAAAAATAAATTAAAAAAATAAAGATATAATGGCGTTTTTGAAAATGTCACTATACAGTCAACGGTTATATTTTTAAAATTCAAAAAAAGCTATGACGACGTTTTTAACATGTCGCTAAATATTGTCATGAATCACATTTAGCGGCGTTTAAAAAACACCACCTATAACCATTTAACGACGTTTTTTAAGCGCCCCAATGTTATAGCGACGGCCGCATCTTCGACGTTTCGTTCTTAGCGCCACAAAAAGAATTAACGGCGTTTTTGACACCTATGGCGGCGTTTTATAAACGCCGCTAAAAGCTGAATTTCCTGCAGTGCTTGAATGCGTTTATATTTATTCCCTTGACATCTCATTTTTGCTTTTTGATAATTAAATTACAGGACAACGAAGCTTGATGCTTGTCAAAGCTGTGAGAAATGGTGGAACAACACTCATTCAAGAAGAAAGAGGATTAAGATTGTACTTTTATATTCCCACATTATTTCCCATTTAGTCCATATGAGAATTGGTAATGTAATGCACTTGTGTGATTTGAGTTCATGTAACCATAAAAGCGTAAAGAAGACCATGCAACTAAATAATGGAAACTTGATAATAAATAAATAAATAAATAAAAAACAAGAATTGCAGCCACAAGATTAACATTACCATAATATTCTCAAAATACAAGATAATTAGACACGTAGTTTAAAAGTTCAGGACTTTTTAAAAATAAATAAACATAAGTAAATTAAGCAAGGTCTTAATGGTTGCACGTGCATTATTTTTTGAACCAGCCAAAAAAAGTAAAGAAAATAGGGAATATTTTTGGTGCGTAAATTAAATTAGGGTAAATTATACTTTGCATCTTTGCATTTTGTACTAAATCTTATTTTGGTCCATACACATAAAATCATAACAGTCAACCTCCTATACTTCTGGTCAAATCCCACTTTGGTTCCTGCACATAAAATTGTGACAATCAACCTTGACTTTTGGTCAAATCTAGCTTTGATCCCTATACAAGTGTCAATGTCTCATTTCTGTTACTCAATTGTTTAAATCTTTAACAGAATCTAGTTATGTGATAAGAATGTGACTACACTATGGAGTAAGAAAAAAAAAATCATTTATATTTTTCACCAATACACATTTTATCCCAAAATTTTCATCAAGAAAATGAATTAGGGTTTTGCATAAATTAGAATCACAAAACTCTATTTTTCATGGTAACACAGTTTTCTGTCTTCTTTTTTTCTCTTTGATTTCTTTATTGTATTTTTTTTTTTAAATTTCAAAAACTCTACTTTCTTGTCTTTTCATCCCAATTTAAACTATAATTTACCCAAACTATTAATATCTAAAGGTTAAACCAAGTATAACTTCAATCTTCGTAATTTTAATTTGAATAATTTATATTTTATATTTTGAATTTTGTCACAGTATTGTCCCATTAGAATTTTGGACGTGCAAAACTATAACTACCTGAATGAACCCTATAAATATTAAGAAAATGTAATGACAAGGATCAAGGTGAAATTTTGCTCAAATTAAAGGGAACCAATCATGTAATTTTACCCTGATCAAAAAATAAAAATAAAAATAAAAAATAATGTAATTTTACCCATTTTTGGTTTGACGAGATCTGATGGTAATGCAATGATGGCAATATGGTCGTTCGACGATTGCGGTGGTTCAATGATGGCTGAATCAGATCTGGGTTACAGTCGTGGCAGCGGCAGGACGGTGGATAATGGTGGCTGAATGATGGTCAACAATGGTTAGATGGTGGCGGTGGTGGCGGCAGCAGATGAGCTGCTGTTGGTTGGTGGCTCTCTGCAATCGTGATGGAGAAAAGGAAGAAGGTAATAAAACAGGGAAAAATGGAAAGGGTTTGGTTTATTATTGTTTCAGTCCAAACACAGACCAAACAGTGTAAGATTTTGGGGAAATTCTATCTTGAATCTTCTGCCTATAATTATAAGTGAATAAATCAAAATAGAATTGTAGTTAAAAAGAAAAAAAAAAAAAAAAAGAGTAAATTATATGGGTTCCTTTATTTTGAACCAAATTTACTTTGGTCATCATAATTTTAATTTGAATAATTTAATCTCTATATTTTGAATTTTATTGTAATGTGATCCATCTGTCATGTGTTACTAACATTTGAATAGAAAAAAAAAATAAAAAATCATGTGTAAAATTAGATGGATTAAAGTAAAATTTCAAACAAACAAAAGGGATCACCGATCTTTGGTTACATTAGTTTTACACATGATCTTTTTATTTTCAAATTTTTGTAGTAAATGATGGAGCAATCACGTTTGCAACAACATTAAAAGTATAAAGATCATATTATTTAAATTAAAATTAAGAAAACTAAAGTGATATAAATGTAATTTAGCCTAAATATATATATATATATATATAGAATCGTAAGTGTAATTAACCCCAAAACAGCATGTAGTGCAAAATGCACCGGAGCTCATTAGTTTCCAATCGTTTAGTGCGTCTCTTATGTTTTGCACAAATAATCTCCAATGTTTTAAATGTTTTAATTTAATCTTTAATTCATTAATTTTGTCACTAAATATTCTTTACGTTCGTTTTTGCCTATAATTGGTAACGGAAGTGAGGACATTTTCATCAAATCACCTATGACACTAAATAAGTTAGGAATTAAATTGAAAAAAATACTATGGATCCTAAATAAATTATCAAATAAATTATCAAATCTCTTACATGGATATGAGACCCACACACATGTGATTTGTGTGGGTCCCACACCCACGTGGCTTGGTAATTTATTTAATAATTTATTTAGGATCCCTAACATAATTGACACAATTGAAAATATCATGGAGCAAAATGAAACTAATCACACATTTTGAGAATTTTTTTTCTCGTTTTGATATTTAAATGTAATTTGATGAAAATGCCCTTACTTCCATTATCAATTTTAAATGGAAACGGAGGTAGAAACCATTTACTACAAAATTAATAGATTGGAAATCAAATTGGCACATTTAAAATATCAATGACCAAAATGATACAAGACACATAATAGGGAAAATGTAATTAACCCAACTCAAAAATAAAGTAAAATGTGCATGATTGATGTTATGTACTAAGAAAAAATATTAAAAACATATATAAATTTTAAATTCATGGTGTAGATCTAAATTTGGTGTAATATGAATCACACTCAAAATAAATCATATTTACACGTTTCAAATTCTAAAACTTTTTATGAATGGGAAAGTTGCTTGTTGGGTGCATATGGTATGCATCTTATACAAAAAGCATGACTTCTCTCACAAAATGTATTACTCGTCACAAAAAATATAATTTTTTTCTTCACAAAAAATATAACTTTTTTTATTCTGACAAAATGTTTAACTTCTTTCACATAAAGTGTACTTTAGTTATACATAATACTAACTTCAAAAATCGTAACTTTCATCACAAAAATCATAATTTTCATCTCACAAAATATATGACTTTTCTCACAAAAAGTATAATTTTTTTTACAATTTGCAAGTGCATATTGTAACCTCTCCCGGAATGAATAGGTAACATTACTTTTTACTTACCAAATGTGCAGTTGGCTCCAATGTGAAAATAAGGCTGTTATTAAACATGTAATCTCTTCCAGAAAGGAGATTATTAAGACAAAAGTATTACATTCCAATTGATTATCCCATAAATTCATCTCTTTCAATGTATTTCAGATCCTAAAATAGTGTCTTTGATGAAATGCAATTTAGATGCAACATCATCAATCTCCATTCTTTCTCTAGGCAAATTTGAAGAACAATTGACTCCAATTTCAAGTATCAAACCCAAGCACTCCACAATCTTTTCACTCCTTATGAAGTTTTCTTCTTCTCCTCCTTCGATCTAAAAAAGTATTGGGTTTGAAATCTCTGATACACTGCCAAGCAAAGCCTCTTTCACAAAGCAATGGAGGCTTAAACCATCTTTAAATATTTCATTGGTGGGTCTTTTCCCAATAAACATTTCTAACACGAGGATTAAAAATGTAATTTTGGTTTTGTTGGAAAATAATGGTTTTTCGACAACTTTAATTCGAAATTAAAGTGGGACCCAACCGTCGGTTGAGGTGGGTTTGAGTGGTTTTATATTCTCTCAAGTGAGAAGATCACAATATAAAAATGCCGGGCTGAAGCCATTGAGTTGTGAATGAGAATTGTCTCATAAAGTAGGCATCAATAGAAGTTGGGCTTGGGCCTAGGCTTAGACTTGGACTTAGATTTAGTCTTGGTCTAGGCTAGCCTAGGCTTGTGTATGTGCATGTGTTGGACTTAGTCTTGGGCATAGGCTAGATTGTGCTATGCTAGACTGGGCTTGTCTTGTGCATATGTTTTAGACTGGATTTGGATCGGGTTGTGACCCAACACTCGTATCTATTTTGCGGCCCATCTAGTTGGATTATTTAAATAGCATTATATATATATATATATATTCAAACTTTGTAACTCTCATCTTTTGATGATAGAGTTTATGATCATATTATGCACATGGGAGTTTTGCACCTTTGTAACTTTAGCCCTAATGGCTAGAGTTGATGACTATTGATGCTA
This sequence comes from Camellia granthamiana, assembly GCA_036172215.1. Classification (NCBI taxonomy): domain Eukaryota; kingdom Viridiplantae; phylum Streptophyta; class Magnoliopsida; order Ericales; family Theaceae; genus Camellia; species Camellia granthamiana. The sequence continues at coordinate 150,554,975 of CM069903.1, forward strand.
GGTTTTATGGTAGCCTTCATGGCTAAGTCCCCTTCCCTACAAGTATAAAAAGGAGATGATTTTTTAGATAAAATGAAGATGGTTTTTTTGAGATAAAAAAGTTGAAGATGATTTTTTACACTAAAGAAAAAATTTCCTATCTTCTTTTGTTAGCCCCTTCTTTGGTTCTTGTTAGAGAGAGTGCATCCATTGTCAAGTTCGCCGAAGCTATACAGAAGGTGCTTCTGCATTAGTTGGTTTCGACCGTCGTATCTTGGGAGACAGACGCCAATGTACCTCTAGCATCCATCGGGAGGCGGTGAATCTGTTTTAAGGAAACTGTCTAGTGGAGGCTTCGGTTTACTTCTTTTCTTATCATTTGTTCTTAAATTTTTCAATACTTAGTTTACAAAGATGAGTTCTAATCTTTAGTTATCCATGTTAATAATTTGTTTAATTAGTCATGTAATCTAATTCATTTCTGCAATTTTAGTTGTGTAGTTTATTCTGTATTTCATTCTTTAAATTAAAAAAGTTATTTTGTCATTTCTATTTAATTTATTTTATATATTTTTCTTGTATTATTATGGAAAAATACCAACAATCTTAAAACAGACTTTTATAAATAGGTTTTGATAAAAAATAATTTAGTTTTTATTATAATTTTATTCCAGTGACTCTTGGAATTAAAATCAATTTAATTGCCTAGAATTATTGGAATTTGAGTTGTTTGTTTCAAGTAATTTATTCATAAAATTTATTTTATGTTAATTAGTTGTTATTGCACGAGTTATTTGATGGTTAGTGCTTAAGTTGTTAGGAGTTTATAAAAATAAAATAAGAAATTTATTTCTTAAAGTTCTTACTAATTTATTTGATTTGTTTGTTATTTGTTTTCTGTTGTAGTTAACTTTCTCTACAGGTTTACCTAAACGTGAAAGCAGGATATATAATACAAACAAATATAACAAATTGGAATTAGTAAATTACACTACTAATTTTTTATTTGAACAGGATTACCTTTGCATGGAATAAAGAATAATATTGGACCTTTAGAATTTTAGTGAATTTAATTATTCACTTTATAGTTCAGTTTTATTTCAGGTTTATTCTGCTTGTTGTTTTGAAAGTTTGGTAACAATTTCGATTTAATTTGATTAATTAAATTCTGGGAAAAAAAAAAAGTGATGGATTTTGAGAATGTTAAGAGATTCGGTTAGTTGAGAGGTTTTTGACGGTATAATCTCCAAACAAGTTTGTATTAGGAGAAAATTTAGTAAAATAGTTTCGGTTTTTCTATATAATGGTCTTATTTCTGAGTTTGCTTATGATTTTGTTGTATTATAAGGTGGATTGATCCTCAGAAAGAATTAGCGCATGGTGGAATAATTTTGCATTATAATTCTATTAATTAATTTTTGCTTTGGTTGTGAGTTTTTCCATGCCTTGATGTGTATAATCAAGTGAATTACTCCAAACATTATTGTGTATTGTTGGAGTTTAACTCTATTGTTTATAAGATTATTTGCTTATAGTTAGATGGTTGTAATGCCAATGTTATGACCATAATAGTCTTATATATGTAGTTATTTCATAGCCATGAAACTCATGACATTTTTGTAACTGCAATGCATCTATAGCCTTTGAATTACACATTGTGAGTTATAACTGAAATTACTTGTGTAATATTCACCGTATTGGTTCATTAACTCATCTTGTATCCAAGTACGTATATGAGCAATGAGTATAGAGATTTAGCGACAAAGAAGATAGAGTTTTGTAATGTGTTTTTATACAAAGAAAAGCATTACAAATGGAAAAGTGTGGTTTTGACTAAACAGGCGATTTCAGATGCAACCATGAACTCCGTTTTGCAGATTTAGACAATTTGTAATTGTAACAGTTGCATTTCCATTTCCATTTGTAGTGGTTTTTAATCTCTAATTTGTAATAGTTTCACCATAGTAAAAGAAAAGGGGGAAGGAAAGAAATTATAAACCTTCAGGTTTAGAGAAAGTCTTTGGGATTAATTTTATATTTCCAAAGTGTTTGATTTTCTATAATAGAAACCAAAGTTTAGCCTTGGATAAAAAGTATTTTTGATTTGTTCAGAAATGGAAACTAAGATGGATTTGGTTTCAAACCTTTGTGAGTAGAGGAAGTCTTTGGGTTTAATCCTTTTATTCCCAAAGTGGTAGGAAACCAAGTTTTCAGAAAGTCTTTTGGTTATAATTTGATTATTTCCAAAGTGTTTTGTTTTATTTTTATTTTTTTTGGGGGGGGTGGGGGGGGAGGGGGGGGAACAAATTTTAGCATTAGCTAAAATATTTCTGATTTTTATTCAGAAATAATGGGCTCAGTTTCGAGAATACCGGTTAATTTTTATGAGTGGTATAATTCTGATAGCAATTTTTAATTGCATATTAGCTTTGTAAACTTGGTTTGTTTTAACCTAGTTTATCCCTTGAAAAACTTAATTCATATTAGTTTTGTAAACTTGGTTTGTTTTAACCTAGTTTATCCCTTGAAAAACTTAATTCTAAATTTGTTTCTCATGGACTAGGAGTCAACATGCTCTTGAAAGTTTTGTCTAAGTTTAACCTGGGTCTTAAGTGGGACCGGTGTGACCCCTCCAGTCTTCCTGGAAACTTTCCTGACCATGTTCGATTCTAGAGTAAGTGGTGAGATCAGTTTTGAATTAAATTCAGACTTTGGAATTTTCTAGTGTTAAGTTTAGTTTCTGGAAAAACAGAATAGTGAAATTATGTTGTGATTTTTCAAAAATGGCTTCACGAGGTGACAACAGGAAATGTTGTTCTACCTAACAACCTTAAACCTTACGAGGTTCTTAAAGGAAGATCTAGAGAGATCAAATGTGATTAAAGGAAATCATAAAATTGCATGATGATATCTTTGAATTTATCAGAGGGAATTAGTATGTTATCCTTATGTCAATTATAGCACGAATGATTGCTATATGGCTTTACTTAAGAGCAAAGATGAGACAACCCGTTAGGGTGGATGAATGTATTTTTTGAATTTTTATAATTCTAAATATATTCTTGAATTGGTGGCTCCTAGTGAGTGCAAGATCATTGATTACAGAGATAGAAAATTGGTGGTTCCTAGGAGGTGTTAGACCACTGGCTGCACAGTTATGAGATTATAGTTCCTAATAGTAAATAGATTACTGATCATATATTAAGACGTGATGGTTTCTAGTAGTAAAAGAGTCTACTGATCATATGTCAAGACATGATGATTTCTAGTAATGAAATGGTCTACTGATCCTATGTCAAGACGTTATGATTCCTAGTAGTAGAGTGACTACTGATCACATGTCAAAACATTATGATTCCTAGTAATGGAAAGTCTTCTGACCACATGCTAAGAAATTAGTGATTCCTAGATAAGACTACTAGCCATGTTATGAAGTTCCGAATAGTAGACTATTGAACACTAGATCTGTGTTTCCTAATAGTAAGGCTATTGGCTTCAGAGTGACAAGTTGGACCAAATTTGTTTGGTGCCTTGAATTTGGAAAAGACCTAATTCGGTTGATGACGGTTTGGGAATGTGTTTTCTGTGATATGATTATGAGAGTCTCATAATCATTGTGACACAATAAATTGTTTAAAGACCCTGCATGAATTTTTGGAAAGGCTGAAAGCCTTTGTATAAATTCTACAAATGTGGAGGTATCATGCAAAAGGTGGCAATACCTAAACCCAAGCGGTTAAAAATCCGTTGACTTTGTGTTCAACGGTTATGCACAATTTAGTAATGCATATTGGTTTTCTTGTGGACAAATCTGAATTCAAATTTACACAAGAATGCCATCATGGAATTGAGGAAACGATTTTCATGAAAAAAAAGATGATCCTAGAAGATGTTAAAAGACTAGGACTTTAAAGTTCCTCTATCCAATCTTCTTAAACCTATATGATGGCTAGTGAGGCTAAAAGCTTCTTTGAAGTTGTAATTTCTCTAGAAAGAAGTTATTAATTTAACTTTATCTTGCATAGGTAGTAAGCCATAGAATGCAAGTGAATAAAAGCCGATGAGATAGTCTTATTATAAAAGGATACCTAGATTACTTTGATATATGATCATCAGTTGTGGTGAGTGTGATTGCAATTGTGCGATGCCTAGAGATACTTCAAGATGGATAGTTATATAGCTTTCCTATATGATGATTTAGTTGAATAAATCTTTATAGAACAACTTGAAGGGCTAGTCAGTTCCAAGATGAGGAAAGTCTGTAAGCTTGGGAAATCTTTATATGATTTGAAACAAGCATCGTAACACTGGCATGAGAAATTTGACAACACAATGTTGTCAAGAGAGTTTTAAATAAACAGGGATTAACAAATATGTGTATGTCAAAGATCCTAACAAATAGATATGTCAGTTTGTGTCTGTATGTCACGCCCCACTTTTTATTACTCGGATTCCATTACCAAAACCATTATTATAATTTCAATTTCAGAGATGGCATACAGAAGTTCATTCTATATATAAGGGATACATAAATATAACTTCTCTCATCCGAATATCAAATGAATGCAGCATGAATTCATATCTAAATAAATTGTCCGTAGGCTTACATCATTTAAATCAAGAGGAAGGGTTTAACCCTTTACATCAATGGTATTCCGCCTACACATAAAGGCCCCGTGGCCAACAAATAAGGAAGATCTGTGACCTTGTAGCACATCTTGATATTCACCTGAAAAAGATTAGCAACGTGAGATGAACATAAAGTCCAGTAGGGATCTCAACATGATCCTCAACAATAACAACTTACAGATAGCTATGATCATGAATGCTAATCTCATACCATATAATTAATGTGACATTTGTAACTAAAGTATACTTACATAGGTACTTTTCTCAAAATCATTCAATTTATTCAATAACACCAAGGTTCGCTTTTACTACCCAATTTCATTTTAACAATCATTACACGATAACCATAATCTCCATTTGTGACAAAATACCACATAATACCATTTTTACTTTTGAAAACATTCTCACCAAATCCCATATCTTCACATTATTATTAACCCAATACATAACCTAGGCCCATCTCCACACATTCTTCGCATTCTCAATCTTTAAGCACAAGTTAAAAGAGATACTTGAGATAACTAATTTATGGTAGAGAGATCCCTCAACCATCCTCTAACACCTCCCAATATACATAAACACATCCACATAACATATAAGACATCACAACCTTATTGAATCATAATCATCATAACACATGACACACAAATCAAATAAGGCAACAATGATAAATAATCTCCGCTCTACTTGCCAGAAGCACAGTAAGCCAATGATACATCTTTCCACAATGAAACACCAATTTACCAGACACTAGCTGGAAGGGATTGGTACCTCTGCCAATTCTCCAGACGCTAGCTGGAAGGGAATGGCACCTCTCATTCTCAGCGTAACCAATTCTCCAGGCGCTAGCTGGAAGGTAATGGTACCTCTCATTCTCAGCGCAATACACATTTTCAATCATCACTTCGCACAACATTCATACATAACTCAAAAGTACTACAGACACATAACCATTTCAACATTCACAATGTCATCCTCCACTAATGACCAAGGACAAAACCTCTAAACAACATACGTCAAATCCAAGTAATCCAATCATCCAATTCTTATGAGGTTTTTAGTATAACAAAAATGACAATATCCCAAGGATTTTCAACTTTTATCAAGGTTCCTTCTCAATTTGCAAAGGAGTTAAAATTTGTCTCTACATTCAATGTCAATTTCCAAAATTTCCAATTTACAATACACCAAGTTCATGTACATGTATATATATAATAAAGAGACTCGTTTCATTCATTTAACCAAAAACCCAACCCACCAATAACAAACCATGGCCCACTCTATTTCAACTCAACAAGGATATTACCCAAAGTTCCTAATCTCATGGTTAAATCTCCTTTTTAACAATTAATCAAATTAACAATTCGTTGTATTTAAACATGGTCAATCGAACACAAATTAATGCTCAAATCATGAGGCCCAAGTTAATCTTAAATCAACTATCAAATCATTAATCACATTTCTTAAATTCATAACATAATTATTCTACAATTTTAACTCCTTTTTATCTACTAGGCATTATTGCAAGAATTAGGGCTTTAACACTCTCTACTCATGAATATGTTGAACCACGCCCCAAGTTAACCCAACACCAACCAATCTCACACAATTTCTATCTCAACGCCCAAAACTTAGATCCTCTATCATGATTTTTCGAAAATTAATTCATAATAACATGGTTTTTATGCAATAGAAAATACCACATGTCTATCTATAAATGAGACATTGAAAAAGATCAAGAAATCCCTACCTCAAGAGAGAAGAGAAGAAGAGGCCCAAAAATCAACTTCGCCGGAATACAATCTCCACCAGTCAAGACGGAGCCCTCGACATGCTCATCATTTTGATATAAGGGACTAGTATCAAAATCCCAATGGATTCTTGGGATCAAAACAAAATACAAGATTTTGGAAAGTTTGGGTAGAGAGGGATGAGACAAAAAGAGAGAAATATGATAGAGCGAGAGAGACATTCAACAAATGAAGTGAAAATAGTCAAAAGGGCAAAACATAGCTGAAAATCACAGATTTCAAGACTTTTCACGCGCCTAGCCGCACGTGCGCACGTACGGAGCGGCCTCCCGCACGTGCGACCACCACCCCCACACGTGCGGTCTCCCCCGCACCTCCATTTACGCACCTGCCTTTTAGGCAGTGTGCACATAGCACAAACCTCTTCTTCCCGCACGTGCGGCCCTGGCTCTCCAGTGCTGAAAAACTCCGACTTCTCTCCCGACCCTCCGGTGCCGACCCTGCACCCTCTGAAACGAGAGAAAACTTTGACTCAAAACAACCACAGCAGAAAATATTTAAGAAAGAAATTCCAGCAACAACTTACCCGGCATCTTAACAACGATATTTCTAACATAATTCAAGAGAGCAAAGCAAAATGTGCACAGGTCATTACACTGTACGATTGGCAATTATGAGAAGATGTTCAGAATTACCAAGAAATTGTTAAATTCTAAGTTTGACATGAGCCTTACAGATGTGATTACCAAAACATCTGGTAGTATTGTACTTTCTTAGTCTCATTATGTTGATAAGATACTTGAGAAATTTAGTAAATCAAGTACAAGTGTGTCGAGGAGACCGGTAGACTTGAGTCTACATTTGGCTGAGAATAATGGTGAGAGTGTATTTCGACTAGAATATTCTCAGGTCATTGGAAGTTTAAAGTATCTGATGAAGTGTACAAGGCTATGTATATAGTCTACTCAGTAGACAGGCTCAATAGATACACAAATAATCCCAATGCCTATCTTTAGAGGGCGTTTGTGCAGGTACTAAGGTACTTACAATGAAATCGAGATTATGGGTTGCATTATCCCAGATATCCAGTAGTACTAGAAGGGTACAATGACGTCACCTGGATATCTGATATAAAAACTACAAATCCATTAGTGGATTTGTTTTCACTATTGGAGGTGTAGCTGTGTCTTGGAAATCTTCCAAGCAAATGTGTATCACGATATCAATGACGGAATCGGAGTTCAGTGATTTAGATAAAGCTACCGAAGTAGCTGAATGGCTTTGTTGTTTTCTTGAGGATATTCCATGTTAATCGAAACTTGTGCTAGCAATTTTGTATAATTTGGGACAACCAAGCAAGTATTAGTAGGGCACAGAGTAATACGTATAATAGAAGGTCTAGACAATTTCGTCGAAGACATAATTCCATACGATAATTACTCTCTTGTGTTGTCACTATAGACTATGTAAAGTCTAAGGACAATATTGCAGATCCACTAACCAAAGGCTTAAATCGAGAGTTAGTAAAAAGTCGTCATGAGAGGTTAAGGGCTTTAGTGAATGTTACCAGAACAGAAAACCCAACCTAGTTGACTAGAGATCCCAAGATCTAGGTTCAAAGGGACAACCTAATTACGTGTAACAGGTGAGTTACTGAAGAGGTAAATCCTCTTGTCTATTCCTTTATACAGTGATACCCTGTGGGGTGGAAGGTTAAGCTGATGTTTTTATGACCTAAGTATTGTGAATAATCAACCGTGGTATAACGAGATACCTTGTATAGGTCACCTATGTGAGTGCGAAGTGGGGCTGCTTCTTTAAGAATTGACGAGGCCGAATTTTGTAAAAACACTCACTGAACCAGGCTAGTGTTCCAAGGCCAAACCGGACACACTAGTGAGAACAAGAACAATGGTTAGGGTGACTCCTGTGTGAGGTCTATTGTCTCAGTTTACACAAACGACAGAATAGTTCAAGACATCACGTTGATTAGCCAACCAGTAAATCCAATAGGCTTTACTACGAAAGGTTCAAGGCCAACCGCTACCTTTTTTTATACAGGCTTATTCTGTGTGCTCTCTCTCCGAGCCTTTGTTGTTAAGCATTTTTCGTTTTTCTTTATTTGGCCAATTTTATTCATGTGGGGGATTGTTGGAATATAATGGTTTTTCGACAACTTTAATTCGAAATTAAAGTGGGACCCAACCATCAGTTGAGGTGGGTTTGAGTGGTTTTGTATTCTCTCAAGTGTGAAGATTACAATATAAAAATTATGGGCCGAAGCCATTGATTTGTGAATGAGAATTGTCTCAAAAAGTGGGAATCAATAGAAGTTGGGCTTAGGCCTAGGCTTAGATTTGGACTTAGCTTTAGTCTTGGTCTGGACTGACCTAGGCTTGTGTATGTGTATATGTTGGATTTAGTCTTGGGCATGGGCTAGATTGTGCTATGCTGGACTGGACTTATCGTGTGCATATGTTTTAGATTGGGTTTGGATCGAGTTGTGACCCAACACCTGTATCCATTTTGCGACCCATCTAGTTGGATTATTTAAATAGCATTATATATTTATTTATTTATTCAACCTTTGTAACTCTCATCTTTTGATGATAGAGTTGATGATCATATTATGCACATGGGAGGTTTGCACCTTTGTAACTTTAGCCCTAATGCCTAGAGTTGATGGCCATTGATGCTCAGTTTTATGGTAGCCTTCATGGCTAAGATCCCTTCCCTACAAGTATAAAAAGGGCCTTTCCCCTCCAACTTAGAAGAAGAGTTTTTGAGAGATTTTTGATGGAAAATGGAGATGGTGTTTTGAGACAAAAAAGTTGGAGATGATTTTTTTACACCAAAGAAAAATTTTCCTATCTTCTTTTGGTTTCTCACCAAATCTCACCCTTTTAGTGATAAACAAAACTTAAGTTCGATGTGATTTAATTTTATCACCATTTCTATTCATTTTTCACAATTATTCACCTCATTAATCATCCAAACAAGTGATCATTAATAAGGTAAGTAACCTAATTCTTTCTATTTTTTTTTTTTAATTTCTCGCCAAACCCCTTAATCCAAACGAAATGTTAATACCAAACCCAAAATAAAATTATTCTTATTAATGGAGGGCGGAAAGTAATTGATTTTACATTACCAAATTTCTCTTTAACCCAATTGACCATTCTAAAATTGAACATTTTTAGGTCTTGATATTCTATAGGATATTAGTTGTTGTTAGTGAAGTTAGATTACAGCTAAAAGAGTTGCCTCTGTTCCATCAATTCGAACCCCTAACTTTTCCCTTACTACACCCTAAGGTGTAGCTATAAGACTGTTGGGCCAAATCCAAGGTCTCAGATTATTGCTTGTTAACATGCGGAAATATTGGATTGTTTATTTAAGGGCAAATTACAGCGGTAGTCCTTGTAATTTACCTTTTTTTTTCATTTTTGTCCCTATTGTTTCAATTTGCTCAATTTTGTCCCTTAATTTTACGGATTGTGTCATATTAGTCCAATAAATAATGGCGGTTAAATTTGATGGACAGATAATCATATGATGTTTTAATTTGGTCCCTGTTGTTTTGACTTTCTTATAAATTATAGTGACCAAATTGAAACATTTTATAAACTACATGGACCAAATTGAAACATCATTTGATTTTCGTTCCATCAAACTTAACTGCCGTTATTTATTGGACTAATATGACACAATCCGTAAAATTAAGGGGCAAAATTGATCAAATTGAAATAACGGGGACCAAAATGAAAAAACAGGTAAACTACAGGGACCATTTGCATAATTTACCCTTTATTTAATTATGCTTCTTAGAACTTATTTATCTATACATGAAAGAGAAAAGAAAAAAGGAACAAAATTATAGAGAATTAATTCAATCTCAATAAAGAGATATTGGTTCAATTTTGCAATTAGAAATGCAGGAACAGTAATGTTTAAGTGATATTGTGGTACGTTTAGCTCAATTTTTGTTTGATGTTATAAGTCTAAATTTTTGTGTAGTATTTTCTTGGGAAAATTGATCTAAGGTCCCCTCTCCCATTTTTAGTAATAGAAGAGATCTACAATATTATTTTTTGATGTCTAAGGTCTTGTGGACTTGCCTTTTTTCACGCCCCGCCTTTTAGAAAGGGTTGAAAAGAAGGCCTCACAATTCGGACCCCCGCGGTTCTAAATCTAGTCTCACAAATGCAATGTAAAACTAATAATCACCAAAGAATCCAAATCTGGAAAACGTTTTTGGAAAATTGATTTTAAATCAAATAATGCCTAAATTGGACTGCTTTGCCAGATACAGAGTAGTCACCTAAATATTTTGTTTTGGGGAAATTTAGGAAACCCTGACTCGTGCTGAAGGCCATGTGTCCATCATCACCAAAGTTGCCTCGGCTCGAGAACTTAGGTACGAAGGGGGAAGGTCATGAATTGAGCACCCCCGCTTGCCTGATCAAAGATCGGCCTCTACTAATCATGCTATGTTCTTTTATAAACATTATTTGTTTTTATTCCGATTATTAAACTAGTTTTACTATATGACGCACACAAGCAAGTATAGACTAGTCGCAAGACTTGGAACAATTCAACTCGCGTTTGTTTGCGAAAATGGTTTGAATTTGCCACCTCAAGTGGGCTTAAAAATGCGGATTTACCACCAAACATAATGGGCTTAAAACATGATTTGCCACTCAACAAAGTGGGCTTAAAACACACATTCATTGAATCGTTCCAATTCAAACAACAAGCCTTCATCCACAGGCATTCAAGCAGTTTAACATTTAAGCACATAGCCTTATGGCAAGCATGCGAATCATGGCAACACTCACACTCATGCAAGCATGCTAAAGCGTAAAAGCTTACCGAGTACTCCAAGCCAAAACAGAAACTAGTTAGAAAAAAATGCATGATCCTAACTATGTTAAGATGCCTAATGCAACATATGCAATATGCAATTAATAGGCTCGGCTACTAATATGGCATATGAATCAATTTGAACAACATGCGATTAAACACGTATTCAAAGAAGATATTTGAAATAACGATGCAGTTTGAATGATACGCCGAGCCTCGGTGCATGTAAGACAAAATGAATAGATGCAAACATGCAAGCATAAGGTATGCTAATTGAAATATATCCCTAATCTAACCATCAAAAGCGATTAAATAAAAAGGAGAAAGACGTGGGGTTAGAAGACATACACACATGCTCGCACACTTATTACAACATTACGCCCTCATGAAGAAGGGTCCGAATGAATAAAAGCTAACCAACTAGCTATGCTAATTAAGCTAAGCTAATTATTACAAACCGAAACTAATTAACTATTCTAGTTAACTAATTATTACAATACTTAACTAACTAATTACCAAGCAATTAAGCTAATTAATTTACAATATGAATTAAACAACTAACTAACTAGACAAGTTAACTAAATGGCCTCGGGAAATGAGGGATGCATGCATGCTCGATTCTTCTACCTGAAAAGCCACCGTTTTGTTGCTACGAGCCTCTGTTTGCACATTTGAACACCAAAAATTCTGCCAACTCCCAAAATACCTCTGCTCCACCTTAGGAACACACTGTGCAAATTTCATTGGTGGCCGACAAGGGGCCTGTCGGCGACCAATGGTGGCCGGTCGGCTACCACTGGTGGCCGGTCGGCTACTAGTGGTGGCCGATTGGCCACTGATGACATAAACCCCTCTTTTTGCTATAACAGAGAGCAGACAGAGCAAAACAGTGTATTCTCATAGGTTTGTGTGTACTGTTTACACTCCTTATCATCAAAAAAGCTCAAATGAGTGAAACTCTTGGCTCTCAAACCACCAATCAAGCAATTTCCATGCATGATGGCCAAAGAACCAAGTTTGTAAAAGTTTAATGAGTGCAAAACAAGACTCAAAAAGACCACCACCTTATCATACATGATCAAGGGTGATGGTGACCAAGGAAAGTGGCACATTTCATCACTTTTGAGTATGAAATGTCCCATTTTCCTTATGTTCGAATTAACGTCCGATTCGAACACATGCAATGCAACACGAAAGATGCTTATCTTGCCTCTTTTACTTGTCCAATTTTGTTTACTCATTTTACATTACCAATTCATTCTTTAATCGATTAGTCCATTAGTGAGTTTCCTCTATGGAAAGACGACTCAAACAACAAGTTGCTTTGGGCATGAAAGAGGCATTACACTGTTGGTAATGAACCCCCCAAGGGATTAAACCATTAGGTGCAACACCTCCATTTTATACTTAAGCTAACAAGGGGTTTAGGACCGCTTTTAAAGAAAACAAAAGAATGAAGAATTGAGGGAGATTGCAGAGATTTTAAGTGCTGAAATGAAGTGTAAAACAACACTAAAACATGCTATTAACTCAAAACAATGATGATTAAAGCATTAAAACATCAAGTTAGTGAAGGAAATAACACTACAACTATGCAATACAAGCCTCAACTGAACTAACCAGCCCAAAATAGAGCCAAAATAGGTCAAAATAGAGGCAAAAACATGCTGGACTAAAGCTAAGTTAAGCTAGAAAAACATGCTAACTCATGAAGCTAACTAGGCATGCAAACAAGACACAAGGAGGGGAGGCTAACCCCTTCAATTTTGGACTTCAAAATTTGATTTTTACCGCTGAAAAATTTCTGAGATTTAGTGGTTAAGAGTCCCAAAAAAGTTGTTTTGAAAGTGGTGAATAATAGCACAAAAGCTTAACAAACAAATGAGCACGAAGGGTGGATCACCCCCTAATTCAAAGAGACCTCAAACCAACACTTTTAAGTCACAAAAATAGAGTTTTTGACAGTTCAAAATTAGCCCAAAATTAGTTTGAAAAGATGACAAAACTAGTATTGAAAATGAGCTTAAATAACAAATGTTATACCTCTTGAAGCTAAGGCACAAAATAGGCAAAAAACCAAGCTCAAACCTCCTTCTAGAGCTCAAAGAAGGTCCCAAGTTATCTCAGCCCAAAGGTGAGAGTATTTGGTTAAGGGTTGGTATGCAAAAGCTAAGAGAAGCTAAGCAAATGTGTGCAAAATAACAAGAGAGAGAGAGAGAATTCTAGAGAGAGAGATTTTTGTTCTAAAAATGCTAACCTCCAAAAATGGGGGAGGAACACCCCTACATATAGAAAAACAAGTCTTGAGCTTAGAAACATCTCACCATACACGTGTATAGAGATGTAGCTCAGTGAGCAACAGCTAGCACAGCTGGCAACAAATATCTGAAAAAAGGCACTGGTGGCCGTCGGCCACCACTGATAGTCGACCGGCCACACCCATGGCCGACAGCCTTGGGGGGTGGTCGACAGGTCACCAAGAGGTCCAGACACCAAGTTTTGGTCCAAAACAAGGCATAGAAAGAACAAGGTTCAAAGGCTCAAAGATAGAGCATTCTACCGAGGACTTCGGGCGCTCAAAACGAACACAAACACACATCATCGAGTGCACGAGCAATGACGTCTAAGTCTTGAGGACGGTCAAAAATGGGGTGTCTACAGGTTCCTAAACCCACACCCACATATTAGATCAGAGAAATTTGGCACTCTCTCTCTCTCTCTCTTTTTGATCTTCATTCTATCCAAACCAAACCCTCTGTCTTTGTGCACATTCCAATCTTCATCGCCTCTCTCTCTACCACGCCCTCACTGGAATGCTGCGATCTAAGCTGAACCACCGCAATCTGAGCTGCAAGGGTTCGTGAATATTACACTTTTTACTACTCCACCGATGAGTCAGTTTGAAATTCAATAACTGATGGAGGAATATATATCGATTTTTTATTTTTCACTGTGAATATGATCATGTTTAATGGATTCTAGGAAATGGCCATGACAATATTGTGAAGCTTCTCGTCTTTCACAAGCAAAGGGACCTTCTCTTTTATTGCCCCTAGGCATATGCTCTTCCCAAATGGATCCTCAAGATGCCCATTACATGTGTCGAGGTTGCTTTTTGGGTGTTCCCCACTTACAATGTCACTGGATATGATCCAAATATGGGAAGGTAAATACTTGAGAATTTATTCATATCTGTTTTGCATGTTTTTCTTCTTCCAAATTAAAACTAACCTCCTAATGGCATCACTGCAGATTGATTCTAATTTTGCACAAGCTTGTTTTGAAAATATGCAAAATATGCACAGAGTTGGGGACATGGATTTAGCAAAGAAGGTGTTTGATGAAATGCCAAGGAGAGAATGTCTAAGGTCCCTCAAATCAATCCAAAGAAATTTCAATCCAAACCAGAGAATTTCTCTGGACCAAACCAGAGAAAATTCAATCCAAACCAGAGAATTTCTCTGGACCAACCCAGAGAAAATTGAGTTCAACCTAGAGAAAATTCAGTCTAAACTAGAGAATTTCTCTAGACCAACCTAATTTTCTTTGAAGCAGAGCACTAGTCCTCATTGTTGTCCAGAGAAATTTGGAATTTTCTCTGTGATGTGTCCAGAGAAATTTGGAATTTTCTCTGTGATGAATTTTCTCTGGATCGATGTTGAGGGACCTTAGACATTATGAAAATATTGAGTGTCCTTTATGCTATAAAATTTTAATACCAGGGACCTTAAAAAAAATCCCCTTGAATTAAATTGTCACAAATATGAGAATTTCAAGTATGATATAATTAAAATTACAAAAACCAAATTCACTACAAGCATGTAGTCCCCACTTGATTAAGAATTTCCCATTTGCAGTCCCACATATTCCACCCTACACAGACAATGCTTACCCGTGGAGGAAAGGAAATTGCAGGTTATAAATAATCACAACCAAGCCTAACTTTGAAACTGCATGCCAAAAATTAAAAAATCAAAAAATTAAAAAATAAAAATATAAGGAGATCTGAAAATGGCATCTCAACTTTCAGTAATGGGTTTTCAACTACTCCAGTTATTTTATGTATGGAGTGGCATATGTGTCGTAACCATGACACTTGTACCTGTTGGAACACTCCCGGCAGCCGCTACAGCTAGTAATACCTTTGTTGGGAACGAAATCGATCATTTTGCGTTGCTCTCCTTCAAGTCAAAGATTTTCCAAGACCCTCATGGGGTTGTGAGCTCATGGAACTATTCTCTCCATTTCTGCAAGTGGCAAGGTGTCATATGCGGTCACCGGCATAGGAGAGTCATCATTATAGACTTGACATCCCAAGGTCTAGTTGGTTCCTTGTCTGTTTATGTAGGGAACCTCACCTTCCTTTCGGGGGTTGTGGCTTTATAACAACACTTTTCAGGGTGAAATCCCTGTTGAACTCGGTAACCTGTTCGAGTTGCAAATTTTGGGCCTGAGCGATAACAACTTTGAAGGAGAAATTCCAGCTAGCTTATCCCGCTGCTCAACCTCACATGCCTTGGTGTTGGTAAAAATAAACTAGTCGGGAATTTCCCCAAAGAGCTTACTTCCTTGCCAAAGCTCATAATTCTTGTCATTCACAAGAACAATTTGACAGGAGGTATTTCTCTATTCATTGGGAATCTTACTTCTCTGAAAAGATATGGAAGGTAACCAATTCACAGGTACAATTGGTTGAAATCAAATATATGGAACTATTCCTTCAACAATAGGTAACCTTGTCAACATGGATGTGTTAGGTATGGAAGGTAACCAATTCACAGGTACAATTCCAACTAACATAGGAAATCTTCCAAAGATGCAAAATTTGGTTTTCGCAATGAATAACCTCTTAGGGAAAATTCCAAATTCCATCAGAAACCTATCATTGTTGCTTTATCTTCAATTATGGGACAACAAACTAGAGGGGACCATACCTTCAAGTCTCGGTAACTGCAAAAATTTGTTGTTGTTAGACCTTCATCAAAATTACCTAAATGGTACCGTTCCCAATGAACTCTTGAGAGTCTCATCTTTATCAATTTCATTAAATCTAGCACGAAATTGTTTGTCTGGTTCCTTGCCAATAGAGGTTGGAAACCTCAAACATTTAGTAGAATTTGATATCTCTAAAAATAGGTTGTCTGGTGAAATTCCTAGTAGTTTTGGTAGCTGCACTTGGGATAACCCTGTTCCGTATTATGCTAATTGATCGTAATTATAATTGTGATTATATGTTTGATATGGTTGTGTGTGATAATTATATGGCTATATGTGGTTTTTGAATTTCTATCTGTTCACCGTAGGAAAATCTGTTTGGTCTTCTGCTTTAGAATTTAAATTGAAGGCCTTATCGGCCACAGAAACTGAAATTAATCACGTCATTGTGCTTGGTATAATTTTTAGAACCCATGGTGAAATTTAATTGAAAATTGATTTGGATCAGATTAATTAGATTCAGAACGATTAATTTTAAGCACTATTACTTAACCTTAATCAATTTGATTAAGGCACGTATATATAAAGGCCCCATTACTCTTATGTTCATTTTGTTTGAACTCAAAATCTGAAATTCACTCTAGAGAGAGAGAGAAGGGCCGATTCTAGAGAGAGGAAGAGGGAGGATTGTGTATTTTGGCTCAAAGCTTCTGAATTTGGAAGCTTAACTCCAAGAATTGGCTAGAAATTGGGAGCTTGGAACTCCAAGGTGAGTAATTGAGCATAAGTTCATGAGTTTGAGTTTGTAATTTTGTGAATTCAAGTTATAAGGTAATCAATAACAAGAATTGAGTTGAATTTGGTGAATCATAAACATGCATGTAAGAGATAGCCATGAATTTGCATATTTGAGCATGAAATACATGATCCATGTTGAGTTTTGGGTAAAGTTCATGCTCTTGATCATCTTTGATATCATCAAAGTTAAGAATGGAAATTATATTTTACATGCAAGCACAATTCATGAAGGTATAAGCTTTAGTTCCATGAAATTGAAGTATTGAAGATGAGTTTGATATGAATCATGTATGCATGTAATTGATTCATGAGAATTGAGCTTCATGATATTGTAAATTTGGTATTTTCATCATGTTAGAGCATGTACATGTGAGTTATGGACCATATTATGCAAGTTACACTAATTTGACCACAAGTTTGAGCTTCAAGAATGATTCTGGAAATTCCAGAATTTGGCATGTCTGCTCGAGCGAGGAAAGCTCCGCTCGAGCGTAAAATGATAGCTCCCAGAACTTCTGCAGACATTGATGTCCGCTCGAGCGGGGAGATTCATGCTCGAGTGCCAAGCCACGTAATTTGACTTTCAGCTCGAGCGTCCAAAGTCACGCTCGAGCGTATAAAAGAGGCAACCAGTACTTTTGCAGACCTAACGGGTTCGCTCGAGCGGCAGAAACCGTGCTTGAGCGGGGATCCCTGTTTCAGAAATTTTGTAAAAATGTTTTGTGTTTCGTTTTCCGTTCTCTTTCATTTCTAAGCACTCTTAGGCATGCATTGAACATTGTAAATGGATTAAGAAGATAATAAAGAGGCCTAAGAGGAATGTATAAGTTAAGAACGGATTGAATCGTTTGTGACCCATTATATTTATGAAATGTATAGGGTCAAGTACAAGGGCAAACCATCCAGCAGATCACTGTGAGTAATATCTTAGTAAAGATATTTTGAAGTTTGCTATTTGTTCAATTGCTTACTCCTATTTGAGTTTCACAAGTCTGCTAATTTGAATGATTGGGCCAAAGGCCGTTTAATATGAATGATTGTGCCAAAGACCGTTTGATATGAATGATTGGGCCGAAGGCCGTTTGATATGAATGATTGGGCCGAAGGCCGTTTGACATGAATGATTGGGCCAAAGGCCGTCGGATATAAACGATTGGACCAAAGGCCGTTGGATATGAATGAATGGGCCAAAGGCCATCGGATATGAGTGAATTGGGCCCGAGGCCATTTGATACGTCTAGAACTTTAGTCGTTTGACACATTAGATAGAAACATGAATTGGGCCCAAGGCCGTCTGATGTAACCATTTCAAAGTTCGTTCATGTATCTTCTTTACTTGGTATTATTCACTGGGCTTTCGCTCACTCTCATTCATGTGTCTGTAGGTGAGCCAAGAGATATCCAAACCCAGCCTCAGTGAAGTATGTGAGAAACAATCAGAGTTTTGCAGAGTCAACCCAAACGTCTCACGCACGAGACTTGTTTCGCCCTTTTGTTCTTTTGTATATTTTTGCTATGTTGGCAAAAACGCTGGATCACTTTTGTATATAAGTTTTGTTTGGTTGACTGCTTGATTGAAAGTTCCTGGACATAGATTAACTCTATGGGTTTGTGATGTGTGAGTTATTATAAAATATTTTGGAATGATTTTGCTACATCATGTAAGCACAGCTCTATGGACAAAAGTTTTAAATTTGCTTCCGTTTTGGCTCCTTAACTTTATTCAAATATGCTTTATTTGGTTTGAGGCCGTAGGTAATCTCTTGATTACTGGCCGGTTATGACCTTAATCCATGGGGATGGGTTCAGGTCGTGACAACACTAGCCTTGAAAACCTTTACATGCAGGAAAATTATTTTCAATTATCTATTCCTCTATCATTGGAATCTTTGAGAGGTATTCAAAACATTGATATTTCTTATAACAACTTGTCTGGAAACATTTCGACATTCTTAGAGAAACTTTCCCTAATGATTCTCAATTTGTCCTTTAATGATTTTGAGGGTGAGTTACCAATGGAGGGAGTTTTCACAAATGCTAGCGCAATATCAATTGCTAGAAATCATAGGCTTTGTGGGGGTATTTCTGAGCTACAACTACCAAGTTGCATTAACAAGAAATCAAAACATAAGATGCTTCTTTCACATATATTGGCAATTACAGCAGCGTCTGTGCTTGTTGGAGCATCCCTTTTGTCATTCTTTACAATTTATTTATTCAAGAAGCAGCTCAATCTACAATTCCAGTGTTGAAAGAATCATTCTTGAAAGTCTCTTATGAGAAACTTCTGAAAGCAACAAATGGTTTCTCTTATGCGAACCTAATTGGTTTTGGTAGTTTGGCTCTGTATATAGAGGAATTCTCGTTCAGGATTGGGAGTTTGTTGCTGCTATCAAAGTACTTAACCTTCAAAATCGTGGAGCTATCAAGAGTTTCATGGCAAAGTGTGAAACCTTGAGAAATATTCGACACCAAAACTTGGTCAGGATCATAACTTCTTGTTCTAGTGTTGATTTTCAAGGGAATGAGTTCAAAGCTCTAGTTTATGAGTTCATGCCTAATGGGAGTCTAGAGAGGTGGTTGCATGCAAGTCTAGAAACAAATAATGTGCAAAATGAGCACCAGAGGGTTAACGTCTTGCAAAGAATAAACTTCGCCATAGATGTGGCTTGTGCGCTTGATTATCTTCATCACCAATGCCAAATGCCAATCATTCATTGTGATTTGAAGCCGAGTAATATCCTTCTTCACTGTGACATGGGTGCCCATATTGGAGATTTCTATCTAGCTAGATTTTTCCCAGAGCTCACCGATCCAAATCAAAGTAGCTCAATTGGGGTAAGGGAAACAATTGGATATGTAGCTCCAGGTAACAACTCTTTACCCTTCTTCTAATAGAATATCTTATTGGAATATGTAGAATGTATATCTTTCATATTTAGGAATTCACATTTATCAGAATTGATTTTTCCTTTTTCTTTCGTATCAATTTTCTTTTGGCAAAAATGATCCTTAGGGGCTTTTGATGTGAATTGTTTTAATGAAAGAGTATAGGCTCGGAAGTGAGATGTCAACTTTTGGTGATGTCTACAGTTATGGGATCTTGTTATTGGAGATGATGACAGGGAAGAGACCCACATACAACATGTTTGAGGAAGGTCATAATCTTCACAACTTCGCAAGAATGGCCTTGCCTAACCAAGTGATGGAGATTGTAGACCCGGTGCTCCTAGACAATAAGGAAGAAGAGGCTATAGCAACAACAATTCAAGTGAACAATGGCGGCAAAATTGTGGAATGTTTGATTTCAATGGTCAATATTGGAGTGGCATGCTCTACAGAGTCACCACAAGATCAAATGACCATAAGTAATATCCTTCATGAACTTCATTTGGTCAAGAACAAACTCCTAAAAGAGGAATTTTTAACTAGGTACTAAATTGAAAAGGTCTTGCTCAATATTTCTAACTTCATTCTTTTATAGAATTGCTCTTATTGTTTCTCCAACATTATGATCCTTCATGGTTTGTCCTTGTTAATAGGACACTGCGTAGATAATTGGACAATAATGGGAGCAAGCATGGCATGTTTTCTAGTGTGAGATTTCAAATGAGCTTATCCTTTCCAATCAATTAATATCAATTGAAAACAATCCAATTTCATTAATATGGAAAAGTCTATTCTCATATGTTTTTGT